>FXXK01000445.1:0-42160 GCA_900184695.1 Betula pendula
AAAAATAAAGGTCCTTACGTCATGGACCTTAGGAGCAAAAGCAAGTCAATAAATCTGGTCCAATATCAAGGAAAGATCCAAGAAAGTTTTTCACACCATGGAAAATAAGGATGGAGTCAAAATTACCCAAACACATATAAAAGGCATTCACACCCCCTAGCCTTTTACTTGTATGTTGTCCTAGCCCATTATCTAAGTGAGCATAAATTACAGGTACAGTATATGGGTTTGCATGATCTATGCACTTACAAGACGATATATAATCAACTAAATAAATCAGAATCTTTGTTTATCTGCAACAATGTACTTTAATCATTCCGCACCAACAAGTAATTCGCTTATAGGCATGCACATGCACACCGCAAGTGTAGCGCACACATAAAAAATAATAAGACATGGAATGCCAAGAACCTATGCTTCACCTATCTCAAATTATCATTGGGTGAAGATTCACCCTCAACCAGGCCAATCTGTCAATCGAAATGGTTCCAACCCATCGTAATCTCACGGATATTGAACATTCTAGTGATATGCTATCTTGCAACAGAAAACTTTACAGTTGTAGATATAAGCAACCACTTTGGTGCCAGAAAATATATTAAAATAGCTGACATTGGCTTTGCCATCCTGATTAATAATGAAATGCATTGGGATAGCCAGAACAATACAAGAAAGACGAACTAGCAGTGATGATAATAGTTCATTGACATCTCCTAAAAGATTTATCACAAAAACATTAAAGTAATAGCATTTTTTTGGAACTTGACTGAGGATGAGAAAATGGATTATCCAAGTCACAAAACCTTCCAAATGTGTATAGCAAGAGTAAGTTACAGAACTCTCAGCACCATGACTACCCAAATTCATTCTAAACTCATTTTCTTATGCTTTTCCTCAGTCCATTTCAAAAGCCATATGTTTAAAAACCTGTCCTCCAGAAGCAAGTGGCTTATATCAGTTATGCCTGATGAAACATTCTAGATCCTGATTATATATGCTGTTTTTCCCATTCATGACTATACAATATAATGATGCAGTATTAAGTAACCGGTCCAAGCTACAGCATTAGCTTCTATCGTTCCACCAACATCTATATCTCTCTCTATTTATTGTATATATCATTTACTCATTAGTCAAATATGTCCCGTAATTTATCCTTGTCAAGCATTCATCATTCAAAATTTCAAAGGACAAAAGACAAAATCCACCAGTTAGAGACACTAAGGAAAAAAAGGAAACAGAATTATAAACTTTAAACGATTTACCTAGCAAGAAACTAACCTTTACCGTGGCTGACTATCAATATGATGTAGAATTGTATATCAGAGGACCCTGTGGTAGAATTCCTTTATTACCAATCAGGCTCTATTAATACTATTCAGAATACAGATAACCTCAGCTTCCATCTGAACATCAATGCCCAATAGCAACTACATATAAATCCCATAAAAGTATACTTAATGCTATAAGAAGAAAACCAAAATGGCAACGTTACCATCCCGCATCCAAAATAGCTAGTATATCCACCTTGTTACCATCTACTAAAAAAAAATTAGACACAGATAGCAATTCAACTAAATATTAAATTCCACCAGGCCATTGATTAATTCCATAATGTTACCCTACTTCGCCTACAATCCAAAAAGAGAAAAAGAAAAATCACCACCCCAAACATTAGCCAAAAGGAAAGGAAAAAAGAAAAGAATACACTCACTGGAAAACCAATTGACAATTGGCCAATTTCCCTCAGGCTCGAAACCCGCTCTCTCCCTTTCCTTTTCTGCGAGAAAAACTTTGTCGCAAACATATTACATCGAATACTCCTTGTAAGGTGATTTCTTCGGCACATGGCTCCGGGAACTTGTCAAAATTTTCCCGCCTCGTCTTTACTTACCCAGCATATGTATACAAAAATCCCTGACACAAATAGCGGCCTAAAAATTCCTCGGCTCCTCCTTCGCAAGCTGCTGATAAACCTCAAGCCTCGAGATAATTCCCATCCACAACCCTAATTTGCGCCACCAAAGAGCTTGAAATCCCTCACATCGACTTCCTTCCCAGCCTTCTCGCACTTCGCCATTGCCCCTCAACTCTCTTCGAAACGTCATCAGAGATTCTCATCGATTTTTCGGACGACACCATCACGAGCTGTTGATAGCCTCGACGCGTAACGGCTTTCTCCAGAATTTCCCGAACTCATTTCTCGCCAGTCCTTCTCTCCAATGTAGCTATGACGTTGCTTCAACAATGGGCCATTCGTGCTCTTCGGGTTCGAGCTCGATCAGACGTCCAGGGCCAGGATCGCTTCTCTGAACTTTCCGGGCCTGTTCGGACCTCCATGGAGGGATCGTAGTAGCTTCGATGTCGTTGTGGTCGTGGCTCAATTGCTCTTCGATTACCTCTCCTTTCATTCGGGCGAAGAAGCGCGCTGTCGATTCCCTGGTGTGCTCCACTGTGGGCGAGCGGTCGGCGCGCGGTGATGTTTGGGTTTTGGTAGGTGAAACCGCATGAAGAAGAACGCCGCGGTGGCGGCGATGGTGGCGCAGGTGGTTCTGATGAGGGGGTTTAGGGTTTGGGAGAGCTGAGGTTTAGGGTTTTGGAGGGTTTGGTGATGTGGGGTCGAGGAGGATGAGGCTTTGATGGACGATTGCGATGATAGAGGTGGTGGCGGTGGTATTGGGGTCCTCAAAGAGAGTGAAGAAATGGGCCTTGGGAATGACGGGCGGTGGTGATTGAGTGAGAGGTGAAGGGGTTGGTGACGGTAGCTCAGTCTGGCAAGGGACTCCATTTTGAGACAAGAGAGACTGAGAGAGAGAGTCTAAAACCCTGATGAGTATTATGTGTTTCGATTCAAAACCCCTCAGAATATGCCGTTCATAGTTTTCGATACATCCGCCCAAATAATTGGGGTTCCAACTACCAAGTACCAACCACTGTTGTTATCGAGACGACAATCGTTTATTTGATTGATCGCCCACGACTAGTCGTTTTTTTAAATTCCAATGGATAATGAGTCATTAATGACAACTATACATATGCAAGCAAGACGCTGTTCCTTTCTACGAATCAAATATGACAACGACTACAATCGGACACGACCGTTTGGGTAAGCATAATTTTATAGCATTTTGAATTGATTCAGCCTTTTTCTTTATTTGATTTTTTTTTTTCTTTGAATTGTTCATTTTTTGTTGATTTCTAGTTGGTATATAATCAAGAATGATACCCATTTGATCAAATTTTTGTTTTTATTTTCCTAATTGTTTAGCTATACTTCCATTAATACCTTTTTGGCAACTTAACAATACGTTTGGTTACTGAGAAACCTATAGAAATGGTGTGTAAATGTGGCTATTGATTCATTATGTTCAATAGCCAAAATAGTTGTATTGACCTTCCTGTTTGTTTAGTCCTAAACTCTTGAAAATATGATTGTTTGAAAAAAACTAACAAAAATTAGAACCAGAAATAAAATTCTTTTAATAAATAGAGTCTTTCAGTAAAAAAGCAAGTAAATAAAATGGAGAATATTGCTTTTTGGACAAGTAAATTGAAGAGTATTGCTCTTATAAATTCACGATATAGTTCATTTAAGTATCGCATGGCACAACACGGATTAAAAAATTAAGTAACAAAATTTGACACATAAATTTAATTATTCAGTAGTTAATGTAGTAAGTGTAACGTAGACTACCATGTTAATTTGTAAAATACTTATAATAAAGAGCAATGCTTGTTGTCCACTTTATTTTTTTTGTTTTTTATTTGCAAATAAAATAAGAGGTTTTTCACTTTGGGGGAAAAAAAAAAAAAAAAAGACCAAAAGATTAACTGGGCCCAACTTAGAACGTCGAAGTGGGATTACCAAACATTTCTCTATAATAAAGGTTATAACACTTCTAAAAGCACTAAAAAAACAACAAGAACAGGCCAATTTCAATAAAGCCCAATGTATCCAACATTAACTGGGCCCAACTTAGATCGTCGAAATAGGATTACCAAGAACGTAAGCATGGTCTCGTGGGCCGTGGCCATAAAAATAACGAACTTCGTATGCTCAAAAATGCTTTGCACATATTTTGCTCTGAATCTAACACTTGGCAAATCATATTTATTTGCTGAGAACTATGTTTTTTTTTTTTTTCTTTTGAATTCAATCATGCTATTCTTTGATTAATGAGAAAAAACAAGAGTACTAAACTTAGTAGTTACAATGTCAATAATATAATGAGAGGCTTCCTCCATATGGACTTGTTCATTCATAAGAGAAAATATTTCCTAAGCTAAACTATTTCATTTGCCTCATTTTTGACATAATGCGCACTTTAGAATTGCAAACTATTCAAAATAATTCTAGCATCTTCAATCAATTGGTCATAATTGCACCAATTATTCACTTCTTTTTTCAAAGCCTGCAACAATTTGAAGACATTGTCTTCTAATTTCTACCTTTTGATGTCCCAATTCACATGTAAAAATTGCGCCCCCTTGACGCGTCGTAGCTTCTGTTCATAACGGAATCAATGATCTGTAATTTGGAGCTAGTAAAGTTACTAATACCTTCCTTATAGTCTCTTACGCCACACAAGATCTTATTTAGGATTGAGATTTTAAAAAAGTGCTTTTCAAATTGTTAATTTTTTTAAAACGCAGTTTTCAACAATCTCATTTTTACGATTTGGGTTATAAAATCACACTTTCTGTCTATAAAATTATAATCTAAACGCACCCTAATACTTCATCTTTCTCCGTCATTATCCACCGTTGAGACATATCTGAAGCTCGTTTGTTTGGCTCACTGCATACTAGAAATAAGTAAGTTACCAAGAAAAATTATCTCAATACTAAAAGGCAACACAAAAAAAGAAAAAGTACAATATGCCAATTCAAGTACCTAATAACTGCCTCTAACATAATACCTTTATCCAACAATCAATAAACAATTCGAATAAATTAACTACTATTTGCCTCGATACTCATGTCGACCAAATTGTTTAATTGACTACCAGTTTTTATTACAGAAGTCAACAGTTGCAGTGGAGCCAATCCTTAAGGTCAATGTACAAGTTTTAATATTGATTTGTTTAATTATGTTCTAAACACAAGTTGAATCTAACTTGTCACTGTAATAAGATAATATGTTCGAACTTAATTGAAATTACTTTTTCTTTCTTTTTTCTTTTTCTAGTTGAGTAGGGAAAAGGGTACAAGGAGATTGAATTACTTTTTTGAATAACAAATGCATGCTTCATTAAGTTATTTTCTCTCCAAACAAAACAAACCATCATTGTTTATATTTCGTACCTTAGTAAAAAAACTGCTTGATAAACTTTTGCTATGATAAGTAAATAACACTTTTTACGGTAGTAATTCAATAATGTACATTAGATATATAAAAATTGAGGAAAGGGAGAGAGTATGCGACCCGGTGGTTGCAGAACAGAACAAGACCACTTTGCTTCAGTGCATAAGAGAATGACTAATCCTCTCTTTCTCTTAGTATTGATACTTTCCTCATGTATTGTTCAAGATTTTCTTTAGGTTAGGTGATTTGAGCATTTGCTTAGTGAATCCTTTGGTTGTGATGTTTTTTGGTATTATGGTAGCTCGGAATAAAAAAGAAAAATGATTGTTTTCATTTAAGGTTTGTTTGGGTATGCGATTTTAAAAAGTACGATTTTAAAAGTAGTGATTTTAAAATTTGTAATTTAAAAACGTGATTTTTAAAAGAATAATGCTATATGTCCAATTTTTTTTATCTAATTCCATCCAACTTTATATATGTGGACAAAGATGGAGTCCACATACAAAGTTTTTTAAAGAGTTTTATTTTACATTTGTGGGATTCATCTTTGTCCACATATACAAAGTTGGATGGAGTTGAATAAAAGAGTTGAAAATGTAACATTTTTCTTTTTAAAATCACACTTATTGTTTATAAAATCGCAATCTCAAATGCACTCTTAAAATAAAATAAAATAAAAAAACCAAAAAAAATCTACAGAAGCATCTTCAAGCTGGAAGAAAGAGGAACAGAAAACGGCATCAAAAACAAAACTTAGAAACGTCAGTTTGTCTTGTTTGTTTGGTAAAAGAAACGACATAGTTTTAGTGAAAAAGAACTGGTAAAATCTGGGCCTTTAATTTTTTCTACTGAAGCCAGATCCATTTTTTTTTTAAGAAAAAACACATGCTTATTTTTCAAGTGTGGAGCAAAACTACTTATTTATTAAATTAATTAATTAATTAAAAAATTAAAAATAAATATAGAGCAGGACATCCAATCACACCAAAGGAGATTTGACAAAAAGAGAGCGGAGAAAATCATGCGGAAGGTTTTAAAGGTTAAAAACTTAAAGCCTCGCAGCCCATATTTTTCATGTTTTCCCTTTTCCCTTTTTTATTTGACACAAAAGAGATGGGACAAAGCCATAATTACAACGGAGAGTTACCCTCGCAGCCCATACATTTTTCGAATTAGGATCCCCTCCAGTTGAACTCAACTGGAGGGGAGAGGATCCGGATCCACATTTTTCATGTTTTTCCCTTTCTTATTATTTCTTTTTTTATTTGACAGAAAGAGATGGAGACAAAGCCATATACAGACGGAGGGTCGGTTACCGTCGCAGCCCACACATTCGTCACGCTACTGTACAACACCGTTCATGTCACCGTCTCACATCGACCAAAACCCAAAAGAGCCTGATGTGGACAAGCTTCAAACTTCAAATGGTCCACCGAAATCCATCTCAAGGAAAGAAACCAAATTTTGCGCAAACAAAAATAAAAAGAAATTTGCAAAATTTAAACTACAAATTGAGTGCTCGAGCCTCGAGGCACGCAAGTCACATGCAATGGAATACAGCAGGGCGTCGCCACGTGTATGCAACGTGTTGCGCCCCTTATAACCCTATGCCAAACCCCGCGGCCACAAGCTGTGGCCAACTCGCCACATACATTCACGCTTCCCCAACCCACTGTTCCCTTTTTTCAACATTTATTAGTCGCATAAATATCAAATACACGACGTCGTTTATTACTCCGTACGTTGTCTCTTTCTTTCTTCTTATTCTGTCTATTTCCTTCACCTTTGCCAAGCTCATTACAATTTACAACCAACAAGCTGGCCTTGGCCCAACGCTGTTTGCACGAATGCAACTAGTCATGGGAATCTCTTTTGGAAGATTCAGAAAGCATCTTGTGAATCCTTTGCCTTGTTCCCATTTCATCCGATGCTGCCCTTTCTTCCCTCCTCTTTGTGTAGGCCTCGAAAAACTCCTTGTTCTCCTTCTCCAACTCCTTCCAGACTGTAAAACAACGAATATAATTTAAAAACGTATTTTCACTGCCACGTCATCTCTATACGGATGACATGGACTTGGGTGGGTGGGTGGTTTTTGGCTGTTATGTAGAAAAGGTGACTGACCTGTGGAAGTGATGACCGGTTTGATATTTGCATGCTTGGAGAGGGCCTCCATGCACTCTTCCTTGGACATGTTGAATATGATACACTCCTCGATCAGGTGGTGCACCTGCATGAACTCGATCATGGTTGATCCTCATGGAAAAGAAATTTGAATCAGAGATACTTTGAACGATGATGATCAACAGAAACTTACCATGCGTATGTATGAAGCTGAGTCTTCCATGATTGATCTTACGGTATAGCAGCTTCTAAAGTACTCCTGTAAGACCGGTACAAATATATGCTAGAAGATTATGGAGAACCAACAAATGGAAAAAACTAAGAAGATAGAAGAAAAGAAAAAGATAATGATAAGACAACAGAAGAAGGAGAGAGAGAGGGCGTATGATCGAGAAAGCCAAATGGTTGAATTTATAAAAGAGGTTGTCTGGGTGTGTAGGTTAAAAGGGATAGTTATGAATTAAGAAATAAAAAATAAAGGGAAGATGATATGATGTCAGTAGGACTGTGGGGCCCAAAGTCCCACGTGGGACGAGGACGATGATTGGTGGAGAGGGGATTAGAGGAGATTCTTTAAGTTGCCCTTGTTTGTTTCTTACGTGGCCACTAAGGCACTGTCCACGTGACAGTGGGGTCCTCTCACCTTGCATTTTAACATGGCTAAAATCAACGATTGCTCCAGATTCCAAGGTACCAATATGGGCCCACAGTGAACCAACGGCCCGTGAAACTGCCGTAGCGCCTTCATTTACTCTTTGATTCTACAGCTTATTAGGCTGCTCTGCGCTCCACCCTTCTTTTACCCAATCATATCTCGACAAATATGCATGGAGGTGAAAAAAAAACCAAAAAAATAGGAAAAAATGTATTTTACCCTCCAAAAGTATACTCACTTTTGTAATTCCGCCTCCAAAATTTAAAAAGTGACAATGTATTCCCTCAAAGTTTCAATAATTTTTAATGTCGCAACTCCGTCACTCTCAACCGTCTTTCACTGACGGAATTAAGAGCATTTTGGTCTTTTCTCAAATATATATATTTTAAAAAAAAATACTAAATTAGGAATAAAAAAAAAAAAACAAAAGAAACTTTGGGTGGCTATGTTCATCTTGGGGTGGCCGGCCCACCCCATTTGGCCCCTTGGGGGTGCGAACCACCCCCATGGGCCGGAATGGTTGGTGGCAAGCCACCCCATGGCCGGTGGGTGGTTCGCCACCCCCAAAGGTCCAAATGGGGGTGCCGAAACCACCCCCAATGGGGTTGGGGTGGGCTCCGGCCACCCCGATTTGGCCACGGGGGTGCCGAACCACCCCCATCTGGCCGAATGGGGTGGTGAGTCACCCCCAAGGGCCCAAATGGGGGTGGCCGAAACCACCCCCAATGGGTTGGGGTGGCTCGGGCCACCCCGATTTGGCCACGGGGCAGTTCGGGGGTGGCCGAACCCCCCCATATGGCCGGAATGGGGTGTTCGACCACCCCCAAGGGCCCAAATGGGGGTTGCGAAACCACCCCCATCTAGCCGGACATGTGGTGGTGAGCCACCCCATGGCCATGGGGGTGGTTCGGCCACCCTCAAGGCCACCCCAATGCCATGGGTGGCTACGGCCACCCAATTCGGTTTTTTTTTTTTTTTTTTTTTTTTTTTTTTTATTTAATTTTATTTTTAATTTATCATGAGCATTTTAGTCATTTTACCCCTAAAACCTCCCACGTGTCGCGCACGTGATCTAAATCCGTCAAGATGATGGAAAAACTTGACGGAGTGCGACATTGAAATTTTTGGAACTTTGAGGGGGTACATTGTCACTTTTTAAACTTTGGAGGCGGAATTACAAAAGTAAGTATACTTTGGGGGTAGAATGCATTTTCCCCAAAAAAAATAACAGTTTTTTATATATTTATAGATATATATAATTTGATATAATAGTAAAAACTAGCTATTTGTCAGAATTGTAAAAAAAAAAATCGATGAATTATTTTAATTGTATGACATTTGTATAACCTATTAAATAGTATAACAAAAAATAAAAAAATTATGATAGGACACGTATTTAGTGTGATTTTGATATGAACATAAATTTTCTATAAAGTGGTTTGTAGAAATATTTTACAAATTAATTTGTAAAAGTAACATGTGTCTTTAAATTATTAAAAAAAAAAAAGTGTACGTCACATGCTAACGACAAATATCACTTTTACAAACTGGTTTGTAGAAAGTTTTCTACAAACCAATATATAAGAAATTTATGTCATTTTGATATTAAGATTTCAATTTTTTATTTTACAAATGTGAGTATTTTTTTAGTGCGAATCTTCTATAATTCATTTATAACAAGTCATGAGCAAAAAGCTCTTGCAAATCATGACATTTAGCTACCATCAGTAGCATAAAGTGCAAATAACATAGAACAATGATATGAACTTACACAGTCATAAAAAAAGAGAAAATTTATCTATGATATCATCTTCCGCTCACCCATGTATAACACATATTAAATAACATATCTGCTCCGAGCATACTAGATCTAAGACATGAGTAGCCCAAAATCACGCTAACTTTATTTATCCGGTCGTGAGAGATAGCCTCTCACACCGATTTACCCATCCATAACCCTAAAAATCAAGAAACAAAATCGTCATCGACCCAAAGGTCAAGACAATAATAATAATAATAATAATAATAATAACAACTCAAATTACAAAAAATTAAAAAGCAGTAATAAAACCTCAAAATACAACAACGCCAACGGTAGGAGAGGTAGCGAAAGGTGCCAAGAAGTCACAGTCCCAGCAAATGAAAAAGACGAGAGGGAGGAGGAAAGAGGGAAAAGATTCCTCCTCCCCTGGCCGACGTTTTTTTTTATTTTTTTCTCTGCAATGGCTAGAGTTTTTTCGGACGAGAGATGTAGAAATTGGTTCTGGACACATGTCGCAATTTTATGCCAAAAAAAAAAAGACAAAAAAAGGCAAATTTGAGACCTAAGTTTAGGATCAATTTAAATTTGAAACTTCTATAAACTCTTTTGTCAAATAAATAATAGAAATTACATGAAAATATAATTACACTCGTTATATCAAAAATTAAACAAAAAAGAAGAACCAGCCACAACAATTGGACATGACCAAGTGACCAACAACCATGGCGGCGTTAGTTACCCAGCACAGTCCCATTAACCAGAATAGGGCTAGGATGTTACCTAGCCCCGGATGTGATTGGATAACCAATGGTTGCCGACATAGCCATGAATTTTCTTTTCCTTTTTTTTTTTTTAAAAAAAAAATTACTTGATTTAAAAATGGACAGATTTTTCTGGATTTAAAATAATGTCAAAATGGGAAGGGTTTTATCATAATTTCCAAAAAATTGTATATGTTTTTGTAGAGAGAATTTTTTTTTTCTTGCAAATCATTTTAATAGGTGTATTTCAATTTTCATATATACGGTAATATAGAGATACTCAGTTAGTGAGTTAGAGTATTTATAACTATTCTTGCATTGCAATATATATATATATATATATTAAAAGAAACATAATACTTTTTTAAGGTAATATCTTCTGGAAATAAATACCTATCACGAAATACGTTTCATAACAATGAATAGTCATTTGATTTGAATTTTGAACAAGAAGATTTTAACCTTGGAGGCTTGGATGAACTTCTAGAAGGTAGCAGAACCAAAATATAAATGGCGTTAGGGGTGTGTTGGGCTTTTGCAATCAAGCCGCTCTGTTTTTTTCTTTTGCAATTACTGCAGCAGTATTCTTAGTCAAACAAAAATAATAAAAAAATAGATCGGAAAGGTTGTCTTTCTTACAAATTTGCATTCGGCTTTTTTCTGCACTTTCGCGAAAATGTGGGGCTTTAAAAGGGGATCAATTTCTCCAGTCCTAGGACCAGAACCTGCTTCTAACGCCCTCTACACATTCCTCTCTTTATCAGATATCACTGGTTTCGTGCAAGCAAAGCCAGGTAGAACCCTACCCCCCACGGCCCACCCCTCCCCCGAAGAAATCAGGTGCACCCTTCTTTTTTTTTTTTTTTTGTAACTAAAGATTTCTTCTTATTATTAGGGATAGTAATTTGTATTTGCATGTTGAATTTGAATTATTTAAAAATATGAGTATAAAATTATATAAGTCAATCATATCTTAATTCATTTAATTAAACAGTCATAATCTTCAACTTTAACAAGTTAATTTTGTTTTGGATTAACGAATTGTGTCAAAAATTAAACAAATTAGACTCTTTAATCATAACTCACAGTTTTACTAATTTCATGTTAAGTTCATAAGTCATGACAAAAATTGATAACCCTACTTATTATTTACCTTTTTTTTTTTTTTTTTTTTTTTTTTTTCTCTTTTGTAGAGGACAAAAAATTATGCTCATAAGCTAGGTTTGCAACTTTTTTGAAGGTGAATTTGGAACCCGCACTTAAATGGATGGAATGTTTGGTTACAATTTTTTTAAAAAGAAAATCCTCATTTAGTTATAGGCTGGTTTGATCTAAAACTTCAAAATTTTCTCTTTTACTTATGTCTAGTCCAGCGGCCTGACTCTTTGGTGGCTCAGATTTTCAAGGAGAAATATTACCCACATAGATCTTTCTTGGATTCGGCTCTAGGGAAGAAACCTTCATATGCTTGGAAAAGTATCTAGCAAGCAAAAGACTTTCTTGAGAATGGGCTGGTCTGGCGTGTAGGGGATGGATCATCTATCAGGATTTGGGAGGATAAGTGGCTACCTCACCCTGTTCCTCATGTTGCAAGCTCACCTAGCCAGGATTGGAATAGAAATGCTAGAGTTCAAGACTTCATTGATGATAATGTTGGATGGTGGGATGTTCGCCTTATCAGGGAGCTTTTCACAAATGCAGAGGCTGAGGAGATTTGTAGTCTGCCTATCTGCCCTACTAGATTTCTGGATGAACTCATTTGGTGTGGTACTTCAAATGGAAGTTTCTTTATGAAGAATGCTTATCATATGGGCAAGCAGTTATCGATCCAATATGTAGGGGAATGCTCTCGAGCCTCGGAAATAAATAAATTGTGGACCTTTTTGTGGGCGCTAAATGTGCCTGGGGTGGTGAAAGTATTCTTATGGAAGGCCTGTCTTAATTTGCTCCCAACTAAAGCAAATCTATTTCAAAGAAAAGTGACAACCGACCTTTTGTGTCCGATTTGCGAGGTGGAGGTGGAGACTACCTGTCACATTTTGTGAGGTTGCCTGTCTGTTACTGATGTTTGGGGTGTTTGTCCTAGAAAGATACAAAAGTGCTCCAGTAGTGGTTTTGATTTCATTCAGATCATCGATGAGCTTCTGTACAAGCTGGACTAGGAAGACCTTGAACTCCTAGCCACAGTTGCTCAGAGAACATGGCTTCGTTGCAATTTTGTGGTCTTCGGGGGTGTCTTGCAAAACCCGAATTGCCTAGTTACTAGTGCGATGGAGGCCTGTACAGCATTCTATAAGGCGAATCTAAAGGGAGATAATCAGGAGGTGCCCTTGCACAATCATATTGTTCCTCATTGGAAGGCCCCTTCGGATGGGGTGTATAAGATCAATTGGGACGCTGCTATTGACAAAACTATGAGAATTATGGGAGTGAGTGTCATTGTCAGAGATGGGGAGGGTGAAGTCGTGGCAGCTTTACACTCCTCTCAGATGGGTATAACGGATCCAACAACAGCAGATGCCTATGCTGCTTGGAAGGCGGTACAACTTGGTAGAGATTTGGGGCTTTCTAAGGTTATTCTGGAAGGAGATGTTTTGGTGATTGTTCAAGCTCTCCGAAAAGATGATCCTTCTTGGCATAATTATGGTTCTTTGATTGAGACGTCGAGAAGTATGTTGCGTGGTTTTCAATCTTGGTCTGTGCGGCATACTAAACGGGAAGCAAATATGACAGCTCATTTACTGGCAAAGGAGGCGCTTCGAACACCACCTGAAACGGTGTGGGTGGAAGAGTACCATGTTTTCCTTTAGGACATTGTTCTTTCTGATAGATGTATTATTTAAGTTTTAATGAATGGAATGGTAGTTCACTTAAAAAAAAAAAAACTACTAATAACTAAATGATGAACAACTCTTTATGATTATGGGTAATTAGTAATTAGGGAAAAATATCCTTTACCACCCAAACCATCACAACTTTTACACTTATGGTCAAACTTTAAAAAGTAACATCTAATTCCCTTCAATTACCTCTCCTATTACAAAGAAGCCACCATATCAGCAATTAGTATTAAAATTGATGGAAAATGAGTCACGGCATGTGACTATCTTTTAATCTTTCTTACTAAAATGACCTTAAAGAAAATGAGAGGTGATCAAACCACCTCAATAGGCTCCTATAGGCTGTGGGGGTGGTTTAACCACCCAAAAATGTAAAAAGGGGTGGCACCACCCCCATAGATTATGAGAGTGGTTTGACCATCTCAAAATGTAAAAGAAAGGTGGAGGCCATCCTCAATATTCAAAAGTTTTTTTTAAAAAAAAAAATAATTTTTTTATTTGTTCATTTGTTGTTTGATAAATTTAAGGGCATTTTGTAAGAAAAATTCAAAAATAGTGACATGGGAGCATGTGACTACTTTTCCATCCATTTTAATTCAAATTGTTAACGGAGTGCTTATTTGTAACCGGGTTGTAGTTAAAAGTAGTTAAGTATCACCTTTTTAAAGTTTGGTCTCAGAAGTACAAAAATTATGATAGTTCCAAAGAAAAAAGAGGATGAGAGAAAGGGTAAAGTATATTTCTTCTTGAAAATTACTTCAACGTCTTTTGAAAATCATCGCTAAATTTCATTATACTTTGAAGTAAAATGAAAATTTCATAATTTCCATTTCAATTGTTGAATTCTCCCACACGACGTGTTCATGTTATATTACCACAAGATTCAAGAATAGAACCATTTTCCAACCTCTTCCATTAATTTTTGAGCTTCATTGAAGGGCAAGTAAGGATTCATTTCATTGCATGTTTCATGCAACATACATATATGTGATGCATGGGAGAACTTGTCCATGTGAATAGAAAATAGAACGATTTTATTTTACTATAAACCACAAAGAAGGTGGGGACGGTCTCCGAAGAAACATATAAAACGTGTGTTTGGAAAAGTGGTTTGAAAAGTCTTTAGAATTTTCAAAAAGATGAGAATTATATAATAATCTCACATTTTAAATCTCCAATGTAAATATAGAGGTGAATAGATAGCATCATCGTGCTTGTATAGTTGTATAGTTGTATTGACAGCCGTACTAGCGATAATAATGGTATACTGAGAGTGACATTGACAATGGTGGTCACGATGGTTATCGTGAACAATCATAAAAGTAATAGTAATAAATAATAGAGGAAAGGTATACATCATCTTTTAAACTATTATTTTATTATTAATTTCCTCAAAATTATTAATTGTGGTAAATTTTTTTATAAATTACTAAAAATTGTCAATATCTTTTTAATAACAAAAATACCATTTATAAAATAAAAAAATTCTTAAAATTATATATAAAAAATCTTTCTTTTTTTTTTTTGTAAAATCTAAAAAATAAACTAAAAATTAATTTTTTGAGAAAAAAAAAAAGAAAAACCAAGGGGGTAGCTCACACCCTTTTTTTTTTTTTTTTTTTTTTTCAGTTTTTAGTTTATTTTTTCTCAAATTTGTAAGGATGTTTTTGTCTTATTCAAAATTTTTAGGCTTTTTTTTTTGTGTGCTAACTTTAGGGGAGGAGTGAGGACGACGACATTGATAATTTTTTTTTTTGTAATTTAAGAGAGACATTGACACAAGAATAATGATACAAGTCACTCTCCATGTCTACCTTGTGTCAACCAAAAGTGACGTGACTTTTAAAATTACCATTAAATCAAAAGTCAATAATCATCGATAATAAATTCAATGATAATTTTAAAAGTCACATAACTTTTGGTTAACATAAAATAGACATAGAGGGTGACATATATAATTACTCTTGACACAATTAACAGTTTGAAAAACACATTGACAATAAAATAGTAATTTAAGAGAAGTATGTATATTTTTTCCTAAATAATAATACGAGTTACTGGTAGAATTTATATGATGATATATTTTCCAATAGAATTTGAACTTGAAATTTTGATATTTACAATTTTCAAATTTGGAAATATTATAGATTTTTTTTTTTTTTTTTTACATGTTCGCACAAGGGAAGAAAAAAAGGAGAGAGAGATTCAAACTAATGACATTTCCTTCATGAGGTGTGGTCTCTAATTGATTAAGCTACCACTTTGGGAAAAAAAATATTATAGAATTATTGAGAAGACTCAAATTTAATTAAAATGACACATCAACACTGTCATCAAACACATGCATTGTAATTATCCTATAATTGTTGGAAGATAATTTGTAATTTACCTTAAATATTTGTACAACATTATAAATCGTCCACGTACGTAAAAACACAATGGTCACAAGCTCATCATTTGTTTTTTTTGTTCTTTTAGCATAACCATTACATTAAAAACAAAAAAAAAAACTACAAAAGGAGAGGGTGGAACCGTGGAGGACCCAACAAACATTCTAAAAACAGCCATTTCAATGCATGGAAATAAAACAAAAAATTGATCCAAACAGATTCGGTTTCACAATTTTATGACAGAAAGTTGAGATAAATATTTAAAAAAAGTTTATCTATTCCCTTCAAACTATCACTTAATTGATAATGTATTTTTTAAACTCTTAATTGTGATAATATTTTCTCAAACTACTAAACAATAGTCAATGTCCCCTCCAAGGTCAGCAAAAAGACAAAAATGATATTACAAAAATTTCAATAAAACAAAAATACCCTTATGAATTCAAAAAATAAAAAAAAATATATATATATTTTTTTTTTATTTTTTAAAAAAATATTTTTTATTTTTATTATTAAATAATAATTTTTTAAAACGAAATCTTATATATATTTTTTAAAATTGAATGGGGGGGGGGGGGGTAGTATTTTTAAAAAAAATTAATTTTGTTTTTTTTTTTGTTTGTCTTGTTTTTTTTTAAAAAAAAAATTTAGTTTTAGTTTTTTCTAACCCTTATGAATTCAAAAAGAATAGAAAAGAAAGGATAATAATAGTATTATATATATATTATTTTATTTTTTTTAAATAATTATTTTTAAACGAAATATTTCTAATTTTTTATAATTTTGAATTTAGCCAATTGGGTGGTAGTGTTTTTTTTTTTCAATTTTTATTTATTTTATTTTTTAGTTTATTTTATTTTTTTCTGGAATTTTTTTTTTATTTTATTAAAAGTATTTTCGTCCATAAGGGAATATTGACAATTATTTGGTAGTTTGGGAGGACAGTTGTCACAATTGAAAGTTTGGGAATGACATTATCAATTGAGTGGTAGTTTGAGGAGGGTATGTAGATTTTGCTCTAAATATTTATTCCACATAATCAGTCTATCACTTTTTAAGG
Source organism: Betula pendula (assembly GCA_900184695.1). Taxonomy (NCBI): domain Eukaryota; kingdom Viridiplantae; phylum Streptophyta; class Magnoliopsida; order Fagales; family Betulaceae; genus Betula; species Betula pendula. Next base: position 16,895 of record FXXK01000445.1, read on the forward strand.
GAAGTTTTTTTTTTTTTTTTTTGGCTTTTGATATGCCAGGGAATAATTTCGATCAATTATCAAGTTCTCAACCAAAACAAATTCGAGGCTTAGTAATTCTTTCCCCCCATTTTTGCTATGAAGAAGTGTTTTTATTTTTTATTTTTTGTATTATTATTTTTTGGTTATGTGAGATGAAACAAGTACAATAAAAAAAATTTCAGAAAACAAATACATGAGCCAACAAAAGATTATTATAATTAATAGCAATTTAATACAAGTTCTTTTCACAACACTGAGAGGAATCCTCATGGTGAAAAAATCAAACGAGAATGATACCAGTAAAATTGGTCATAGTGACTCATATTTATCTTAATTGTTAACCTGCTCTTGAAAGAGTTAAGGTGACCACGAGACAACAAAGCTAACAATAATTAAATCCCCTTCAATTACTAATGATAAGTAACATCAAGAACAGTAATGAATGGCCTGAATCTAGATTTGAAAGTTTCCAACGCCAAAAGGGTACGACATATATATATATATATGTATGCATATGAGTAGGGGCCTGAAATGAGGTTGAATAGCTAGTTACTTTTTTTAAAAAAAATAAATAAATAAATAAAGCTTGCTACTTGGCTCTTTTCCCCTTATTTAATTTGCTCACAAAATATTAGAAATACAACACGGGCTTTGTGTCATTGCCAAAAAACTCATTGTGTAGTCTCTTCGTCCTTTTTTTTTTTCCTCCCTCTTAATTTGCTTCCTATAATTTTATTACATAGATCATTTCGTCTAATTTCATATAAATTCTTTTAATTTTTCTAACAAAAATCTTGTGAAGGTTTATTTATACTCCAAAGAATAAAATAACACAAAACAAAACAAAATAAAAATGAACAAACACCTCTAGGAAGAAGGGTCATAGGCCCTCCATCCCCTTGCGAGGCGGTGAATTAAGAGGCCTCCTTTCAACGTCCGCCTCCTCCCAACCTCCATCCTCTACTGAGACAAAATTTTTGTTTGGGTATGAAAATAATTTTATAAAGTTTCCTACGCTCAAAGCGTAGGAAATAAATTAATAAAATGAAATCACGAAGAAATTGAATAATGGCTCAAAGCTTAAGATATAGCTTTATTTTTTTTTCAGGATTTCTCATGTTTGTTCATACAAGTTAGTGTTACAATCGAGTAAGACCTGTCACTTTATCACCGGACTCAGGCAGGGGTGGAACTATAATTTTGGTTTAGGAGAGGCAAAACTAAAAAAAAGGGATTTTTTAAGGGAGTAAAAAAAACTAATTCTAGGGGGATTTTTAAAATTTGGGGGAGGCTATGGACCCCAACCTTAGCTGAGTCCTTGAGCCTGAGGAGGACAAAAAAAGAAAAAAAGAAAAAGAAAAGAGAGGTAAAAAATAACTTTAGAGAATCTATTTCATAAAAACATATGCTTTTGTTTTTTTATTTTTTATTTAAAAATTGGAGTGTAGTTCCGCCCCCTGATAGGGCAGGGCCCATTTGACATTTGATGGCGCCCTCAACTTGATACCCGCTGAATGTTTTTGTTGTTAATGCTTCCATCATGGCGTTTGGGTTTTTGCTGGTAAATGGGAACGTGGGCCTGAATATTATTCCATCTCCTTTCTCTATTATTATTATTATTATTATCTTTCTGATAATATTAGGCTATTAGCTCCCTACTTGTTCTCTTCCTCTTTTATAGTCAAGCCATCCAACTCTACAAAAGAGTTTGCGTTTCAAACAACAATTTCGGCCATGACCAAGAAAAATGAAAACATTAAAAAAACCAAAAAAAAGGCCCACCAATTTTGGCTTAATAATCAATCTATATCTGAACAAATTACAATAGCTCGTGGCAGGATGGACGTCACTCTGAGACGGAATTAGACTTTCACATATGAAGGGGGTCAAAATATGAATAAAGAGCAAAGCTTAATTTTTAAGCTCATATATATATATAATTTTTAAAATCATAGGGCTTGGTAAGACTTGCGGACCCGGTAGAGTAGGGGTGACAATTTGAATCGTATCGAGATATGAGTAAAAGATTATATAGGTTAATTCTAAACTATTAATTTTATATTGAATTCATGGGAATCCGTGAGTCATATAAAAAATTGTTAGCATTAATGCAGATCGACTATAAAAGATTAAGAAATGATAGGGTACTAAATTTTTTACTAAGAGATGGCTACCAAAATGATATGAAGTTTTTTTATTGGTACCCCTAGCATTTATTTTGATTAATTATTTTAATTGTCTCTAACTAATAAACTCTACATCATTTTGATAGTTATCTCTTAATAAAACATTTAGAGCATGTCCAACAGAAATAGACAGAATAGCTATTGAAAAAGTACAACTCTCTACTTTAGCTACTACTTTTTTTATTTTTTTTATTTCATCTCCGACATATTCTATATTCTCTTCTCTACTTGCTTTTAAATATTATTTTTTATTATATTCTTCACAACACTCAATTAAATATAAAATATTGGATGTTATGCTTAGACAGAGTGACCTACAGTTAATTTCATTCTTTTCATTGAACTATATAGTGAAAATTCATTGTAATTATTCACTTGGCATTAAAATCATTAATTTTTTTTTCTTAGCCAAATAAAAAAATAAACAAAGCAATTCACTGTAATTAATGATCAGTGAAATATCATAAAGAACAAAGTAACCAAAAAACAACCTTTCAACCATACAATAATGCAATTCACGAAAGCTTTATAAAAAAAATAGAAACTCAAGCTCAACAAGTCTCTCGAAGTGCAGTAGAAAGTATGGCTGAGAAAAAAAAGAAAAGAATAAACAAATATTAAACAGTAACATTTTTATTATTTTTTATTGTTTCTAGAAGAGCCTATTCACTATTCATTTTAAAACCAAAATCTACAAATTGTCTACTCTACTAGAAGGAAAAAAGAGGAATCATGGTCAAATTTAACTATTTTGGAACATTTACCCACTTTGTTAAAGGTGCTCTTAGTCCACAAAGCATTTCTAAAAAAGATTTATTGATTTATTGTATTACAAACCTGAGCTTATTCACTATTTATTCTAAAATCAAAATCTACAAATTATCTATTTTGCTGGAGGAAAAAAAAGAGGAATAATAGTCAAATTTTACTATTTTGGAACATTTGCCTACTCTGTTAAAGGTGCTCTTAGTCCACAAAGCATTTCTAAAAAAGATTTATTGATTTATTGTATTACAAACCAGATCTGCATAAAACTTTGAATGAAGGATGGAATTTATAATTGGGATTGTGCTGTTGGAGGAGAAAAAAGAGGAATAATAATTAAATTTAACTAATTTAGAGCATTTACCTACTTTGTTAAAAATGCTCTTAGTCCACAAAGCATTTGCAAAAAAGATTTACAGATTTACCGTATTACAAACCGGATCTGAATAAAACTTTGAATGAAGGATGAAATTTATAATTGGGATTGTGCTGCTAGAGGAAAAAAAAGAAGAATAATAATTAAATTTAACTATTTTAGAGCATTTACCTACTTTGTTAAAAGTGCTCTTAGTCCACAAAGCATTTGTAAAAAAGATTTACTGATTTACTGTATTACAAACCGGATCTGGATAAAACTTTGAATGAAGGATGAAATTCATAATTGCGATTGTGCTGCTAGAGGAGAAAAAAGAAGAATAATAATTAAATTTAACTATTTTAGAGCATTTACCTACTTTATTAAAAGTGCTCTTAGTCCACAAAGCATTTGTAAAAAAGATTTACTGAGTTACTGTATTCCAAACCGGATCCGGATAAAACTTTGAATGAAGGATGAAATTCATAATTGAGATTGTGCTGTTCCAACAGAGGAAGAGCTGAAAAAAAAGAAAATCTTCTTTCCTCGGTGTGTGATTGATCATCTTGAGTAGGCTATGAGTGGCATTATAGTGTCCATGACTCTAGTCTCTAGAAATCTAGTCAATATAATATTAGGGTTATTAGCTAAAGCATCATAGCATTATCTCTTCGTCGTCTAGCTTAATTATAGTTTTCACCTATGATAAAATAATATTAGCTGGTGCAATTACAGCTAGAAATGATAATGACATGGCTTGCTGTTCATTTACGCTTATATTATTGAGGAAAACACATACTTTGTACCTCTATCCAAGAACATTTCTTAACCTGGCAAATATACAAAAAAACAAAAATAAAAAATTATATACAACCATCTCTACCCATCTCCCTATTAGATGGGTAGGAGATGGGTAAGGAATAAATGTGTTATGTGTATTATTGATAAAAACAAATTATGGTTAAATTATACTTTTGATTATTGAAATATGGGACAGTTTCCATTATGATAAAATAAAGATCATCTAATAAAATAGATCATGTAATAAAACTCCCAAATAACTTCGAGATGCTTAAGGTAATATGGATACTAACATTTTTCTTATAAGGTTTAATTGTGGTGGTAATTTATGTTCATATGTAAAATTTAGATTATATTAAGATATGTATATAAGACTATACAGGTTAACCATAGTCCGATTGCTCAGATCTCTCAACTATAATCCACTAATTTTGTGTTGAATTCGTAGATCATGTAAAAAATTGATAGCCCTAATATCGTTGTCGAGGTTTAAGTTGTCTTATCTTATGAGTATAAAACTATATAAATCAATCATAACTCGACCCATTTAATTAAACAGATCAGACTCTTCAACCCTAACTCTCTAATTCCATATTAAATTCATATCGAATTCGTTGGCCATGTTAAAAATTGTCATATCTAAGTTCAGCTACACTTGCTATTGCCAGATTTCAAAATTAGAATATTCCACAATTTTCTTGTAACTTGGAAATCGAGAACCATGTCCAATGAAGTTTCTTTGTCGTTCTCAAGCCAGAATGACATGTACTGTGGGTGCGATGGAACCGGATCTTCTCCGGTTAATGATAAGTAGACCACTAGAAATTTATTGACGATAGAAGTTTCCAGCAAAGATAGAAAATGACATACACGTTTATGGACAAAGCATTATTGCAATGTAATAAATCTAGATATGATCGATCGAGTGTCATAAATTATAATTGTACCATCTTTTTTGAGCTAAGAAACAGCTAAATGGGCACGTAAAATATTAAATAAATAACCATATTCATAAAAAAAAGAAAGAAAAGGAAGTGATAATGAAGGATTGAAAGAGAAATTAAACGACGAGAGAACAAACCATGCAAAGCGACATGAAATTATGGTCGGTTTCTCGATCTCCTAGACCCACATCTGGCAAGTTTGTGCCAAATTCCTTCTCGATGGCTGCTCTTTTGTGATCACCAACAAGAACACTAATGCTTTGTCCACGAGAATAGCTCACAAATTAAACCTCATCCCTTGCATGTTTTGAGGTAGCAGCTATTCTTTATTTATTCTTCACCCTCCCGACTCCCAAGCAACAAAACCTATTTTCACTCCTTTAGGCTTTAGGCAAGTGATTTGAATCTCTAGCTCTCCAAATAGAGATGGTTATCAAATTTGCACCAGCTATCTGAACTAATTATTAGGCCAAATGTTTTCATTGCTGCGGAGGTCAGGTGGGTATGGTTGTCTGGAAAGTTGATCCACGACTAGACAGGTGGGTAGCACCACACAATTAGGCTTATAATTGTAGTCTGAACTCTGAAAGATTATTATGTAATTGAGGGATTAGGAAAGGGTTGAAGAAACAATGATGAAAAACAATTTGATTACTTTATCAAATAATCCAAGAAAAAGATTTTAAGTTTCAAGCTTGAAAAGAAAAGATTTAAGGAGTACATAATTAAATGCATTCTTAGATAGATTGAGAAAAACGAACATAAATGTCCCCTCTTAATGTCTACTCCCACCTTTGAAGCATTCAAGAGAGTGGTTTCGGCCAACTCCATGGCCATTTGAAGGGTGAACCAACCCCAAATGGCCAAAGAGTAGTTGAGTCACTCCTGTTCATATATACAATATATATAATAATTAAATTATATATATTAATATATTTAATAAATTTTATTATATGATGACACATATCATTATCTAATTGATGTTGACCTGAAGTTTGACGGTTTTTCCAAAAAATAAAAAAAATTAAAGTTGAGCAGGAACTTATTTCTTTCTTTCTTTCTTCTTTTTTTTTTTTTCTTTTTTTTTTTAAAAAAAAATCAGTAGGTTATTTGCAAATCAGTGTAACCAACATAATCATGATTTTGCATTTTTTCCTATAAATTCAGCTGAAACATGCCCAATTCAAAGAGAGAAAAAGAGAGCATATATTTGAGTTTCTTTTCCTTGTTAGTTTTTCCAGCAACCAAAAACGAGATGCAAATAATAATGTTTGCTAAAGAGTTTTGAGAGGAGAAAGAGGGAAGGAATTGATAGATGTGACATAAAAGTAAAATGAATTTTGAATAAAGTGAAGAAGGGAGTTTGCCTCTTCTTTTTTTCCTTTGACAAACGTCTCTTTTCCTCCATATTTTGTCGGTGGTCAAACACGGGAAAGCAAAAATGAGACGCAGCCAGTATATTCTAATTTTTAAGTTTCCCGTCCTGGTTCGTTTTCCCAGCAACCAAAAGAGGGAAATGAAACAAATGAGAGGCAAATATTTGAGTTTCATCTCTTTTCCTCTATTTTTATTTTTTGTCAGTAGTCAAACACAGAAAACCAAAGAAAAGGGACTCCTTCGCCTTTGTGTTGAACTTACTCTTCAAGTTCTGTGCAAGAAAGATCAAGAGGAAGGCGTTTGCCATCCCCGGCTTCATCTGAGAATAGCAAACGTTATCAGAGAAGAAAAATGAAGTATAAAAGAGTGAAGCTTGAAGATGTATAAAATGAGACTAGTGCAACTTTAGGTGTTTCATACAGCAGCCATGCATGCAGCTAGTCCAGGACATTGATCCACATTAATTTCTGCTAAACACGACACTTGATAAACCAGGACTCTACTCCTAACTGAGTTGAATCACCGCAAATTGTTCCTTTATTTCACAACTGGTATCATTCATGGTACACTTGACAAGACATAAAGCACACTCCCATACAGCAAGGTAACAAACTATTTTTTTCTTAATGAGCATCAAAAAAATATACCAGAAATTTGTGATGGGGCATTCAAGGGAAATCACTGGACAAAAAAACCAGAAACTTGTGATGGGGCATACCAGGGAAATCACTGGGATCCAGTTCATTTGGGATCACAATATAAAGGAAGCAGTAAAACAAACAAATGGGCATACAAGAGGGGAAAGAGAATACACTTAACTATACAGTAAGGAAGGATTGTACAATCACTGAACAATCAACTCATCCATTGCTCATTCTCAACTTTAACTTGCATGAGAACTTCCAATTACAATGGGTAGCCACACCTTCTTGGATCTCTCACAAAGAAGGGATGTCTTAGTGCTTCCCTTGCCTTGAGTCGCTCTGCTGGATCATATCGGAGGAGCCCTTGCAAGAGATCAATCAAATCGCCAGCAGAGTGATCAACATGCTGCATTATTAGGTTCTGTGACAGAGAGTTTGATGTAAGATTCATCCAATTGCGTATGTAAGACAATACGGGTGGGTATAAATAGGAACAGGTCAAACAATTGCCTGTATACAACTTTGTCCAAATACATGTTAACGCAGGCAGCAAACTGAGCTAGAATTACTTGTCCAGGTAATTAAGAACAGCACAGTTGCAAAGGGTTTTATCATCTCAGAACCGAATGGTGTGACAGAAAATAACAGAAGATAAAACAAAATATTGCACTCAGTGAAAAAACTGGTGTGAAAGTAAAGTTCAGGACACAATTTCAGCAAGTTTATCTCAAGATTGTATGTAAATTGATGTTTAGAAATCTTACAATACACAAAGTAGTTGGCAAGGTTCAGATTTATTTTAGGTTGTTGATGTTAACCATGCTAGCGTCAATTATTACGGAACAGCACATGATGTAAAAACTAGAAATTTAAAAATAAAAATATTCCAATAAAAAGTAACCTATCCAATGGTATTTAGCACACCATGAATCTTACTAATCCAAATTGTCTCTATGTATCGCTACGTGGGATTTGTTGAAATATTATATTCTCCAATGCTTATAGCAACTGAAAATCTTAGCATTTTTACAGACAAAAGCTGGGTAGAGTTACAAACTACCTGGCATAGAGCAAGGTATATGCAGGTATATCAATCTATCTAACAAAGGAAATCAAAGAAATAAATTGGAGATGTATAGTGGCAAATTTACATAAACAATATGAAGCTGCAAATTCTAAATAATTACCGGCAGACGGGGCAATTTGCAAACTGCTTTCATGCTTTCCCTCGATGTTGCACCATCAGGCCAATCTAACCTTGCACCCCTCCTGAAATATTTCTCAGCACGGCGGCTGATCATGCACAGGTACACAACATAAGAACTTCATACACATAAAGAAACAGAAACACATAGTAGAAAAAACAATCTTGTCACTCTTACTCCGCTCTAAGCACCATATGTTGGGGTATTGGCCCCAACACCCTCTCCATCATGGCAAGATGCTCCAAGTTTTCGTGTGTTTGGAAAAGGGCCTCTCCCTGATCATAAATGACAGAGGGATGTATACGGTAAACATGAATCCAGACTTAATAGCTGCATGGAATTATTCAATTCTCCCAGAACCAATTGTGAATATTTGTAAATTTCCCTAAGGTATTTTGTTAAGCTCCATAGTTCCAAAGTCATGTCTTTGCAGTAAACATTCTGTTTCATGAGACAATGAGCCTATATCTATGCAAAGATTGTTCTAGACAATAATTTGTCCCCAAGGTGTTCACAATATGCAAAAGTTCAACAATGAATATTTCAGTAACAGAAGGATGATTTGAATTTCAAGGGTGCCTCATGTCATTAAAGGCCAGTTTCCACATTAAACTCTCTTAATGAATCACCAAAACCAATGTTCAGTAAAATTGGCATCATTGTTACACTTGTTTTTTGGGCACACGATTGTTGCAATTAACAAAACGTATTCAATGCCATTAAGTTGTAAATGTTGGTGGCCATATAGACAGAAAGGCACTTACAGAGCATAGCTCAACAAGTATGCAGCCCGCACTCCATAAATCACAAGGATAATTCCATCCAAGACCTGCAACATCATCCCACAGAGTATTATCTAGAAGAACCGAAGCTAAATTTGACAACAGTAGTCTGATTGGGAATAATATTTACCCAATATAACTTCTGGTGCACGATAATGACGAGTTGACACCACATAGCTGTGATCCTGATGTTCAAATGTTGTACTTCCAAAATCAATGAGTTTAATGGCGCTTGACTTAGGCAGATTCTTGAAATAGGAACCTTCTTTTGTTGACCTTGATAGAAACTTAAATTGCCACCAGTGGAGAATTAGAAACAATATCAGAATTTTAAATTTAACCAATAGCCCAGCTCAAAAGCATGAAATTCAACCATGCTTGTGATCAAATATAAGACATGAGAAGATATAGTACCTCTTAACCAAACTTTATGTTTATTTTAAACGCTCAAAACTAATATATATTGTCACTTCAAACACCAAAACAAACACAACATAAAAGCATTTAAATTAAAAAGAAATGAATGCATGTGTATGCGTGTACAAAGTAATAATTGTACCATCAGAACAAATCGATGATTTACTCCCATTTAAGTCATAAAAAAAGGGGGATATGCCTAGAAACCAAGAACATGAATAAGAAAACAATACCTTATAATCCGGCACTTTGACATAGTCGGAGGAGACAAGAAGAATATTTTCTGGCTTCAAATCAGTGTGAATAAGGTGCAAATCATGCATAACTACAAACATATACCAGTAAATGAGTCAATAAGAGGTGAAAATAATTATCAACAATCATCAATTCCATGCTTGTCCCAAAAAAAAATTTAGTTGGTTTGAAGTGGAGAAATCTTCTAATATGGAAATGAAGTAACTAGATGCTCAAATCTCAGCTTGATATTCAAAAGATTTGAGCATCAAGTATAAAGAATTCAGATAAATAGTGCAAGAATTGTCCACACACATGCTACAGACTCCAAAAGTTGTCTGCCAACCTCCCGAACAAGATCAATGGGAAATGAACGGTAGCTGTTTTTGCGAAGAAAATCGTATAAGCTTGGTCCAAGCTTCTCAAATACCTGTTGAAACCATTTAAATTTCATCCGCAAGTTGTTCTAACTCACAGAATATTCAGGCATGAAGGAACACACATTGCCCCTTCAAATTAATCAAATCAGAAGCACCAATAAATACTTACAATACAAATATGATTACGATAGTCAAACCAATTCCGTATTTGCACACAACTGCAAAGAATGAAACCACTTATACCAAAAACATTTTGAAGTTCTACAACCAATAAGAGAAAAAAAGAACATAACATCCGTACCGGGTGGCACTAACATCATGCCTGGCAAGCCTCTGAAGGACATCGATTTCAATCATTGCAGCTTCTCGATATTTGTGAATGGAGCGAACAACTTTGATTGCTACAACTTCTTTCTTTTCATTGTCAAAACATTCTAAGACTTGCCCAAATGTCCCTGCAAAAGTTATATGTTAAAGATCATAGATCCAATATGTTATCTTAACAGCAGCAGAAATTTTTTTTACTGCAATATTTCAAAAAAAAAAAAAAAAAAACTCAAAAAATAGGAAACATATGCAAACTACCATCTAAAGCAGGTATCACTTCATAAATGACTAATGAAATTGAAAAGATATAAAAGGTGCAAGGAGGAAAAAAAATGAAATGAAATACTGACCTTCACCCATTTTGCTGAGAATCCTGTCTGCAAGTATAATTTTTAAATTAAAAAAAAAAAAAATGTTAGTTACTAGTGAACAAGTAATGAGTACCAGTACCACTCATAAATCAGAAGAAGTATAAGATGAGAGTCAATCCTTGAATAGATTAAACAAATGAAAGCATGAACAAATAAACTTATGAATGAATAAACATATAAATCAAATAAGCCTTGCATAGATTTGGAAATGGCTTGACAAGGTGTTTAGTCATGATATAACAGATTGAGAGCCAAACTTCTTTTACATCCAAATTGGAAGTCCTAGAAGCCAGACTACATAAGAATCTTAACTTCTAGTTAAAGATGTGGGATGCCTACAAGTAGCAATTCAAGCATATACTGAACCACAGAAATTTTGGATGATTTTCTATACGTTTAAGGCTCCGACAAATTTTTTGAAGGAAAAGTACCACAGCTTTTTAAGCAGCATCCAATAGTGCGATAAGATAAGCAGAATATATCGCAACAGCAACTCACATTTCCACCCAAAGGCAACAATTCTCACATTGCAACAATTCCAATTTTTATATTGGAACAGCATTTCACAATGAGTGGGAGATGCTTACAGCGAGGAGTTAAATTTTCTCCGATGGCAAAGACATAATGGCCGTCTTTGTCATCCGCTCTCCAAGGTGGGGAGGCATTGCGGGGCACTCCGCTGTAAAACACAGATGAAATATATCCACAATTGGGCATTGCCGCATTCCCAAACTCCTGTCCACAATAGATAGGTGGAACTACCTGCATTACAAAAGAAAAAGAAAAGAAAAGAAAGATCAAAATTAGCATGAATAAGGACCAATTGCATTGCAATTCTGAGATCTTGCAGACAGTTACAAATTATGAGATTTTTTTGATAAGTCAGTTGCACATTATGAAAATTAAGGCCAAAGTTCTTCAACAATTACTTATCATGAAAATTAGGCAAAAATTTCACCAATTACACAGTATGAAAATTAGGCAATTTTTTTTTTCAACAATTGCATAGCATGAAAAATATAAATTTTTTCCTAAGCTAAACAATTTATGGGAAATGCGAAAAACTTGAGATTTAAACGAAGAACCACATCAAGAGTGAATTTTTCTACAAATGTGTATAAACCATTCATTAATTTAAAGCGAAAAATTTGAAATTCTCTACATAATCAAACAATAATCCACGTTCAAGGATCACAAAATTTACTCAATTTGTTATATCATACACAAATACGAATACTTAAATTACAACGATAGAGAAAGAAAGAGAGATTGATACCTTGGGATGAGGAAGAGGAGGGGGTATATCCCAAGTTAAACGAGGTCGTTTCCTCGGACGCTTGTCCATGTTCTTGTGCGGGAATTCTATAATCCTCTGCGTCTCCATTTTTCCCTTATTCTTCTCCAATTTCGCTCTTTGCGATGACACGATGAATTTGCAGAGATGGATCGAAAATCTTCAAGAAGCGAGAGATTCGAATCGGCCCGATCCAGAATGAAACAAATCGACACCAATTTCTGCTGTTTCTGTTTTCCGAGTAATTGAGAACGATTGGGAATCTGGAAACCCTAATCTTGGAGCAGATCTGGAAGCTAAACCTGAAGCTTTGGAAGCTAACTCGGATTGATGGTGCACTTCTAACTATGGTTGAGACCTGAGCGCTGGGCCCCGAGGGTTGATTGTTTCGGGGCCTGCTGGAAAAGACGATAATTAGAAAGTAAATGACGCTATAAATCATATTTTTATTTTATTCCACAATGCTGACGTTGAAGAAATTCTAGCAATTACACTTTTATGTCATTTATATATCACTTTGTTGATTTGATATTATCAATCAACCATATATTTAAAAAACTTTAAACACTTATTTGTAGTGTCACAACAATAAAACGAGATAAAAGTGTAGTGTATAACATTATTTTCTGATATGATTCTTAGTTAATTGACAACAGCACATAACAGGGTAAGATAATAATACAACAAAAATGTAGTTTCTAATATTTTCAATAAGAACGTTCTTCAACTGTAGCTTTTGGGTTTTATTAGAAGAGTAATGCTAATATTGCACCTCATCGAGTAACGTTATATATCACATTTTTATGACACAAAGTTTACTTGACGATCTCAACCAACACTTGAATTTTTTATTTGTTTAACAATGATTCAGCCAAAGGTTGAGTGTAATTGCCACGCCATTTTTGTGGAATAATTATAAAATAAAATTGTAATTTTTTAGCATTACTCCACCCCATTTTACCCCCATTTCACTAGTTCAACATTGAGACCCATAATGATTTTATGACATTCCACTCCCATCACATTGGGCCGGCATTGAGGCCCATAATAATTTTCTAAGAAGTAATGTTACATATCATATTTTTATTCTACTAAGCCCTTTAATTTTTGATTTTTTTAACAATGGTTGATGTAAGGGCCGATTATTCGTATCATATCAGCAAAATAAGATAAAAATGAGATTTATAGCATTTATTTTTTATTAATCTTTATGAGGTCAGAATTTTATTTTGAAGGTAAATAATATAATAATTTTCAGCCTTTTCCTTTTTCGAATCTTAAACTAATTTGGATGCAATGCAAAACCTATTAACATACGTTTTAATCGTAGACAAAATATTCCTATAAAAATTAGATTTAAAAATAAATAAATAAATAAATAATAGAACCCACAATCCTATAAAAAGGACTTGCATTAGGATTCTAACAATTCATCGAGATATTAGTAACTATTCAACTTGATTTTGGCATTTGGTGAGAAGACATAATCGAGCTGCCTTTATGCATCTTTTGTTGCTAAGTTGTTACATTTCTTCATTGACCAATGACTACTGATGAACATGTATTGTGTTTTTGCATGGCAGTGTATTGTGTTTGCGATAGAGATGGTAACTCATTCAAATGTGAAAGCAACACTGATTGCGTTTTTTTGGACATAGGCAGACAGTCGAATCATGTAAATTCTATGTTTTGTTTTCTCATTATTTTCTTTCTGTTTCAGTAAATTGCATAATCCATAACTAAGACTAACAATTTTTTACACGACCTACGAACTCAACAAATGTTTTTTAAACTCTAGTCTGTCCAAAATGCTAATACAGCCGCTTGTAATCTCGCTAAATGGACTACCACTTAGGCAGTTTTCGGCCCCATCACTAATATCTTTTGAATCTCTCCCATCTTGGATTGTCTTGATGTCGAAACCCTTCATTGCTAATGTAATTCTCATTCGCTCAGAAATGAAAAAATAAATAAAACAAAAAAGTTGCTACGGAATGTCCAAATGTAACATCTTCTATAAACAATATATGATAAATAAAAATGTAAACCTGCAAAAATTTTCCCATTTTCCTGTGATCTGTGAAGTCCAGGGTGGCAGAACTCTACAGGCAGCTGCTTTTGAAGGGCATCCTCATAAAACCCCCACCATTAATTGCCTAGATTAGTATGTTGTGCAAGTAAATAAAGTCGATACGGTTGGTTTGGTAGCACGCAGGTCAGTTATTCACACAACGCTCCTCCTGCCTCTCTTTCAGTGCAATCTATTGCAGTAGTTGATCTGATCTTTGATACTTAAAGATGCTACGAGGAGGTTGAAGTAAATGAGTTCAGTCCTCCCAAATCTCAATGCTCATGACTCTAAAATATAAAGCGGGGGTTAGAGATGCTCAATAATTTTGCTATCCGGATTGTTAGCAAATCGGATAGCAAATTGCTGAAAATCCGAATCCATAAAGCAAGCCACTCTAATCACTTCTTCCAAAGCTAGACTCAAGAGTCAAGACTCTTCAAGAAGATTGGAAGCTTTGACCTCCCTTAAATGCTCCATACAAAACCGCAAGGCCATATAAATTTCATCCTTTTGGTGATGACTCCTGTCTCCAGTTACAAAGACATGAACTTTGCTTCTGATTTCAATCCAACTGCTACCCGGAATCCTCTTCATACCCTTCTCTTTCATCTCTCTTCTTATTGTTGACACACTCAGCCATTTACCAGCTGCAGAATGAGCATTTGACAGCATTACATATGATGAAACGTCTTCAGGATCCAGAGCTAGGATTTTTTGAGCGGCAAACTGCCCCAGTTCCATATTTGAGTGAATCTGACAGCCTCCGAGCAATGCTTTCCAAAACCCAATTCCTGGATCAAATGGCAAATCACAAAGAAACTCCTCAGCTTGTCTGAAGCGCCCTGAGCGGGAGAGCAAGTCAACAATACAAGCATAGTGCTCTGGCTTTAGCGTGCTAGGGTCTTCAAGTCTTGCTCGAGTGAAATATGAATAACCCTCATCAACAAGGCCAGCATGATTACAAGCCCATAATAGCCCAAGAAGTGTAACGCTATTAGGCTTACAGCCTACGCCCTGCATCCTCTCAAAGAAGCTAATGGCTTCCTCTGCTCTACCATTCTGTGCATAACCACATATCACAGCATTCCAAGAAACAATATTTCTTTCGGAAAGTTTATTAAAAACCAAGAGACTGTCTTCCATGTTTCCACATTTGGCATAAAAGCTGATCAGAGAATTGCCAACAAACACATTAAGCTTACCCAAGAACTTAACAGCACAAGCATGAAAACTTTTTCCCATTCCAAGTGCTGCTATATTGGCAGCTGCACTAATAGCACAAGGAAAAGTTGAATGATTGGGCCAAAACCCTTCTCCAAGCATCTCAACCAAAAAATTCACAGCCTCTTCATTGTGGCCTGTTTGGCTACACCCGCCAATCATTGCATTCCAAGAAACAATGTTTCTCTCGGGCATCTCTCGAAAGAGGCGGAAAGCGTCTTCAGTCCTCTCTTTTTTCAGGTAGCCAACTATCAAAGTCGTGTAAGATACCACATTCCTCTCGCGGGTATCTTCAAAAACTCTTCGAGCTTCTTCGATGGTACTCAACTTGGCATAAAGATCTAAAAGTGCACTACCAACATAAACATTCGAGTGAAGGCCAATCTTGGTTGCGCAAGCGTGAATTTGCTTGCCTATATAAAGGTTTCCCAGCGCAGTTGATGAGTGAGTTACGGTCCCAAATGTGAACTCATTGGGTCTAATATTTGAAACAAGCATTCTTGAGAAGAGAAACATGGCCTCTTCATGGCGGTGCTGTCGAGCAAAGCGCCCAATGATGGCTGTGGCAGAGACTACGTTCAAGTCAGACGTTTCGTCGAACAATTGAAGGGCAACCGAGAATGATGTTGATTCCAAGTGAGATACAGTACTATCAGGCTGAGCAGCCGAGGTTCCTAGTTTATGGGCATGTGCATGAGCTTTCTGGGTATCAACGAGATGGCTACAAGCTAGGCTTTGGGTTTTTCTCCATGTGGGCTGAGAGATGGAGAGTCTGTTAAATATGGGTTTCATTTCATACGCAAGTTTGGGAGGGATATTTGAGGGCTCAAATATTGGACAACTTCGATCAGTGGTCTCAGAAAAGGGTTTTAAATCTGCTAAATAGTTGAAGACTGTTAAAAGATCAATGTTTGAAATTCTTACTCTTTAAACAGTAGGATGGACTAAAGAAAATTAATTGGATGTGGAGACTAATTTACATGTTAATCTTATGTTCATTTTGTGTTTATTTAAAATTGATATGAATTTTAAAATTATTATTAAATCAAAATTCAATAATAATATATATTACACATTGAATAGTTATTTTTAAGGGCTAGTTAAGCTGGACTGACAATGTTATATTAACATTGTAAGAAAAAAAAAATACAATGTTATATTAAACTATCACCCGGAATGGAACCATGGGGAAAAAAATTAGAGAAAAATGCACTCGCGGTCTCTACGTATCACTTTTTATCAAATAATTTCGTAAGGTTTAAATTTACTTTATAAGGTTAGCACCATTCTCAAATGAGTAATTATAAACCTCAGCCTACGCTGATTCAACAGTGAATCAGCCTGAGTCTGTGAACAATAACTTTGGGTGGGTTCCATGATTAAAAATATATATATATATATATATTTTTTTAAAGCTCATCTATGCCCATGCTGATTCACTGTTGAATCAGCCTGGGCTGATGTCTATCATCACTCTTATCAAATACATCATTCTATCTGTCTTCCATTAAATTTCTAACAATACTTTCACACCAAATTTAATCTAAATGTGACACGTATCCCTTTTAATAAAAAAATTATGGTAAAGGTTTAACCACCCCCAAGTTTTTCAAATAGGGGTGGCTGAAGCCATTCCCTTTGGCTGAAAATGAGGTGGTTGAACCACCCCAATTGCCTAAGATGAATCTGGATGTGGTTAACTACTCTCATAAAAGCTCTTTTTATATATATATATATATTTAAATTTTTATGTTTATATTTGTAATTTTATTTTATTTTATTTTTTTATTATTTTATATTAAAGGAGAATGTCACATGTGCCACCTTCGGATTGGTTATGATGTGTCAACACTATTAGAAATTTAACAGAATGTGGACGGATGATTTATTTGATAACGATTTTAATTTAAGGAGCGAGTATTTCTTTTTTGTTTTTTTTTTTTTTTGTTTTTTTTTTGTTTTGTTTTTTTTTTTTAAAACTTAGTTAGTGTTAAAGAACGATACTAGGCTTTGGTTGTGAATATGTTTTGAGGGGTATTTTTTGTTTTTGGTTTGAAAAGAAATGTTTTAGTGTGATACAAAGGTAAAAATTATTTTTGTATTTTTAAGAGCATTTGTTAATATATATATATTTAGAGTTATGTCTTTTGTTTTCTCTTCTCAAAACAAGAACAACCTACATAAACAAAAATTTTAACAAAGAAGCCAATTGGACACGGGGGAAAAAAAGAAAGAGCAAAAGAACTTAGGAAAGCTAAGAAAGGAAAAGAAGAAAAGAAAAACTTGGGCTGCGTCGCTCAAAGCAGCTGATCTAGGGTGTGTGAGTGTGTTTAATTTGGAGCTGTTAGTTGCCGAAAAATATAAAAATAAGCCATGAAAAAATATACTCATATGAGAATTTTTAGGGACGCAAATAACAAATTGCAAAATAGAAGAATTAGTCAAAGAGAACCCAAATGGCTAATATGGGAAATTGAATCCAAAATCACAACTAAACACATACTTCTTTTGAGAAGAAAGTGGGAGTAGGAAAAAAAGAAAAAAGAAAAAATTGAAATACTAAGCTATATAAATAAATTAGATTCGTTTCAAATGCTTGTATTTCTTATAAAAGATTATTGACAATACTTATTACAGTTATATTTACATAAACAAATTTTTCAAAACTAAAATTAATAAAATCCTATTTACAATCAACTGTCATAAGAAATATCAAATGAATTAGTTCTCATATGAGGAAATCCATTAGAAATCATAAAATATGAAGAAGTTGAAGAACTCTTTGTGTTTCGCAATCAATTTCTTGAATGAGATTTGATGGAGCTCTCAAGGGAGGCAAAGGTGGAGGATTTCGCCACCGAGAAACGGTTGGAACATGTTCGGTTTCGTTTGGCAACAGGTTTTGCAAAACCTTCTAAAAAAGTCATATCAAAATATTTGAACTTTTTATATTTTATCAATAACTTTTTAACAATTTTTTTTCTTCACTTTTTATATCACATAAATCACTTTTTATTACTTTTCAAAATAAAAAATTCACTAAAAAATAATTTTTTTTTTTACTTTTCTATATAAAAAATTTACAACATTTGTCTATTTTATGTCACATAAATCACTTCTTATTACCATTCAAAATTACAAAAACCCTAAAACCCTTTATCAAACAAAGCCAAAGTGTCTGCAACCAGTCTCCGTTGCTTCATCTCTTTCTGGGAAAACGGTTTTCAAGAGCTGCAGTAACTGCTGTATCGCATGCTTGCCTTTGCTTATTTCTTGTTCTGCTTCCATTCTTGTTGTTTCTAGTTCAAAACTTTTGCAAAGAAGCTTGTGCTTCAGCTCAATTATGCTCTGTCATAGTGGAATTAAAGAGTGATTTAGTCGCCTAGTATATACACAACCACAATGATACAGATTTGAATCCTCCACAATCTTCGGCCCAGAGAAGCGGCAGAGAAAATTGTAAGAAAATGTGAGAAGAAACCTCCCGATTGAGTAACTTGCTAGAGTGAATGGCCTCCTGTTCGGACAACGAGTCCCTTCTCACATATTGTATTCAAAAAGAAAAATGTTACAAATCATTCTGCTGTTTATCTGTTGTACATCTTTGTTTGTACAACTTTTTTGCAAATTTAATAGTTAATTTGCAAAAAAAAAAAGGACCGCATATGGACAACAAAATGATATATAACATATCTTGTTCAAAACATAATGAATAAAAATAATAACAGAGATTCTCATTGTAGAGAATCTCAATCCCAATAAGATATTTCAAAGGGTTTTTTTTTAAAGGGGAAACTTATGATTTCCATTGATGACAATTCATACAATCAAAACTTTAAGTAAAAAGTAAAAAATTTCGACAAACATAGCCCAAGACCTTAAGTAAAAAGTAAAAAGTTTCGACAAACATAGCCCAAGGCTATGAACTTACAAGTCATCTAAGACCTAATCAACCGCACACCTATGTATGATTCCGATTATAGATCAGATCTGCAACAAGCAGGCAAATTCGAAAATATACGGTACCCAAGTCACAACACAATTATTAAACGGCCGTGAAAGATAGTCTCCCATACCGAACTACAACTCATCGACCAAAAAGGCCAGGTAACTAAAACAGCAAAAGAATAGAAAATAAAAATACAAAGCATATCCACCAACGCGGCTTGTGGCAAAAAGAGGTGGGGGAGCCCAGGAACCCAGTGGAGAGGCGCGTGAGATGGTGGAGTTCTTTAAAATTTACAGATCTGATTTTGAAAAAATTAAATCAAAAAAACTTCAAAAAAATAGATTCGGGGCTGTGAGCGGACATATGAGGTGGAACCTAGCCAACAAGTCGTAGAGGAAGAGTCGACGAAGCTGCAGTGTAGGGATAAAGCCACCGGAGAAGTGGATAAAGCTTCCACAAAGGAAGATAAGACTGCCAAAAAGGCAGTTGGTGCCTCCGAAAATGCGAGAAGGGGAGGGGGAAGGAAGAAGGAGGGAGTAGAGGGGAAGGGGGGAAGGAAGAAGGAGGGAGTAGAGGGGAAGGGGGGGAGGAGGGAGGTTCAGATCGCTCCCCTCCTCCCATGGCAGCCATGAGTTTTCTTTGAGTTTTGAAGAGAGAAGATAAATTTTTGAGAAGATATTTTGTTAGGTTTGATATTTCAAAGGGTTATGTAACTTATGTTTTAGTTTTTAAAAACTCAAAAAAAAATCAGCATAAAAACATTTCAACTTTTTATATTTTATCAATAACTTTTTAACAACTTTTTTCACTTTTTATATTATATCAAACACTTTTCATTACTATTTAAATAAAAACTCACTAAAATATAAAACTTTTTTATTGTTCCATATAAAATTATTTACAACATTCATTCTACTTTATATCACATCTAAACTAAAAAATCGCTCAAGCCAACCCATCCCTTTGTCTATGTATCTAATAAGATGTGGCGTAATCTTTGCCAGATTGTGTAAGAATGGAACAATAGTATCCTGCCTAAAATCACCATTGAAACCATAAAGTAATTTCCCAGGCACAAATTTTATTCGTCAAAAAAGAGAAAAAAGACTAAACAATTTCAACTCCATAAGTTTTAATGTATATATTATATATATACACGTCAAGCTTACATGGAGTACTTTCTGATTAGACAGAAACTGAAAAATTGGAGAAAAACATGCAACATGCAACCCAACACAGTTGACAAATACAGATAAGGCGTAGTCGCGCTCGATATTAATTAGTGAAACCAATTCCCCCTTACGGAAGTAATGTTGCACACTACAGATATCTAAACTGTCACATACATATGATTTCCGAGTATCTTTATTTATCTACTGCACATCAGCATATCACATGGTATGATTAGCGTTCGGAATGTGTTTTTCTAAACGTCTCTATATCATGCACACACGCAACTTCCAAAGGTTGGAGAAATTAATCTCTCTCCAAAGCAATTTACGTGCATGTATGTTATGACTTTAGGTGTCTCGTACGACTGAAGTACAATTTTAACAATGTATATTTCAATTCTTAAGCATCCTGATCTCCTTGTAAGCTGATTTTTAAGAATGGGTAGTTCTACCCAAAATTTGAATCATTTGGTATTAATATCAATGTCAAGTTACCTCTTTTTTAACAAGAAATTGTTAATAAAAGAGGCCCCGTTCTTCACGAAAGAAACAAGAAATTTTGTTGACGTATAAAGCGAGAAACTACGAATGGTGGAAAATGGAATGCTAAGGGAGAAAATTCGAATGCCCATACTGGAGAAAGACTACCGCAATTCCATCACAGGCCGGTGATTAATGGGACTTAGGAAGAAGAGAAGACGACATTGGCTTCTTTTTTACTGTGAAGGAGAAAGCCCAATTGTGGTACCAAATTGTACTGTAGGGAAAGGCGTGAGATAGATTGGACAGAATTTACTGAGGGGTTATTTGCTAGTTTTGGACCCAACCAATTTTAAAACCCCTTTGGAGAACCGACAAAATTACAGTAGGAAGGAAGCATAAAGGAATACCAATCTAGATTCGAGTCCTTACTCTAAAAAATTGGGACTTTGTCCCAAAACTAGCAGGTCAATTGTTTTATAAGCGGACTGAAGGATTCAATTAAGGCAAATGTGATGGGCCTTAATTGAAGGATTCAATTAAGGCAGAAAGTGTCATCTTACTTGAAGTGTGCTGAGAAAACCTGAAGTATTTTTCAAACCTAGAAGTTATTCATTGTCCAAACAACTTGTATGAATGAAGACTAAAGATGATGATGAGATGATGACCACCAGCAAGCACTCGATTGGATAGAATTATAGTGGATGGCTAACTAAAATTTATTTCTGCTAGTGTAGTTAACCAATTTTCAAAATCTAATCCATTAATTTATCCAAATTTTTTTTATATTTTATTAAAATAATATATATTTTATTTATTTTAATTTCAGAAACCCAAACAGCCGCTACAAGCCTACCATCACCGAATCCACCGCATCACCAAAAACCCAGTTAAAAAATCCCAAAAGAGAACCACACCTCAATCGGAAAACCACCCCCTCCTGCTTTGATTTTTCCATAACAGAGCAAAAGAAGAGAAATCGAGAAAAATAAGAAAAATCGAAAAAGGAAATGAAAGGTCTGACTTGGGAGTTATGAGGATAAGGTTCAGGAAACAAAAAAAAAATTGTTAGAAGAAAGAGAGAGGATATGGTGAGAAAGAAATCAATTTAAAAAAAAATGGGTTGTTGCACAGTGTACATCAATGGAAGATAAATCCAAAATATATATTATTTAGATAATCAGATGGGTAGACTTTTTAAAATATTGTTTATCTATTCAAGCTAAAAGAAAAATAAGGCTAATCCAATAAGACTGCTGGTAGATACTCAAGGAGAACATGGACCAGACGGGCAAAGCCAAATCAGCTACTATCGTTGAAGCACGAGTCACGCGTTTTTTTTTTTCTTTTTTCTTTTTTTCTTCCCTGAGCAATACGTAATACATAATATATATTGGGAGGGGAAATAGAGAGGGGTGAGTACACCCTGAGGCCAATATTTCTTGATTTCTTTCTGTAAATCACTATTTTTCTCATAAAATAGACAAACGACAGACACATAATTATAATTCTAAATTTCTAATAGAGAAATGCTTGACTATATTTTCCAAATCATCTATGAACCATTTTTTTAGTGTAATTTTTTTTTTAAAAAAAAAAAAAACATAAAAGAAGATGGTTGATAAATGGTGCCGAGAATATGCCATAGCATTCCCCTTTCTAATATATGGTCAGGTGGCGCCCTTGTTTGGCACATTTCCTAGTCTTTATTTCTCTCCTTTTTTTTTTGGTTGCTGCGCCGTCTCCTAGCCTAAATTACTTCTCGTCAAGGAACAGACCAATTAATGCTTCGAGACCATGAAACACCCGCGCTTCAACGCACAATGAACTCATCAAGACTACATAATACCGCGTAGACCAAAAAAAAGTCAACTCATCAGTACCCGCCCGCCGCCAGCAAACACATCGGGTTGTTCATTCCGTTTCTACCGTCCACCGATTAGAGTTTCTGGTTGTTGGGCATCCGAATGCTAACTTTCAAAATTTTTTTTTCCATGAATTTAATTGCATTCGAAACACCTGGTCTTTTTTCTAGCGTCTATGTAAAGACATAGAGTGCACAATTTTTTCATAGGCAAGCCCAATATCTCTTACGGTTTCTCTTAAACCACACATATTCACAAAAACCTTCCAATAATTGGAGTTTGGGGTTGTGTAAGAAGACCTCCGAATATAAGATCGGTGGTCAGAATTTTTGGAGCCCACCGTTCCGACTTTTTACTCACCAAAAGTTTTATGAGCTATCCAGCCAATTGATTTGTAATCGCCCCGCTTGTACATCTTTTCTTAATAACATTGAAGTCTTGACCCCTTTTGTGGCCCAGCGACCAAATTGATTTTACTTTCTGATCTCTCTCACCAACAAACCACCGACCGGCGAGGCCCGACCCAACCGAGCCCGACGGAGCCGCTCCAGACCAGCCAATCATGTTGTCTGCCGCCGCAACACCCCCCTCACGAGAGACTAATCCTAGTCACGAAACCAGACCGCAAAATCTCTGACACAGTCCACACTCGTATACTCATAAAATTTTGTAGTAAAAATCTGACTTGGCTCTAGAATTATGATCAATCTTAATTCTCGATCTCTTAACAACCCCAAACTCCAATTATTTGAAGGTTTTTTGTGAATTTGTGTGGTTTAGAAGAAACTGTAAGAGAGTATAATTGGCTTGCCTATGAAAAAATTGTGCACTCTATTGTTTATATAGACCTAAAAAAAGACAATGTTTCAATGCAATTAATCATGAAAAAAAAAATTGAAGTTAGCATTCGGACGCCCAACAACCCAGAACTCTAACCGTGGAGGTAGAAACATGAACGAACCCGATGTGTTTTATATAAGTGACTTTTTTTTGTCTACGCGTATTATGTAGTTGATGATTCATTGCGTTGAAGGCCGGTTTTTATGGCTCGAATATTGGTCTGTTCCTTGACGAGAAGTAATTTAGGCTAGGAGACGGCCGCAGCAACCAAAAAAAAAAAAGAGAGCAAATAAAGACTAGGAAATGTGGCCACCAAACAGGGGCGCCCTGACCATATACGCCCAATCTACTAAAGGGGAATGCTATGGCATATCTTCGGCACTTTATCAACCATTTTTCCCTTTTTTTTTGTTTTTTTTTTTTTTAAAAAAAAAATCTACACTAAAACAATGGTTCATCGATGATTCCCATGGGAAATATAGTCGCGCATCTTCTATATTAGAAACTTCCTAGATATATATTACCGTGTCGTGTAGTTTGTCTATTTTATGAGCAACAAACTAGTGATTCTAATCAGCAAAGAAATCCAAGAAATATTGGCTCAGGGTGTACTCACCCCTCTCGCGTATTTCCCCCTCCAATATACTATTGGCGCGCCCCTGCTCACACTTACGTCACCTTGCTCAAGGGAAGCAAAAAAAGAAAAAAGAAAAAAAAAAAACGCGTGACCTCCCGTCGCTTCAACGATAGTCAGCTGATTTGTCGGCTTTGCCCGTCTGCTCCACTGTTCTCCTTGACGTAAAACGTCTACCAGCAGTCCTATCTGGCCATTCAGCTTATTTTCTCCTTCTTAGCTTGAATAGATAAGACAACTATGTTCTCAACCACCTCTACCACTTCCTGATTAATCTCTAAATAACCTACTCATCACTTTTCGCGCATTTCATCTCCATCTGAATGCTCACCACTGTGCCAACAACCCATTTTTTTGTTAAATTGATTTCTTCTCTCCCATAGTCTCCCTCTCCTTCTCTCTCGACAACTTCTTTCCTCTTTTGCGTCTCCTCTGAAACTTCACTCCCCATACCTCCACCCCGTCCACCTCTCCATCTTCCTTTTTCCGATTTTTCTTAAATCTCTGTTCTCGATTTCGCTTCTTTTGCTCTGTTATGGAAAAATCAAACGCAGGAGGGGGGGTTTTCCGATTGACCGGTGTGGTTCTGCTTTTGGGATTTTTTCCAACTGGGTTTTTGGCTCGATGCGGTGGATTCTGGTGATGGTACGGCTTGTAGCGGCTGTTTGGGTTTCTGAAATTAAAAATAAATAGACAATTACTATACCTCCCCTCTGCACCGGCTTTCACATCACACTCACACAAAATTTCTGTCTTGCTGGACTACGATCTCTTGAAATTCGGTTAACGTATCACCCCCCCCACCTCAGCAGAATAAATTTAGTTCACTAGCATCAACTATACATTCTACTGCCAATCAGAAGAGCTAATGCTGGTGGGTCTCCTCCTCATCACTCATCTTTAGTCTTCACATTCATACAACGTTGTTTGG
>FXXK01000445.1:42185-88172 GCA_900184695.1 Betula pendula
TATTCACTTACTCAAATATTTTTTCTAAACTATCCAAACATAATTTCAAAATCTATTTTTTTCTCGATATCTGTAAAGCCAAAATAGAATCAAATAAAATAAAATTAAATTTGATTGCTGCGCCGTCTCCTAGCCTTAATTACTTCTCGTCAAGGAACAGACCAATATTCGAGCCATAAAAACCGGCCTTCAACGCAATGAATCATCAACTACATAATACGCGTAGACAAAAAAAAGTCAACTATATAAAACACATCGGGTTCGTTCATGTTTCTACCTCCACGGTTAGAGTTCTGGGTTGTTGGGCGTCCGAATGCTAACTTCAATTTTTTTTTTCAATGATTTAATTGCATTGAAACATTGTCTTTTTTTAGGGTCTATATAAACAATAGAGTGCACAATTTTTCATAGGCAAGCCAATATTTTTGAGCTCTCTTACAGTTTCTTTAAACCACACAAATTCACAAAAACCTTCAAATAATTGGAGTTTGGGGTTGTTAAGAAGATCGAATAGAAGATTGATCATAATTCTAGAGCCAAGTCAGATTTTTACTACAAAAGTTTTATGAGTATAAATTGATTGTAATTTTAATCTTTTATAATAAATTAGTTTCTTGAATTTTGTTGCTCCAGACAAGTTGATTTTACTTTTGAAAAGTTATTTAAAAGATTATCATTTACTCACCAAATCCTTGTATTTGATTTTTTATATGTTCATGTTGATTTTGATGATTTTGTTTGTGCTTGGTTATTTTTAAATTGTCTAAGAATTTTGAGAAAACACTTATTCACCCTTCTCTATGTGTTGTTCAGGGTCATTGGGCGAATTTCAAAGCCAACTTTTTAATAATATATTATAATCGTTAAGTATTTCCACATCTCAAGGTACTTTAATAGTTTTTAAGAAAAAATGTAAAACAGTTTTCGTTATTACACTAATTTGTAATAAGTTTAATGTGATATAAAAATTGCATACTACATGGAATTTTTAGAATAAATAAGTTCCTATTATTAACTTTCGTGCAAAATTTTGACATATTCTATTTAATGCCACATTAGATCTAATTGTATAATGACAGGTGTCACCCAAAAGAATAAATATATAAATAAAACTATAAATATATAAAATTTGAGTAATGTTGTATCTACTCCATGTTCTTCTTAGCATCCTTTTGGTACATGTAGATTAATTTTTTTTTTTTCATTTTTTTGAAAAAGCAAGTGAGTCTCAACTTTTATTTAAAAAGTAAAAAACTTATTCTATATCTACTAGAAGGACTCTGGGAAGAAAATGGAGTAGATGCACAAATATTATTCATAAAATTTATATTAAAAAATACTAAAAATTAAAAATTTAATACTAAAAATGTAATTTTTTTTTATTTAAAAAAATAAGAGTTGAAAGAGAGGTAGTCGAACTACCCTAAGTCAACCACCCCATGGCCTTGGAGGTGGTTTGGCCACCTCCATTTGCCTAAGGGATAGCAACCACCCCTTCTTCCATTTGTTTAAATAGTTTTTAGTTTTTTAGTTTTTATATATTTAAATTTTTGTATTTTTTATATATTTTTATTATGGGTGACACTTGTCGTTATATAATTGGATTTGACGTAACACACTTATGGAATCTATCAAGATTTTGGACTAAAGTTAATTGTAGAGACTTATTTGTTATGTTTGTAGACCACAATAGCTAACCTCGTATACTAGTTTTGCATTTTTTTTAAGTAATCAAATTAGCTTTAATATGTTTTTTTAGAAAAGGCGTTTTATATCAAGGTTTGAATGTCACTTTGAGCATAAAAATACTTCATATCAGCATGAAAACTCGCTGGTGGTTGGATTAATTGTCCATGGAGGTCATACATCATCCATGACAAACAGTTTTTTGCGTCTCTGGGCGCATACAAAGTAATCGAACTTTTTCTTCTTTGATCGATAATTGTAAGGATTTTTGGCAGTTGATTTTCACTATTTGGTACTCCCAATACAAATATATGGGGGAAAGGCTTGATCTGATCAGCGGTTTACCAGCCGAAATCATCCGGCGCATCTTATCGTTCCTCCCATTACAAGATGCAGTAAGAACTAGCACTCTTTCAACCGTATGGAGGAGCCTCTGGACACCATTCCAAATAGATATAGACTTGGATACAAACCCAACCAGCCATGAAGCCAGCAAAGAGGTGATAGAAATCATCAGTAAAATATTAAGGTCTTATGAAAGTCCTGAGGTATGGAAGTTCTGCCTTACTTTCCCTGAGAGCAAGAAAGAGGATGAAATGATTGTCTTGGCTACCAAGGGAGCAGAAAAAGAGCTTCTTCTTCAGTTCTCCAAGAGGAAAATAGTGGTGGGTCAGTTGAGATTGGAGCAAACTTGTCAGGATTTTCAGGGTTTTTCTACTCTGAAAACCCTGCATCTCAGGTCAGTTCCCCACCTTGCCAAAGGCTTGGTTTCGGCTCTGTTCTCCAGATGTCAGCTTCTTGAAAGTTTGAAGCTTGAGAAATGTGGTGGATTAGATGTCTTCTACATGGAAGGGGGTAATTGTTTTCAGAGCTTGATGGTGTTGGATTGTCCAGATATTGTCCATATTACAATCTCTGCACAAAATCTCAAGACATTTTGGTATCAAGGAGCTCTTCCTCAGATTCATCTGATCAACACTTTGAACTTGGTCGATGTGACGCTTTATTTGAAGGATGGTGTAGGCCAGAATGAGTTTGATTGTGAGGAAGTCCTATCGCTTTTAGCCTCTCTAAAGGAAGTTGAAAGTCTCTTCATAAGCGGCTGGCTTCTTGAGGTATATATTCTTTTCTTTTTCTTTTTTTGTTTCCTTTTTCTTTGTTTTTTGTTGACAATTAGAACCATATATATATATGCGCCATTTCCATAGTGGCTGTGTTCAGCAGGGGTGATTTTCAGACGGCTTGAATTCCAATTCAACAAATTGAAGGAATTCAGGTGGATTGATTCTTCGATGAACAGAGCCAAGAGGGATTCCCTGGCTTGCTTCATAAACATAGCTCCTTTCTTGGAGAAGCTGTTTATCAGAGTATGTGTTCAATTCTTCCACAACTTCCAATTCATTTTCTCAGTTCTTTCATTTAATAATAATTAATTAAAAAAATGCAGATTGATCGCAGCCACAGATCAGTCCCCTGTCCTTATTTCCACCAATACTGGCATGAGCCTCATCTGTGGATGGATTTTACAGCCGTTGAGTCCAATACTTCTCAACTTGATCACCTAAAACTTGTTGGGTTCCTGGGATTTAGCATCGAAGATGATCAACTACTACTAATGGAGCTTTTACTTGAGAAGGCAATTGTTCTCAATTCAATGATTGTAATGTCACCAACAAATCGGTTATGGCGGGTTGTAAAGGTCCCCCTGAGCCAGCTGAAGCAGGACCACCAAAAGCAGATTGCAGTATTATCTCCGAACAAGGACTTCTTGTTTGGATTTACAGAAGAAATTTGCAGTGGCCAGTGTTCAACAAATGGCTGGCCTTTGTTAATTTAACAGTTTTGCCCCCCTCTTCCCCTGGATTTGGATTCTCAGCAATTTTTTGTCTGAATTATTAGTAATTTGAGCAAAAAATGTGAGAGAACTCTTATAAAACCTACCTTGTGGGTTGCCTGATATATATTGAGACTCTCTCTCATTTACTGCTCAAAAAATTGCTGAAAATCTTTATTTTTCTTCTTTGTATGGTAATGGTTATGGAAGAGGTCTTGTGCCATAGAATAATCAGAGACTGTACATATTTTAATATTTAGCTTGAATAATGCCTTAATCTGATACCCCACAAGAGTTCATTTTAGATTTTGGTGTTGGATTATTTTTTTGAAGCTTGCTTGAAGTAGGCAATTAAGGCGAGTTGCGTTAAACTTAGTAGGAAATTGGCTTTCTTTTCTTTTTGGACATTTTCAACACGACTTATGGAAAACGTTGGAGTTTACGCGAGGTTTCTTACTAGTTGAAACTTTTTTAAAAAAAAAAAAAAATTCAGCATAGGAAAAAATAAATAAAAATTATGCTACTAGGAGGAATTGCGATTAAACTATAAGGCCGTAGAATACTAATTCCATATTAAACGTGCGGTAGACGAGAACCTTAATGAAAAGTCTTGCTATTTATATATTGTTAGGAATTTTAATTGGATAAAGATTCTCTATTATTTAAAGAAGAGAAAAGTTTACATAATCTTTTTAAATTACTATCTAATTGAATGTTTCCTTAAACTTTTAAATGTGAGAATGTTTTTTTCCCAAAATAGCACCAAATAAAATGTCAAGTGTCCCCCCTGTTTAAAGTCAGGCAAAAAATAAAATGCCTACAAGTTATTAATAAGACGAAAATAATTTATGAATTCGATATAATAATAATAACATAATTAATACTAATATTTAAAAAAAAATTTGAATTTACCAATTGGGTGGTGTGTTTTTTTTTAAAAATAATTTGTTTTTTCTCATTTTATTTTTAGTTTTAAGTTTTTTCTAGCCCTCTATCGAATTTGAAAATAATATAAATCATAATTTTTAAATTTTATTTTTTTAAAAAAAAATTAAAATGAAAATCTTTATAACTTTTTTTTTTTTTTTTGAATTGAGACAATTGGGTGATAGTGTTTTTTTTTTCGTTCTTTTATATTATTATTATTTTTTTTGAATTTTTAGTTTTAGTTTTTTCTATAATATTTTATTTTATTTTATTTTGGTAAGGATATTTTCATCATTAGGAGGACATTGACAATTGTTTGATAGTTTGGGAGAGACATTATCACAATTAAAAATTTAAAAAATACATTGTGAACTAAGTAATAGTACGTTTAAAGGGAGCATATAAATTATTGTGCCATACAATAATCAGAGACTTTACATATTTTAATATTTAGCTTGAATAATGCCTTAATCTGATGCCCCCACAAGAGTTCATCCTAGATTTTGGTGTTTGATTATTTTTTTGAAGCTTGCTTGAAGTAGGCAATTAAGGCGAGTTGCGTTAAACTTAAGCAAAATAATAGAGTAGGAAATTGGCTTTCTTTTCTTTTTGGGCATCAACTCGACTTATGGAAAACGTTGGAGTTTACGCGAGGTTTCTTACTGGGAAAAAATAAATAAAAATTATGCTACTAGGAGGAATTGCGATTAAACTATAAGGCCGTAGAATACTAATTCCATATTAAACGAGCGGTAGATGAGAACCTTAATTAAAAGTCTTGCTATTTATATATTGTGAGGAATTTTAATAGGATAAAGATTCTCTACAATTTTAAAGAAATTGTAAATTTTAAATTATGTGAATTTATGTAATTACTTACATCGAATAACTTTAAAATGTTATTTATTAAAAAATGTGACATGTTACTAATAAGAATTAAGTATATTATTATCAGATTTTTGCGTTTTATGTCATAGAAAATCTTTGAGTAAAAAATTATTTTTTAGTTTACTGATGAAGAAGCGTCTCTTCAAAAGTGAAGAAAAAGCCTTTTAGAATGATTTTTTTTTTTACTGCCTCAATAACATACCACATTTTTAATAAATAGTATTTTTCAGCCTGTTCGATGTAAAGAACAATTTGTATTTTCAAAATTTGAGAATCAACAATTTGTAGTGAATCCTTATCAATGTTGATGAATGTACATTGGTATAAAGTCAAAGAATTTGGGGATCAATTGCCAAAATTTGAAATTTCGTAGGAAATTGTAAGTAGATTGATAGGTTAGGAGAAGAAAAACACATTTATATTACTCACAAAAAGAGTTTTTACTTTTATGCTACATCAAAGTATTTTTTTAAACAAAAAAGAAAAAGTACTCACAAAACACATTAATAAACATATCCTACTCACAATAAATTATTTTGACTCATTTTTTACTATTTATTTATTTCTTTTGCACGCATTTTTCATTATAGGTCTATTACTGGAGAGCTTACCCATTTTTTCGTGTTTTGAATCCTATAACTCTTTTTATTTGTTTTTTTTTTTTTTGCACTGCATTTTTTATTTTTAGTTTATTTGTTGGGGACCCACATATTTTTTCGGTGTTTTGACTCTTGAGTATCGTAACCTCTTTTTTCAAATTTGCTTAGGAACAAAAAATATAAAATAGGGAAAAATACATTTTATCCCCCTGAAGTATTCACTCATTTGCATTTTAGCCCTCAATATTCAAAAAGTGATATTTGACCCCCTTAATCTTGACGACNTTAACGAATTTAATTATGGTGCCACATCATCACCAATAAAATGTTAATACGTGTTACTCTTATTAAAAATGGAAAGATACAAAATCAGTCATTGTAATTGGCCTAAATTACTAATCACTTTCTGTGGTATAAAAAATAATTTTGGCCTACCCCGAGAGCTTCTAATTTTTATTTTTTTTTTATACCACAGAGAGTGATTTGTAATTCAGACCAACCACATAGACTGATTTCATATTTTGTATTTTATATTTTTTGATTTTTTTTTTTTTTTTTTTACTTTTGTTTTTTTGTGACACTTTACTCTCAGGGGGCATTTTTGAACTTTTAGGCATAAAAAAGTCACGTGCAAGGCAGGTGACTTGACTTCTGTCCAAAATAACAGAAAAAATGGACGGAGGGTTTAACTTACAAACGTCGTCAAGATTATGGCGTTGAATATTACTTTTTGAACATTAAGAACTAAAATATAAATGAGTAGATATTTTAAAGAGGTAAAATGTATTTTTTCCCTATAAAATAAAATCCCTGACATGTATCCGGTACTCATAGTCATAGGGAGAGTATATATTGGCTAAAATTGGAATTCCCTTCATAGTTAGATTATTGGATCAAAGTGTGAAGAGGTCAAAAAATTAAAAATAAAGCTCTTATTATATAACAAAGTATTTATATAGAAACTAATGTACTTGACATAAAAAAGCTCACAAACATAAAAAAATAAAAAAATAAAAAAAAATTCAAGAGAATTGGTACACCTATTTTTTTTTACCAACAACGACCACTCAGGCTGATATACTGTGACACTTAAAAAAAAAAAAAGAAAGGCTGATATACTGTGATAGATTCATACACTGGTATGGAACAGGGGCTACCCAATTTTTTTTTTTTTACGTAAAATATTCATGTAAAGTTAAATTAGGCTTAGTTCCTTGCAAAGCTTTGTTGTAAATGCAGATGCGGTTATTTGTAATATTTGTGTTTATATTCACATAATGTGATTATCATTTTTAAATATCTGCATCCGCATTCTGGAAATTACTATTTACATTTACGCGGCTATTGTGGTTATTATCTACTATTCACATTTAAGGTAATGAACTTTTTGAACTTTCTTTTGGTATTTATTTGAGCTTATTTTAAACGATTTTAAAATTAGTTTGAACTTATTTTTAGTGTTTTGGGCATATTTTAGTGTTTTTTATGCCCAAGTGTTTTTATTTTAGATAAAATACATATCTATTTCACATTTCAACTTAAAAATAATTAAAAAAAAAAATACAAACACCCCATGATTGATTTTTTCAAAACAATACAAACATACAAAATTAGAAATCACAAAGTGTGACTAATAAATTATATAATATACCTTAAATATAAATTTTAAAGGATATGCGGATATGATTAATAACCACATCTACATACTTTAAAACTGATGTTTGTATTCGCATATACAGATAATAATTTTTTGCTATCCACATTCGCATGTACACATATCGAATAACAAATAGATGCGAATAGCAAATGCAAGCGGTTATTATTTGCGTCGCATTCACACTCCTAGGACTCCAACGTTTATGTTTTCACCCTGGCAAGGCACTTAATTAGACCTCACAATCACCGACCTTAGACCAATGATTCAAGTGCTTATCATTTATCTCAAGACACCCAACATTTGTTTTTAGAGTAATGTCTAACTCTTTTGTTGAATTCTATTTAACTTTTTTTAAGTCCTTTTTTTTACATGATGAAAACAATGTAAATTATTACAAGTGTTTACAAGAAATATTTGGAAGTGTTCTTAAATCTAAAGTTGACTGTTGAATCAGCTCTGCCTTAGACTGAAGAGGAACTCTGGTTATATAGGCATCCGAGGAGAGGAGCCTTCAAAGCAGGGGAATCATGAGATTCCTGAAGATAGGGGCACATGAGCGCCTTTCTGAAGGACTTGATTCTGACTTTACTGATAGAAGTCTGCAACATAATTGAGAGATCCTAAAAACCGCTGTAACTGGGTTTTTTCCAGAATTTCATCTGGGAATTTA
This sequence comes from Betula pendula, assembly GCA_900184695.1. Lineage (NCBI taxonomy): Eukaryota > Viridiplantae > Streptophyta > Magnoliopsida > Fagales > Betulaceae > Betula > Betula pendula. The sequence continues at coordinate 50,447 of FXXK01000445.1, forward strand.
TCAGCGAATTGGATAACTCGACTGATAGGACTGATTTTTGACTGATGGATATTGTATCCAAGGAATCGGATATTAGTTTGAAAAAGTTTCACTTTTTTGGCAGAAATGACTAAACCATTTGTTTTGATAACTTGAAGGAACGAGTATAAATGTTTCCAGTGCTCTTCAAGAGATTTTGAAAAGATTAAAACATCATCAATGTAGACAATGGAAAAATTTTGAAAAAAAGACCAAGAATATCGTTCATAATATTCTGGAATTCGGAAGGTGCATTTTTTAGACCAAAAGGCATTACATTCCATTCATATTGTCCAAAGGGAGTAACAAAAGCAGTTTTGTATTTGTCTTTTTCATTTATTTGGATTTGCCAAAATCCAGACTTCATGTCAAATTTGGAGAAAACAACAGATTGACTTAATCTGTTGATGAGATCTCTTTTGTTAGGAATAGGATATCGAATCCATTCCAAAACTTGCCACCATATTTTGACTGTTGATTTTTGAATATTCTGACTGTTGAATCAGTCCTTCAATAAAGTCAGAATATGTCTGATAAGTAAAGTCAGACATTGTAGGACACCTCAAGTTGCTGAGTTGGTCATGTATCCTAGATTTGAGTTAACTGGGGGTACCAATGAAGTGTTCAATTATGGTGAAAACCAAAGTGTTGATACAATCAGAGTATGCCATTCCAATTGTTTCATTGAAAAGGGGAATTCCATCAGGATCCTTTTTAATTGAATTCCTGATATCATCCTTCAGATGTTGTGATAGATGTTTTTCCCACCACTGAGCAAGTGTTCCTGTGAATCCTGTTACTAGGAGATCAAGGATTTCTTTTTGGGTCAACACATGATTGTTATAGTAACTATTAGCTACCATAGACATATGTGTGAGTTTGTTGAGGAGTTCCTGCTCAGATAGACCATCTATGTTCCATTCATAGAGTTTATCTGGAGAAACAGCAAATTGAGAAGAAAGATGTCTTTCTTCGTATTGGACATCCGGAGGGGTTGGTCTGGGATACCAATTTCTAGTGAGAGCTGTGGACTGGGTTCGTGTAGGTTTGTGAATCCTATTCAGTTCTAGACTGGAATCATTAATGGTGATGGGTTGTTTAGATTTTTTATCAAATTTTTTAAGAGCTTCACTAAAACTTATTTCTGAATTCTTTGAGGTTGAGGGTTCATCTTTGTGAGTTAAAAGTTTCTTTAACTTTTGTAAGTACTGGGTTTTTAATTCAGGATTTTCAATTTTTGAAATTGCATCAAGAAGGAATTCTTGATGTTCTTCAGTTTTTGTTAAGACGTTGATTTTTTTACAACATGTGTCTTGACAACCAAATGAGATGTTTGGAGAATTATGATCGTTGTCTGAAGTAGGACTAGATGAAGTTGAACCTTCTTCTGAATATTCAGTATCTGGTTCACTTGACTCAGTATCTCTAATGTCTAAAACTTTTATTAAATTTTTTTGTTCTTCATTAGAGATTTTGAGTTGTTTAATGGTTTTCTTGGCTCTGCAATTAACTGCAAAATGGCCTTTGTTGCCACATTTGTAGCAACCATCTTTAGATCTTTGTTTTGGTTTATTAAACTTAGACTTAGATCCATGTTTTTTTATAGAAAACATCACTAGACTCAAATCTTCTTTTGAAGTTTTTAAATCTTTTATGAGATTTTTCATTTGAGGATGTATGGGTTTTGTATTTCCGGGATGGGGCTACAGGGGGTAGACCGTATTGTTCACAGAAATTTCTCATTTCGTATTTAGCTTTACGTTTATCTTTGTTTGCTGTATTAGATATTTTCATATCAATACACATTTTTAATCCTTCTTTCTGGATAATTGAAACAAGGTTTCCGTAAGTGAAGTTATCATATTCTATGATATTATCTTCATTGACTAAAACCTGTTTGATCTTATGGGCAAAAAGACTAGGTAAACCGTTAATGAATTTTTCTTTCCAAAACGGTTGACTACTGTCGTCTCTTACCATAACTTTGGAGATGAATACATCTTTGTACCATCTAAAGTCAAGTCCTTCTACCTCCTCCTCCAAAGATCAGCAATCTTCCTCTTCAAAAGCAAGACGAAGACTTCCAAACAAGACATTTTGGCGATTGTTCAGGCCCTCCTGGATAAAAATTCAAACGAAGATGATGATGGTTCCTCCTCAGACTCTTCGGTACATTTGGACAACATTAAGGACTCCTTTTTTTGACCCCCTGGGTGCACAGGATCCTCATGAGTNTATAAGGGTCAAATGTCATTTTTTAAACATTAAGAACTAAAATACAAATGAGTAGATACTTTAAGGAGGTTAAAGTTATTTTCCCCAATAAAATAAAATCCCTGACATGTATCCGGTACTCATAGTCATAGGGAGAGTATATATTAGCTAAAATTGGAATTCCCTTCATAGTTAGATTATTGGATCAAAGTGTGAAGAGGTCAAAAAATTAAAAATAAGCTCTTATTATATAACAAAGTATTTATATACAAACTAATGTACTTGACATAAAAAAGCTCACAAACATTAAAAAATAAAAAAATAAAAAAATTTCAAGAGAATTGGTACACCTAATTTTTTTTTTTTTACCAACAACGACCACTCAGGCTGATATACTGTGACACTTAAAAAAAAAAAAAAGGCTGATATACTGTGATAGATTCATACACTAGGATGTAACAGGGGCTACCCAATTTTGAATTTTTTTTTTCATAAAATATTCATGTAAAGTTAAATTAGGCTTAGTTCCTTGTAAGGCTTTGTTGTAAATGCGGATGCAGTTATTTGTAATATTTGTGTTCACATTTGTATAATGTGGTTATTATTTTTAAGTATCTGCATCCGCATTCTGCAAATTACTATTTACATTTGCGCGGCTATTGTGGTTGGGCTTTTTGTACTTTCTTTTGGTATCTATTTGAGCTTATTTAAAACGATTTTAAAATTAGTTTGAACTTATTTTTAGTGCTTTGGGCATATTCTAGTGTTTTTTATGCCCGAGTGTTTTTATTTTAGATAAAATACATATCTATTTCACATTTCAACTTAAAAATAATAAAAAAAGTACAAACACCCAATGATTGGTTTTTTCAAAACAATACAAACATACAAAATTAGAAATCACAAAGTGTGATTAATAAATTATATAATATACCTTAAATATAAATTTTAAAGGATATGCGGATGTGATTAATAATCATATCTGCATACTTTAAAACTGTTATTTGTATTCGCATATACGGATAATAGTTTTTGTTATTCACATTCGCATGTACATATAACGAATAACAAATAGATACGAATAGCGAATGCAAGCGGTTATTATTTGCCTTGCATTCACACTCCTAGGACTCCGTTTATGTTTTCACCCTGACAAGGCACTTAATTAGACCTCACAGAAACTTTTTTTTTCTCCTTTCTTTTTTCTTTTGAGTTACACAATCACCGGCCTTAGACCAATGATTCAAGTGCTTATCATTTATCTCAAGACACCCAACATTTGTTTTTAGAGTAATGTCTAACTCTTTTGTTGAATTCTATTTAACTCTTTTTATATGTCTTTTTTTTTAAAAAAAATATATATATATATAAAAAAAATTAGATGAAGTTAGACATGAGAATTAGAGATTAAGCATTACTCTTGCTTTTATGGATGGTGAAATCCATTAGCTGACTTTATGTCAATTTCCAGCCACTTGTTGAGTCGTCGTCAAAAGTCCGACAGAGAGATCAGAAAAATCTGTAAAGAAAGACGTTGAGAGAGAAAGAGAGAGCGGCTGTCAAGCCCAACTAATACCAAAAGGCCCAGACTATAGCCCTAAAAGATTAGCCCGGTTCCTTGACTTGGGCCCAATAAATTGAAACGAACCAAGTTTTCGGAATTAAAATTTGCAAGCGCGGCCCACAGACTTCCGCGAATTTGGAAAATACCGTTTGTCATTGACTCATTATCCTCGGACACCAACAACACTACTACAGCACTCAGCTTCGCCTAACCAGAGAGGGTTAGCTCGTCAAAATCATGGCCATAGCCGCCACCATTTCTCTGCCTGTCACATCCCCTACTCGTCGCTCTCTCAAATTCATCGATTCACTTCGATCTCTTTCTTCTTCTAACTCCTCTACTTGTCAATTCAATTTCCTCAGGAAAGATAGCGCTCGTATATGCCCTAGTTTTCGCATTTCTGCGTCTCAATCCATGAGCATTCAATCTCCCGAGAAAGCTTCCCCTCCGACGTCGTTTCTGGACCGACGAGAGAGTGGGATCCTTCACTTCGTCAAGTACCACGGCCTCGGCAACGACTTTATCTTGGTAATTTTTCAACCATCGGATTTCAAACAATTTGAAAAAATGAAAATAAAGAAGCAATGTTAGATTAGAAAGATTTTTTTTTTTTAAATGATATTGATTATTGATTTTGGAAGTCAATTTGAATAGGTGGATAATAGGAATTCTTCAGAGCCAAAGATCACACCGGAACAAGCCGTGAAGCTGTGTGATCGGAACTTTGGGATTGGTGCTGATGGGGTGATATTCGCGATGCCGGGCATCAATGGCACTGCTTATACTATGAGGATTTTCAATTCCGACGGTAGCGAGCCAGAGGTAATTCTCCTTTTTCACAATTAGTGCAATGTTACATATGATATTTGCTCTGCACTTGTGAGTTTGAATATTATACACTGAAAAGACTATTCTTTCTGAATGTTTAAAATTTTTACATTATGTTGACTGAGCTCTTTGTGTTGAAGTTTGTGATGATTGTGTTTGTTTTTCTAGATGTGTGGTAATGGTGTGAGATGCTTCGCCAGATTCATTGTGGAGCTTGAGAATTTGCAGGGGAACCAAAGGTAACCTTTGGTTTTGAGTTTATTTTGTATTGATAATTTTCTTACTTAAACAACTCTTGCCAGATTACTGCGTAGTGAAGCAATATAGTAATGCTTTGTTCTTTACTTTTCTTTTCTTTTCTTCTGTGCGTGTGCATGTGGCTTCATTGGTGTGTGAAAACTTAAATTCAAATACAGTGTTTCAGTTATTGAACACCTGGCCTAAGTATGATTGACCTTGCCTGTTCCTTCATATTTCTACAGTTTCACTGTACATACAGGTGCCGGTCTAATTGTGCCAGAAATTCAAGATGATGGGCAGGTATATCATTCTGAAAATTATGTGTTGCAATTTACATGATCTCGGGCCTGGGAGGTTCTTTCCGGGCATTAAATATATACTACACTCTCATCTTACCGAGCTGATGTGGTGGTGCCCATTAATCCTTGATTTTTTTTTTTTTAACAAGGACTAATGGGATGCTGGTGTAGTATGTAGCATTACTCTTAAATATATGATGCTTGCATACCATATGACTAGTCACAACTACTTAAACTTACTACGGCTACTACAGCACTGATTGGATCCCCTGTAGTGTTTCTATGACCATGTTTTTATATAAAAATTTTTTCCACTTATGAACTAATAGCCTACTCTATAGTATTTGGTGCTTATTTTCTATTTTTCCAACATTGGTCTTTACAATTTCAGGTTAAAGTTGATATGGGAGAACCCATACTTAAAGCATCTGATGTTCCTACAAGATTACCTGCAAATAAAGATCAATCTGTTGTTAAGGCAGAGCTAGATGTAGATGGAGTAACCTGGAATGTGACCTGTGTTAGTATGGGAAATCCTCACTGCATTATTTTTGGTACAAAAGAAGACCAGGTATGTATTGTGGACAACTAGGGAATAAGTTGTGATTTTTCATTCACTTTCATGTAGAAGTTCTATGCTGTCTTTGCTTTGAACTCTGTGCTTTTTGGCACTTCTTTTATTATGATCTTATTGAAATGTATATGACATGGCAGATGAAAGGACGCCTGTAATCAAGTCATAAAAGAAAAAAGAAAGAGTTATGGGAGCCGAATATTGTGAAATATAGATAATTTTTTTTTTTTTTTATAGGTTTTAGATTTAATTCCAGTGTCGATCTCAGCTCATCTCTAGTAATCAGGTCATCATTTGACCGTTTAGTTTTTACATTATTTTGGATGAGCTTAAATATTGCTGAGCAATGAGGAAAGCTTTGACTGTGATATGTTGGTAATTCAATCAATTGATATTATCTTAAGCTCTCCATGATGTGAATGTCGAGTATTAAATGTATCCATCTGTATTTTCTGGTCTGACATTTGGCATCGTCAAACAATAGTTGGACATTGTAAATTATATAGTTACACTCAACTTAGTCTACCTATTCCCTTGTTGAGATGGTTTTTACTGAATATATTACCTCTGCTAATTTTAAATCTTTGGATCAAACAGAATTTGCAGGTTGATGAATTAAAGTTAGCTGAAATTGGTCCAAAGTTTGAGCATCATGAGATGTTCCCAGCACGAACTAACACAGGTTAGATTTATCAACCTGTGGAGATAATTGGGTTTTTTGGTTCATTGTCCTTGTTTCCCTCTGCAAGTTTAAAACTAATAGATGGATTGGCATTGGCAAATGGCCACTGGGAGGCCTGTTGCCTTTTCCCTGTGCATCTGTGTTTCGAATTCTGATCCCATGTTCCTTTAGGGCATAGGTTCATGGAGTAGTACCTCAATTTCTTAGCTGTTTTGAGCCATATTGATCCAGTATCTGCATTGATGCAGAACATAGTTTTGCTTCTTAAATCTAAATGAGCTTGCAAAGCAAACACAAGGAGATCTGTGTATTATTGTCAGAATACTTTTCTAGAGTCTCATAGAAGCTCACCAGGAAGCCTTCTAAATTCCAAATTATGTTTTGACTCTTGAAGAAATTATAAAATAAATCCTATACCAAACATTTGGTTCATCTGGAAAGCTTCATTAAATCAATCTTTTGATGTAGCTATTTATAGGTATTCAGGATTTAGGTGAGCATTCTAGAATTGTTGAGTTTAAAGCTTCTTGATCCGCTTTATGGTATTGAAAGAGACATCAACAGATCCAGTTTACGTTTAGGAGTCTAGTGCTTTTTCCCTTTTTGTCATGTATTTCATGTATTTGGTACTTAAGTTTTTGGATTTCCTTTTTGCAAACATACGGAGAAACAAATGGTTCATCCTTTCCATTTTACATAATTGTTTGTTCAAAAGATTAAATGTAATGCTTGATGTGGTTGTTTGAGCAAAATTGTAATGCATCTGCAACCGATAAAGTCAAAATAATTTTTTTTTTAAAAAAAAGGGTATGGAATGAGAATAAAGGCATTTATGACTTAAACATTGTATAAACATATTCATGTGGAATGAGAAAAAATGATGTGTAGGAAAATTTCTTCCTTCTGCACTTCTGCTTGCTTAACTGGGTGGTAATCTGAATTACATAACTATATAAAGGTCATTCATGTTCTTTTTATGAAATGAAATGTTCTTCTGTTAATTAATTTTTTTTGAGTTCTTCACTGTTTTCTTCTTAATTATTATATTGTTACGACATTTGATTTTGGAATCACGAATTATTATATTGTTGCAGAATTTGTGCAAGTTTTCTCTCCTTCACACCTGAAAATGCGTGTCTGGGAGCGTGGGGCAGGTAAATTGAATTTAGTGATGCAATTCACCGAGTTCTTCCTTGGTTGTTTGATTGGAAAGCTAAACTCAGTCACTGTAAATTTTAGGAGCAACGCTAGCCTGTGGAACTGGGGCTTGTGCAACTGTTGTTGCAGCAGTTCTTGAAGGTCGTGCTGGAAGGGTATGTATAGCATTTACGCAAGCAATGTTTAAACTCACACGAATGATAATTGCTTTACTGGTATATTTGCACTACAAGAAATTAATTTGTACCATGTTCTATTGGCTTGGGTAAGAGCATTTATCTGGAGTGTGTTTGGTGCTGTGATTTTGCAGATTAAAAATGAAATTTTAAATCAAATCGCAAAAAATATATTGTTTGGAGTGGTTTTCAACTACGATTTTAAAAATTTCACGCTTTAAAATCGCTATATTTTAAGTGTTTCTTCATTATAAATGATGGGTCTTTGGTTTCATATGCTCAACTAAAAAGGGACTGTATTATTTTCCCATAATACAGTCGATTTGCTGTTACAACAATTCACTTCTATTTTTTTTTTCAACATAGAATTGCACGGTTGAGCTACCTGGAGGGCCATTGCAGATTGAATGGAGGGAGGCAGACAATCATGTGTACATGACTGGCCCGGCCGAAGCAGTATTTTATGGATCTACCCCTATAAAGTCGTCTTGATAAAATATTTTCCATCAGTGGAGACACGAATTTTCAAGAATTCTAGAGTTAGCCCCGCAGAAGTTAGAACTTTTTTTTTTAAATTTTTTTTCATGTGCATTTCTATCTATGCCTATCCCAAGGTTGACCTATTTGTGTATATGACTTGATGAGGGATCAAGACCTGCTGGTTGAGGCCCGAGGGGCCTACGTTGAGTCGAGTCATTGGATCATCTTCCATCGCTGGGGCTGGCCATCTCATCTACAATTTGGCCTCAGCCTAACGGTCCATGGCGGATAATTAGGCAATGATGATATTTGCGGTTCATATTGGCAAAGAGATGAGAATCATTCTGTCTTTTTTATGGGAAATTCTTTCCTTGGAAATTAAGGGATTATAGGGAAAAATTCACTTATTCCATTGAAATTCCACCTTAATTGTAATGTCCTCCCAAATTATATAAAAGTTTTCTCTGTTAGGATTTTTTTGGTTAGATCCTAACGGAGAAAGTAAAAATGACAAAGATACTCCTTCATAAAATAAAAAATTAAAAAAAAAGGACACATAATATGCTCGTGTCACTTAATTAGGACCCACGTCATGGCTGTGGGTCACTAGCTGTGGTCGCTCAGTTGACTAAAGTCTTTTCTATTTTTTAGTGCATAGTTATATTTTTAGAAATTTTATAGGAATATAGCAAATATTTTACATCAAAATTTGATATTCAACCTAAAATAAACTATTCTTCACAGAGACAACAAAACAAAAAATATAAAAAATAATATAGTTGAAAAGAATTGAAAGGAGAACCCAAACCACGAATTGGTAAAAATTGATATATTATTGTTATTGTTGTGTTCAATTTTTCTTATGTTATTGTATGTATGCTTTTATTTGCATTAAGGAGTCCTCGTTTCCGTAAGGGAGTGGGGAAGGAGGCCAGGGAGCTGATTTTAAAAGCAAAACTATGGCGTTTGGACGATCGACCATATTAATTAATGTGAGTAATTCATGCATTGTTAGTGTTAATAGCATGCAATGTTCATGCAACGCACCCATGAGTACGTAGTTCATGCAAGTTTCGTGTTAATAGCATACAATATTCTTCAATAAATGACAGTCCAAATTAAAGCTTGTCTATAAATAAGTAGCTCATGATTCGTGTTAAACATCCACACTTCCTCCCATACTCTCATAACTTCTCTACAGTCTTTCAAAACCCATAGTTTTGCTTATAAAATCTGCTCCATTCCTCCCCCACTCCCTTTTCCCTTACGCAAATGAAGATTTTTGTTTGAATCAAAGCATACATAGAATACATTAAAAAAAAAAAAAAACTCCAAGATAATAATCAATTTTACAAATTCACGATTTGAGTTCTTTTTTCAATTCTTTTCTACTATATATATTATTCTTTATATTTTTGTTTTGTAATCTATAAGAAGAAATACTTTCTTTAGGTGAATGCGACAAATGCAATAATGTCGTCTTTGTGAAAGGTTCGTTATAGATTACATTATTGCATTTGTCGCATTCGACCTAAAGAAACTATTTCTTCATATATTTGATGTGTGCATGTTTTTTTTGGAAGTAATAGTTTTCCCATTACATTTGCAGTAATATTTTTGTTTTGCATAATTGCATTTGTCATCAAGGAGAATGTTTGTTTGTTTTCTATAATTTATTTTTATACTTTTCTCATTTATTTGATGTGTGTTTTTTGAATTTTATTGCCCACTTTGACCACAAACACAAAAATGAAAGTCACAACACCATCTGAAATAGATAATGATCATTATGATATAGATTACAGGACCTTAATTACTTCATCGTTTTTGCTAGAAGAGTGATAGCCCAACAATGTTGAGTACTGAAAATAGTAAACAACTATTAAATGGGTACTAAATTTGTTTCCTATCTTCGATGGTGTGATTTTCCATTTTTGGTTTTTGGACAAAATGGGCACTAAAATTTAGAAAATACAAACCAAATAAATGAGTAAAGTAAAAAAATAAATCATATATAGAAAACCAACATAAAACAAAACAAAACAAAACAAAACAAAACATTCTCCTTAGTGGCCCTAACGAACCGCTCACATATGCCACATTATTGCATTCATCGCATTCAACCTCAAAAAACCATTTCTTCATGTAGATTATAAAACAAAATAATTATAATAAAAAAAAAGTAGAAAATAATTGGTAAAACTGATCATTGTTATTGTTGAGTTCAATTTTTCTTATATATTCTAGGTATGCTTTTATTTGCAATGAAGTCCTTGTTTGCGTGAGGGAGTGGGGGTCGGGGAAGAAGGGAGCTGGTTTTAAAAGCAAAACTATGGCGTTTGGACAACTGTAAACGAGTTACAGCTGTATCTCAAATCGTGTGTGTGCCTCCACCTCTCTTTCAACATAACCCTCTAACCGACTGTGCGTCCTCCATACATAATTTGTGGCAACAACACAAAACAAGTGTTCGTTTATCACAACGTTAACAAATATTTAAAGAGAATCTGTATGTTTTGGAATTCAATCCTCAAGTAGGTAATTCAGTTTTGGTGTTAACTTGCAGGCTTTCTCAAAACCAATGGCTTGGCATAGATTTGGTTCTTCGGATACGGATGATGATAATAATGTAGATTGTAGGGCCTACTTCATTAGAGTATTTATAGCAAAAAAAGCCTTATATTTTGTTTTTCTTCTTTAAATTTAAGGAAAATTTCAAGAAAGTTACAAAAAAATAGCCCACAGCAGCTTTCCTACCGGTTCCTTAAAGCTTGAATTTGGCACAGTGAAATCCAATGCATTGGGTTTCATTGTAGCAAACTCAATGCTTATTATAATTATAAAAAAAAAACTCAATATTCTCTCTTCTCACACCTCTCAATGAATCAAATTATTCAAAAATAAATGATAAAAAAAAAAAATAAAAGTAAAAAAAAATATTTAATTTGTATATGAAATAATTAAAAGAAGCTATAAGAAAGTGTATTTATATAAGAAAATAAAAAGTAGTTTATTTTTTTAAGTTTAAGAAAAATAACAAAAAAAAAATTGTTGTGAATGTCTTGAGTGTTGTTTGCTGAAAGAGTGACAGCCCAACAATATTGAGTACCAAAAATAGTCAATGAACGTTTAAAGTACTTGTACTTGCAGCATCATATATTTTCATCAAGATTTTGTCAACTTAGAGAATTAAAAAAGAATCGGTTTCTTACATGTTTAATAATTTAATTTGAATATTTAAGTTTCTTCCTTGTTTGCTGCCCAAAGTTCATTATGAGCATGGCCAAGGGTCAAAGCATTGCATGGAATTTTTGGAATGAGCAGTTTGGGAATATAGGTAATTTTTAGATAAGCAAATATTTACTCTAGTTATTTTTTTAATTATTAATATTTAAACTCTTGAGCATTCAAATTGTATGTTGGCGAGTGAATTTTTTTTTTTTTTTATTTTTTTACCAATAAATGGGAAAAGGGAGCGCTATGTTCAAACCCACTACTCTCTGTTTTGGAAAGTAGCATGGAAATGCAGTGGCACCAAACTTCTACTAGTAACTATTTGTAGCCTTTCAGTTCAAACCCACCTCAAATGCAATGAAAAATTTGCATTACTCCATTGCTCTATTCACCTTTATTAAATTTTGAAAGAAAAAAAAAAAACAAAATCTAGCAAAAGCCAAAAATAATCAAACAGAACCTTAAATATGTCAATTGTGATTAGTCTTGATTTAAACAGTTACTTGCCTTTCACAAAGACTATCTGTCATTCACAAATCACATTCAAGACGGCCTCTTATTATAGCCCATGTGCCTCAATTGCACTGACCAAGGCCCATGAGCTCCCACAAGTAGTTCATGCATTGTTTACAAACATGGGCTCCCATGGAATATATATATATATATAAAAATAAATAAATAAATAAAAAAGAACATGGAATACATAAAATAGAAAATTGAACTCAACAATGGTTCGTTAGGGCGCACTGTCAAGGAGAAGGTTTGTTTGTTTGTTTTTAATGTTGGTTTTTTATGATTTATTTTTCGACTTTACTCATTATTTGATTTGTATTTTTTGAATTTTAGTGGCCACTTTGCCCAAAACAGAAAAATCACACCATCTAAAATAGATGATGATAATAAAAGAAAAAGGAAAAAACTAGGAGAGGCAATGGGGTGGTTCGATCGGTTACTCACTCTCTGAGCTCGAAAATTGACCAGAAACAACAGGTTGCGACGTATTGAGATGAACAGCTCGCCGAAATTGGGAGCCAACATCAATCTGAGTTGCTTTTATCTTGCAAGAGAATGCCAGTTGCAGTGTGGTTGAGTTTTTACGCAGGTTTGATTTCAAAGGGCTATGACTTGGGTTTTTAGTTGCGCAAGACTCGTGTGTTGTGACCATGTTACTCGCTTTGGCTCGAATAGATTGGAATTGTCAGGCTCCGAGGGCTAAGGTGGAACTTCTACCACCATTGATGATGACAACCGAGAAGATGAGAGATTAGATGATAAAACTCATGAGTTTTCCAGTTCATTAGATAATTTAGTGAGCGATAATTCACCAATTTGTGTTTTTTCTTTAAGAATTTTAGAGTCACAATTCGTACAAATTTTGTTCACAAATTGATGTGATCCTAAGAATTAGGGATCCTATCTAAATAATATTGGTAGTAGGATAATATTAGTAGTAGAATAAATCTCTTATCTGCTGAGAAGAGATATATTAGAGTAAGTAGTAGTGTAATAATAAACAACTCTCAAGCTGTTGTGATAAATTCCAATGAGAGTTGGAAGCTAGGGAATAAGTCTATCTGCAATAGACTCCCAATCCATTTCAATTGTTGTATTATTTAAAAAATGAGGTGACGGCTCCCTCGAACAAGGCATTTATCTATTTTCTGCGTTTTGACTAATTGGTTCGCATCACAAATTACTTAGGAACTTGCACACTATGGGAGATAATTCACCAGTTTTAGTTTTTTTTTTATTTTTTATTTTTTATTAAGGAGATTTTCTTCATTTGAGAGATTAACAATTTTTTAATAATTTGAAGTTGAAAGTTTGGAAGACATTATCAATTAGGTAAGAGGGTATATTACTTTTTCTTTAGTTTTATTTGGAAATAGAATTATGATTTTACAACATTATGAGATATCAACTATGTCACTTATTAAACAATGATTGATATGACGTGAATCTCACATGTGCATCTAATGAATTCCATAAGTTAATTGATGTTAGACCAAAACTTTTAAGATATCTTTAAGAGAAATGATTCATTTTCTCTTAATGTCATTCTCTTATTCACTCACTTTAAAAATCACAATTAGATCGGTGAATTTTACATATCTAATGATGAATTTTAAAAAAAATTAGAAGATAAGAGAATGACCAGGGAAAAATGTATAGCAAATCTCTACTTCTAATATCTCATGAATAAGTTTGGTACAACGGTAAATCCGATAGATTAAATAAATAACTTTCCCATATATATATTTCCAAAACAGATTGGATTATGAAATAAAAACACAAAGGAGAGCTACAGGGATAGAATCCATAAGAATTATGACATAATTATAGAAGACAGCCTGGGCTGAAATGAATAGTATTTCAGTCCATGCACATGAACAGTAATTTTTATTGTTTATGGGCCCGTGAACAGTGAATTTTTTTTTTTTTTTAACCCTCATTCTTGCTCAGGCTGAATGACTGTTCATTCAGCCTGGGCTTATGCCAATCAGGACTCTTATGAATCGTAACCCATTTTGCAGCCAGATAAGCTCTCATATTAGCTTGCCTTTAGACTTTCGAAGCTTTCCAAGAAGGATATCTCTTATTATTGGCTCCAATTGCCCACCTAAGAAGAGATTAGGCCTATTAATTGCCATTAAAGTGACAAGGTTATCTCCTTCCAAAATAGGAGACCTTTTGGACCAAACGAATTTTTTACCAAAATACAAAATTGGTCATCCTCAGGCGACGCGCCCCATTTTGAAAATTTCCCCAACGGGCCCCACTTTTTCAAAAAAGACCACGGCTCTCCGGTGTCCCAACGGCTATCTTTCTCTACAAATAATCCAAGTAGCCGTTAAAGATTCATTTTGAAAACACACACCAAAATTGCAAAAGACGAAAAAATTTCCGATCTCAGAAAAGAGAACCAACAAACGCAGAAACTAAAAGCTCTTTTCGTTTCGCTCTTTCATCAGATTCTCCGATCAGTCCACTGTTTTGATAAGAATCCTTTTTACTCAGCCAAACACTGTGTAAGTCCTTTTTTTATTATTATTTTTGAGTAACTCAGATCTGCCTTGGAATTACCTTCTGTTTGGTTTCTGAGGAAACCAAAAGAAATCAAGAGAAAATAAGATGTTGTTTTTGAAACAAAAGGAAAGAAAAAAAAAAGAAAAAAGGATCCCTCACATGAACTGGACCAAACGGGAGGGTTGAGTGACTGGTTTTACCCGTGAAATGTCGATTTGCATTTCTGTTATCTGAATGATTTTTGCATTTATCGCTTTGATACATCGAAATTTTTCATAATTAATTTTTTTCCCTTATAACGCGCTGATTAGGGTTTATTTTGTGCTTCTGATCATTTTTAGATCCAAATTAGTCAAGAAAATGTCACTCACTCCTGATCAATCAAAGAAAGTGGGATTAGGGATTTCACCGTCTCCACATCCTTTTCTTACGCCTCGTCCAGAACGACGGCGTATGGATCCAAGAATGGTAGACTGGAACTCAAACCGTCAGGACAGGGATAAAGAGACCAATGTGCAAGTTCTGCTTAGATGCAGGTAAGTCTTTAATTTTTTTTTTTTTTGGCTCTCTGTATGGGTTTGATTTGATAGTGTCAAGTTCCAAAGGTTAGGATTCAACACTGATTTTCGGTGTCTCAACGATCGTTGTTGTTTGCTTGTGGTGCCCTCTGAATAATATGACTGGTGAAATTGCTAATGCTAATGGCTGGTATATGGGTGAGGGCTAGTTGAACTGTAGTACCTAGAGTATCTCTATTTCACCTATGATTAATTATCTTATAGAAGGTAACTTTCGCACCTGACAATCGTCAATTTGCAGGTTTTTCAGTGGATAAATGGGATTTTGTTTATTTGTGAAAAATTGGTTTTGAGAAATTGACAAGTCATAGGGTTGAAGATAATCAATGACTGTTGCAATCAAAGACAAGGTCTCTAGCATGTGAGACAACGTATTTGTTTGTCTTTGCATTCGTTGTTTCATTGAAGTTCCAGAAAATTATATCTTATCATAGGACTGTGATGTAAACAACATATCATAGAATTTATAGTTTGGCTTTGTAACAATCATGTTTAAAAGAACAAAAGATAACTCAGGAGGCAGGCTAATAACCTTAAACGGGTTAGCTGGCATTTGATAGGTTTTCTTGACTGTTCTAAGTATTAGTTTAAGAGAATTCAAGTGTATGCGAACACATTGTGCACTTAATTTAGCACCATTTCATTTGATTCCCATGGCAGGCCATTAAGTGATGATGAGCAAAGGTTGAATGTGCCGAGGGTGATATCATGTAATGAACATAAAAGAGAAGTGACTGTTTTGCAAAATCTAGCCAACAAGCAAGTAGATAGAGTTTTCACCTTTGACAAGGTATGCTTCTACCCCTATTATGATATATGTTGCCTCCATGGGTTTTTACAGATGATTAGGATTTTAAATATACACTTCCTTTCCTATTTTGTAACATATGCTAGGTTTTTGGGCCCAAAGCACAGCAAAGATCTATATATGACCAAGCCATTGCCCCAATTGTTAATGAAGTTCTTGATGGATTCAACTGTACAGTCTTTGCATATGGACAGACAGGGACTGGTAAAACATATACTATGGAGGGTGGGATGAGAAAGAAGGTATAGATGGGTCATTTAAAAATATCCTTGCTTTTTTAAATGATAGCAGAATATCAGAGTCATACTATGATTTGCAGGGTGGGGATTTGCTTGCTGAGGCTGGAGTTATTCCACGGGCTGTTCGTCAAATTTTTGATATGCTTGAGGCACAAAACGCTGACTATAGTGTGAAAGTTACATTTTTGGAGCTGTACAATGAAGAAATAACTGATTTACTGGCTCCTGAAGACAATTCAAGATCAACTGAAGATAGACAAAAGAAACCTATTTCCTTGATGGAGGATGGAAAGGGTTGTGTGGTTCTAAGAGGCCTTGAAGAAGAAGCAGTATACAGTGTTAATGAAATTCATAGTCTCTTGGAACAAGGGGCAGCCAAAAGGCGTACAGCAGATACCTTGTTAAACAAGCATAGCAGGTAATTTTTTTTTCTTTATTTCGTTTCAATGTTTGATCTAAAAGAAACCATGATTTACCAATATATATATATATATATGTTTTTTTTGGTTGCAGCCGTTCTCATTCTATCTTTACCATCACTGTCCATATAAAGGAAGCAGCTGTTGGTGATGAGGAGCTAATTAAATGCGGCAAGCTTAATCTTGTTGATTTGGCAGGATCAGAGAATATATCTCGGTCAGGTGCACGGGAGGTATGATAATATCTTTACTCGGCAATGAATTCAATTTCTTATGATATCTAATACTGATAGTTACTTACAAAAAAAAAAAAATACTGATAGTTTGGCTTCTTTACAATCAGTAAATGATTGAATCTCTTACCAAAACCAAAATAAGCTTGAAATTTTTAAGCTAATTTACCTTTTCTTTCAATTAGAACAAGTTGATGGCATTGTTTCCTTAAAACACCTTTTGTCTTTTATACGTTTTAAAGTTGTTCTGACTTTAAAAGCATGTCCATGGCTACAGTAATATATTTACAATTAGAATCTGAATTTCTCAATTCCACCCTTTTGAGTGACAGTATATTTACAATAAGAATTTGAATTTCTCAATTCTACTCTTTTGGGTGACTATTAATGTTCAATCAAGCGTGCAATTTAATTGTGCAGGGTCGTGCAAGAGAAGCAGGGGAGATAAACAAAAGCTTACTCACCTTAGGCCGTGTTATAAATGCCCTTGTGGAACATTCTGCTCATATACCGTACAGGTTCATCTCGATATCTTACCTACTCTCTTTACAAGGTTGGGTTCCTCATAATTCTTTTCCAGCACATGTTCCATGTTTTACCAGTTCCTTATATAATTCAGGGATAGCAAGCTTACGAGGCTATTAAGGGACTCTTTAGGGGGGAAAACAAAAACTTGCATCATTGCTACAGTTTCTCCCTCTATTCATTGTTTGGAAGAAACTCTAAGCACATTAGATTATGCCTGTCGTGCCAAAAACATAAAAAACAAACCTGAGGTTTGTTGCTACTTCTTTTGCCTCCAATTTTTTTTTTTCTTTATTTATTTCTTTATGTTTTGGTGCTGATGATGCATCATCTTGTCTTTTCAGGCCAATCAGAAAATGTCCAAAGCTGTGTTGCTCAAGGATTTGTATTTGGAAATTGAGAGAATGAAACTAGGTCTGATGATTCACTAGCTTTTTTAGATTGTTTTGTGCAACAAAATACTCATAGTCATATTTTTGAATATCGATGCAGATGTTCGAGCAGCAAGAGAAAAGAATGGTGTTTATATTCCGCTTGAAAGATTTGCCAGGGAAGAAGCTGAAAAGAAGGTGGACTGTTATTTATACATTTATATTGAAAACATATGCCTGAGGACAATATAAAAGAGCGAGATGCAGTTAATAGTCCAACTTTAATTGGATTGAGATTTTGGATTTTGTAGTACTCTATTATTTAAAAATTACAGATTTGCGATGATATCTCTTCGAGCTGGTCAAGCCCACCTCAATTAGAATGTAGCACACAGGTTTCCTTGAACTGTGAAGAGTGTGAACTACATTCTCAAACTAGACCATTGCCTACTTTAAATTGATCCTATGTGCTGCTATTCACAGTTCAAGTAAACCTGAAAACTGTAACTGGCAATTGTTTTCTTCAGTCCTATGTAGTTTGATTTCTTTTTAACTGCTGCAGGCAAGTAAAGAGAAGATAGAGCAATTGGAGAATGATCTCAACCTCAGTGAGAAGGTATGATTCACTTGCTCTTTGGTTAATTGTATTATTTTCCTATTCTATAACTTCTCCTTCACTTCTCCTTCCTGCAGCAAGTGGATAGCTTTCGTGAGCTCTATTTGACTGAGCAAGAACAGAAACTGGATGTGGAAAGTGAGCTCAAGGACTGCAAGGTGAAAAAAATACTAATTTTTTTTTTTTCTTCTTTGCTTAGTTTCCTCGGTGCATATATCTGATATATCAAGTGAAATTCTATTCTTTCAGATAAATCTGGAAAACAGTAACAAGACATTGCTTGATCTTCAAGAAAGTTACAGGTTAGCCATCACAATGCTGAAGGAAAAGGAGATTATCATTTCCAAACTGCTATGCTCAGGTAAGTCAACTGAAAGATCAACACAAAATTTTGTGCTTCGTGCTGTACATTTTTTTTCCCATTGACAATCTTCTATTTATTTATCAATGCATAAACAGAAAATTCTTTAATTGAATGTGCAAAGGAGTTGCGCACCAATTTGCAGAGTGCATCAGAGGATATAGCTTCATTGTTTGCAAAATTAGGTACGATAAGTTTTTTGTTTCCCCTAATGTTTTGCAGTGACTGTCAATCTATTGTTTTAAGAAGCTCTTTTCCTTATAACTTTCATTTCTAAAAGTCACTTTTTCAGAAATTTTATATTTTAAGATGATAAATGAACTTCAGCATGTCCTTTGCATAACAGAAAACGAACTTGCCTTCCAGAATCATTGTAAATTTATATGGTTATGATGTAGGAAATACGTCATATAGAAATGAAAACTGGAATGGGACTGATTCCACATTCTACATTTAAAAAAAAAAAAAAAAATCTGTAGATAGGAAAACAAAGAATTATAAAAGATAATCTATTTGAATTATTCTCATACCTACATATGAATGTTGTTGCTCTGCAGATCAGAAAGACAGGATGGAAGAAGAAAACCAGAGCATGGTTTTGACTTTTGGTTCTCATCTTGATCAGCGCTTAAAAGACCTGCACAGGACTGTCCTGGGGTCAGTTTCTCAACAACAGCAATACTTAACATGCATGGAAGAACATGTCCGCTCATATCTTGCTAGTAAATGTGATGTAAGAAAAGAGACTTCTATCTCATCTTTTTGCTTGCATTATTTGTACTAGTTCTAGTTCTCTGGTTTATTATTTCCATCGCTATTACCAGGCAACACAAGCTCTTGAAGCAAGGATTAAGAAAATGACTGAGACTTATACTTCTGGAGTAGCATCCTTGAAGGACCTTGCCAATGCACTGCAAAGGAAAGCTTCGTCAGACCTGGAGCAGATAAATTCTACGATCTCATTGCAAGCAATGGCAGTTGAGAATGTATGAAGTCAAGAAGATTTTTCTTCTTTTTTTTTTCCTAATTTTGTTCTCCCTATGTTGCTTCTGTAAGTATTGGATTAATAGTTGATTATAAAACTATGTTATCTTTACAGTTTCTTGTCACTGCTGTTTTGGAGGCCAATGAGGTTATTGGCGACATCCAAAATTCTCTTGATGAGCAAAAACAGTTATTGACTTTCTTCACTCGACAACAGGAGGAGGTAGATTATAAGTGTAATTTTATTTTGTTGATGAAAGAACACTTATTTGATAACTTACAAATATAATATGTACTGAAAATACTTAATCTTTGTGGACTGTAGGGGTTACAACGTAGTTTGGTTTCAGCACAAGTAATTTCAAAGGAAACCGTGAGCTTCTTTAATAACCTTCACCATCATGCTTCTAAAGTCATGATAGTTCTTGAAGAAAGCCAAGTTGAGAGATCCAACCAATTAATAAAATTTGAGAAGATGTTTAAGGTAAGATAATTTTGAGGTGCGCCCCATATATGACTGACAGATTGAAAGCTGATACATGTCTACTGCTGTGAAACAGGATGAGGCTGCTATAGAGGAAAAGCAAGCTTTGGAGAAAATTGCAGGAATATTAGCAACTTTGACATCTAAGAAAGCTGCTATGGTGGTTAATTAGTCACTTTTTGTTCTTGCAATGTTACTTAACATTGAACAGTCTGTAAGTCTTGTGCACTTGACAACTTAAAAATGTTATATTAGGTCTCAAATGCATCAAGGAGCATCCAGGACTCAAGTATACAAGAGAGTAAAAAATTGAAGCAAGAGATGTCTGAGATGCAGCAAGTTTCAACTGTTGCTAATAAGAAATTGAGTGAATACATGGAAAAGTTGGAAAGTCATTTCGTGGAAGACACATTCTCAGCCGCTGAGTCTAGGGCTATCATGGAAGATTGTCTCCATGAGTGGTAAGCTTTTACTTTTATGGCTTAAATATTAATTAACAGAAACCTAAGCTCCATACTGAGAAATAACTCTGGAAAGAATCCAAAAAAACAAATGGGAAAAACATAAGTATAAAAAGTAAAACGAGAGTAGCTTTTTTTAATGGTAAGGGGTTGCAATTATTCTGATTAGCAAAGATTGTCTCCTTTGATACTTAAACATCCTTATTCTGATTAGTCTTATTAAAGTTACTCGCATATGTTTGTCTCTTTTCGTGGTATGCAGCACAAAGAGGGTGGATTATTCTGGGCAGCAGTGGGAAAATGCCCAGTCAACCATTAACCGTCGTAATAACATTGGCATTGCAGATATAGGATCTACTATTAAGTAAGTTTCCCTGTTTCTGACTTTTTTGAATTTGTTTTGCTTCTTAATATCTTAGTTTTCTTGTACCAATTGTGTGTTAAATCTTTGTTCAACAGGGAAAATATATACGGAAATCATTTTGCATATGAGGAACTTGTATCTGCATCTTCCTCTGTAAGTGCAGATTTCAATGCTGGAGCGTGTGACATGCTTGCCACCGTTAAAGGTAATGAAATTTCATTACATGTTGATTTATGTTTCTTTTTCCTTATTATGCACCCTCTTAAAACCTAACTGGACTGAGCAGATTCACTAATGCTGGACCGTGAAAATAAGAAGGAAATAGACTCCACAACAGCCTTGTGCTTGGATCAGCTTAAATCTATACAAGAGAATCATGGTGAAAGCATATCAAATATCCGAAGCCAAGCAGAAAAGTGCCTAATAAAAGATTATTTGGTAGGCTCTCTTACTTGAAACTCCTTGATTTCTCCATTATAGGATATGAAGAGATTTGAAAGGACTTGAGTGCCCAAGGCTTAATTTAGACGGCCTGCGATTTTGCCAAATTTTTAAAAGTTCTGTTTTCAAATCATAAATCCTAGCAGACCCTAAATGTGATTAGGGATATGAGACGGTCTACAATTAGGCTAATACGCACAGATAGGATTGCAAAATAGATGGTCCTTCATTTGAGGTCCTGCACTTTAAATATGGTTGCAAAATTCTTGATTTTTTTTTTTAAAAATTTTTTTTGTTTTGTTATTGATCTCAATATAATGAAGGCAAAAGCTCTGGAGATACTGTTGCAGAATTTCTAAGTTGGGTTTTGATGTTGCCATGAACAGGTGGATGAGCATAGTCGTACAACACCTAAGAAACGAGTTATAGTAGTGCCAAGTTTGGCATCCATTGAGGAGATGAGAGAACCTGCCTTTGAAATTGAGAAAGAAGACAATACTTCAGAGAATAGATTGAAATGGACTCTCAAAGAAAGCAAGATCCCGCATCTGACAGTACCTATACTTCAGAGAACTCCTTTTGCCGATGTCAATTGATTTTGACTAGAAATGTTAGTAATCAAAGCAATTGAAGCTTTGCTTATGTGTATGTCTAGAAGCTAATCAAACTTTTTCGTTTCAATCCAGAAACCTGCTCATCAACTGATGAGCATGAGTCTGAATATCATGTCAAGAGTAATTTGTTTTGGATCATACAATTAGCTTATCCAGAAAACCAAGGTAGTCTGTTTTTAGACCACATGTATCTTATATAGAACGTTGAATAGTTCGTAATGGCATTAAATAATTAGTGTATTCTGTGATTTGAATTTTTTTTCTTTTTCTTTTTTAGCATGTGTGAACGAACCATTTCCAATTCTAGAACGTGCTTAATTAGCTATCAATTGATGAGTATGAGCCCTAGTTTTCCTGTCAAAACTAGAAGTTGAATAATGCTTTTAATGGCCGCCTTTTAATGAATAATTCTTACATGCTATTTATTGTCCATGTATGTTTACATTTCCTTTGCAGGTAGGAAACCATGCGTCTGTGTTTGAAAATTCAAACGAGAACTTAAATTTTGACTCGTTAATCAAAGTTGGGTCCTACAATTTCTTAAACGCTTTCTGGTTGCGTGTGGTGTGCTTTGCATGGATGTGCTGAATTTTTCTGAACTTCACGTGAAAGTTGGTCCAACTTTTGTGCGAAGTCATGTAGTAGTGTGGTCAAAACTTGAGGGGGGGGGGGGCACTGAGTGTGTGGTCTAGTAGCGTTTCGGGTTGTCTCTCAAGATCAAATTCCGCAAGGGAAAACACTTGGAACTATTGATTTGCTTATTGATTTGGGTGCTGCTAAATTCTTTAGTAAGGTTAATGTTAAATTATGACTTGATTAGTTTTGAGAGAGCACATGTGGATTGTCATCGTTTACGTTTCTCTTAAGCGATGTCTAGAGGACAAGTATTATTATAGTCACACCTAAATAGAGTAGTTTATTTATGACGCTAATTTTACATAACGTGGTATAAGCAGTTTTGCAATCATAACTTCAAAATTTAAATTGTTGCAATGTTTTGTATCACATGTTTCAATTTTTTTTTTAAAAAAAAATTCTTTAATTTCACCCATATGATAGGATTTTCTAATGAATCATATCGGGGGGCGCCAAAATGCCCAAAAATACCTCTATTAAAAGAAAAAAAACTAACTCAGCCCTTGGATCACAATTTTTTTTTAATTATTTAATTAGAGTAAATTTGTATTTTTATAAGTTCTACATAGATATAAAGACGTTTCACATGTTTATTGTTTGATTTACCTTTAAACTCTAACGGTAAAGATAAAATAATAGCAAAAAAAAAAAAAGGGTAAAGATAAAATTAGAAGGAGTTTAAATATAGAATACCAACGTTACAAAAATTTAAACTTGGAAATTATAATGGTAAAACCGTTCCTACTTTGGGGGTAAGTGAAGGCCCCCAAAATTCAAACGAGAACTTAAATTTTGACTTATGAATCAAAGTTGGCGACTATTTCCATTTCTTAACCCTTTTTGTTTGACCGTGTCCGTGGTGTGCCCTGCATGAATGGATGTGCTGAATTTTTCTGAACTTCACGTGAAGCATTCTAGAAACATCTGTCCGTAACGGAGTTCTCCTTCCCAATTACTTATAATATTAATTTTATATAATGTGATGTGTTTGATGTAATTTTGTTTTTATTTTTTCAAGTGACTAGTAAAAATAAGAGTTTTTTTTAAGATAAATTCTTGAATCAACACACCCAAAAAGATAACAACTCAAATTTATTTTATTTTATTTTATTTCAATTTAAACTGTATAAGTTTTTTCAAAAAGTCAAATAGATCCTTCCATTAGTTTTTCGTTTAAAATTGTACAGTCTGCTAGAGACACATTAGCATTTTTGTCATATCATATTAAAACTAGTGGGACAGCACTTGCATTGCACGTGCTTGGTTCTCGGTGTTATATATATATTACTATAATTGTTTATATCATGATTTTAATAACATATATTTATTATATTATATTATAGAATATAGAGTATATTCAATATCTAGATTATACTAAAAAAAAATTAAAGAGAGTTAATTTAGATAGTAAATATATGTCGTTACTTCAAATCAAAGGGTATTGAAAAATATAAAGCATATTCATGTTTATGGTGTTTATCTCAACCATCTTATAGGAACATAAGATTGTAATTTTAGCAAATGTTTTTTCATTATAATGTATCATGAACCTTGAAAAACTATGAAATTTAAAGTAAACCAAGTTGCCATGAATAACAAAATTTTATAAACATGCACGTAGGGATTATCCCCATAACATATCTATTTTAAATTTCTCTTTCAATAAGTCCTAATAACCTGTACATAAACACTAACAAGAATGTAGAGTC
Organism: Betula pendula; assembly: GCA_900184695.1. NCBI lineage: Eukaryota > Viridiplantae > Streptophyta > Magnoliopsida > Fagales > Betulaceae > Betula > Betula pendula. The sequence goes on from FXXK01000445.1 coordinate 74,784, forward strand.
ATCCACCACATAGAAGTCATCCAGTAATTCTATTTACTCAATAGCATCATCTTACAAAGATAAAGTTAAACATTCAGATAAAAAATTGAATTTCAATCTCTTTGTATTTATCCGTATCAATAAAGTGTACACAAATGTCTTTCATTTTCTTTTAATATATTATATTTACTCAATTTATAATTTAACTTTATTTGTTTAAAAAATTCAATATATACTTGTTCAATAATCTAGATATTAAATATAATATTAACAATTATAGTGCTATATAGCACAAAGAAATTCATTCAAAACTACTGGACATCAATCTTTTAAACAAGAGACACGTGCATGCATGCAACCATATTTAAAATTAAATAATAATAATAATAAAAAACTATAACTACACCTACATGTACGATTAAGGAAAATAATATATATATATTTTTTATTATATTTATTACATCATTAGTGTTCAAAATTATTAGCTACTATGGAATTTTCAATTACTATCATGCAAATCACATAGATAATATACTTCAATTTTATCTTTTATATGTTAAACTTTATCTTTATAAAATGATGTTATTGAATGAAGATAATTTTTGGATGTAAAAAACCTCTATGTGGTGGGACTCTACATCTGCAAGATTTTATGGCATGAAATGTTGCATCCTTAAATTATTATTTTTTTTTTAAAAAAAAAATTAACGTGACGCAAACAATTATTACAACAGACTGGGTCTAACATTGATTTGCAATTCAACTACTCTCAGCAAACAATTATTAATAGTCGTAACTAAAACCTCAAATTCTTCAAAAATAATAATAACAAAATCAACTCTTAATCAGCCATCAAACCAACCGGTAGTTACAAAATTATCATTTAAAAATTTTGCTCATAAAGAGAACCAAAAATATTTTCAAACAAATTAACCACATCAGTTCTCCCCTGTAATTTGAGGCCGCCTAACAAACTTGTTTCAAATCAGTTGAGACCGAAATACAAAGAGATAGGTTACAGAATTCTCCAAAATTTCTTAAAGTTTATGACTAAATTCTCAAACAAGAGGAAAACAAAAAAACTTGCATCTCAATTACTCATGAACTCTACACGTAGCCACTCATATGATTTTCTTCAACCCATAATCAATTTCACAAAGAAGAAGAAAAAAATCAAAAGAGGGGTGTGTTCGTATTTATTCTCCCATAGAGAAACTTATCACCATAGCACAAAACATATGACAAATAAATTTAATACGTAGAACTTACTTGGGATTAAAGTTTTATGAGCAGTACAGTGAATTCCAATGAAGAAGAATTCGTATTTATTATCCATGGAGAAACTTATCACCATAGTACAAAATGTATTTGACAAATAAATTTAAAACACGTAGAACTTACTTGGGATTGAAGTTTTATGAGCAGTACTTGTGAATTCCAATAAAGAAGAAAATAGAGATGTTTGTTTTTGTTTATAGCTTTTGAAGAAAATAACTAAATATATGGTTATATTTATTTTAACTTTTGAAGAAGATAACTGAATGTACCGTTATTATAGATTTAACTGATGGCTTTTTAAATGTAAGGGCAAATTATAAAAGACAAAAATAACTTTGTCTGATTTAACAATGAAGAAGAAAGAAAAGGGTAAAAACGTAAAATTACGTTATCAAATAAAATGCACTATTTACGAGACATTCATATTTTTTATATATCTTTAGGTAAGGATAATAAGGAGAAACTTCATAAAGTCTCCCGAATTTCTACATGATTTGAATAACTTTTAATGTTTAATTTTCTCAATTTGACCTCTCAAACTTTAATTTGTCTCATTTAGCCCATCTTCGTTAGAATTTCTGTTAAATCCTAACAGAGTTTGTAAAAATTACTAAAATTCCTTCATTTTAATTTTTATATATATATATTTTGTTTATAAGGGCATTTTGAAATTTCAACAAGGTTTGATGGGAAAAACAGATGGAGTGGTGTGAAGTGAGACACAATTGAAAGTATGAGGCCAAAATGAGAAAAAAATCAACCATTAAAGTGGTTATTCAATCACGTAGAAGTTTAAAGGGTTTTGTGAACTTTTTTCAAAATAATAATTGTTAATAATCTTACTAAAAAATCAAATTTTTAAAAATAAAATAAAATAACCAGACCAACAGTGGGGTTGACCCCAATGGCTGGATGGCTATTTTGGTTTGTTAATTTAAGAATTTATTTCAAAAATATCTTAAAAGTAATTATTTAAAACACATCACACTAAGTAATATAAAATGAAAGTAATGTTTGTTGTTATTTTTTGGTTTTTTATTTTTTTTATCTTTGTCTATATATACATATTTGTCTATCTTGTATATGTAGACAAAGATAAGCTTCATAAATTAAAAAAAAAAATTAATTTTTTTTTAAAAAACAAATCGCATATGCAAATTGACAAAAAAAAAGAAAAAAAAAGGGGAAACTTCACAGAAGCCCTCCTGAACTTCCACGCGATTTGAAGAACCCCTTTCAAATTTTGACTTCTCTCATTTTTACTCCTCGAACTTCCAATTTCTATCAGAAGACCCCTTCCGTCTGTTTTCACCGTTAATTTTTTTTGAATTTCCTAAATACCCCTCATTTTAGGGTTTAGATTTTTTTTTTATAATTTTTTTTGCTTGAAATACAGGGGTATTTTGGGAATTTCAAAAAAATTTAACGGTGAAAACAGATGGAAGGGGGTCATTCTGATAGAAATTGAAAGTTCGAGTGGTGAAAATGAGAGAAGTCAAAGTTTGAGGAGGTTCTTCAAATCACGTAGAAGTTCATGAGGCTTCTGTGAAATTTCCGAAAAGAAAAAATGACAACAAGCCTTACTCAAAATGAAATTACTCTCCCGGGTGGACTTTCTTGGAAAACGTAAGCCTAAGCGTCACATCTGTGGGCCATAGTGATTGTTTTTGTGATTACATAGCTGCGGCGTGTCCGAACAGTGGCACTATGTGAAAAGAAAATGTGACAGCAAGCTGTAATACGTGCCCAACAAGGAAACAAAAAATAATAATCAAACTAAACCGTGTAAAAGGTGCTAATAATCTTGCTTTACGGTGCAGAAGGTCACTACTGCCGTCATCCTAACTTTTTTTTAAAAAAAAAAAAAAAAAACCGAAACATTCTGGAAACCACTTTGGTCTTTCTTCGTGGGAACGCAAGGGCAACCCATCCTAGATAGTACAACGCAGGATAGTGCAACTTTTAAAACACAAAAAAATTTCTACTTTATATTACATTAATATTTTTTAAAAAATTTTAAAAAAATGTTCTTCAAAATACATTATCAAATATTTATTTTTTTTAAATTTTTTTTCGTTAAATAGTAATTTGAATATTTGTAAAAATTATCATTTGTAAGTTATTTACATAAATTTCCGTTCATTTTAATGTCAATTGCCAAATATTAACGAAAGTGCCCATTAAAAAAAAAGTGTAGTTTAAGTTGTCAAGTGCCGCACATAATGGTTTAGGGAACATCTATAAGTGGTTTATCGCTTAATTTATGGGTAAGTATATTATTTCTTCCTTCTTTTTTTTATTTTTTATTTCAGTTGGATTTATCTATATAAGGCAACTTCCGGTGAGTCGGTGACCTACCATGCCTTTGAGACTTCAAACGAAGATTCCTCGAAGCTTCAAACGAAGATTCTTTCGCTAAAACAAAAAACAAAATAGAAAAAAAAAATACACATATTTCAAATTAATACTCAATTTGTAACTTCTTTTCAACTAAATTGCAACAATATCTTTTCAAACTAAAAAAATTTAAATATACCCATTTTTGTATTGCAAAAAGATAAAAATACCCTTTAAAAAAAAATTATTAAGACAAAACAACCTCTAAAAATTTGAAAAAAGATAAAAATATAAAACAAAATGGGTACATTCTGTCACGTCTGTCACCCCCTTTTTTAAAAAAATATTTATTGTGGATATATTTTTGTCATTTGAGGCACATTGTAAATTTTTAGTAATTTCAAAGAATATTGATGCAAAAAGACATTGCAAAATTGAGAGTTAATTAATGAAAGAGTACGTATCGCGGGTACATGTTAATTTGTTGGCTTGCAATAAAATACAAGTCACTGTTTACATGGTCTTGGTGTCTGCCAAATTAGAATAATACTAGAAAAAATACTAATATGTTTTTTTTATTATTCTTCCAAAATTGATGTTGTGTGTAAAATTATTAAATAATAATTTTAAAAATTACATTAATTTAAAAAAAAACACAGAGAACGTGTGAATCTTCTTTCCCTAAATTAAGACCATCGCCCACACGGTATGAAGTGTAAACTAGTGAAAATTCATCCATCACGTGGAAATATTACAAATTTAAACGGATCCTAAATGTAATAATGGTTTATCAACCGTCTACAACTAGGCTAATACCAGATAGGATTGCAAACGGATAGTCCTTCATTTGAGGGCCTGCACTTTAAATATGGTTGCAAAATTCTTGATTTTTTTCTTTTTTTTTTTAATGATCTCAAAATAAAGAAGGCAAAGCTCTGGAGATACTGTTGCAGAATTTCTAAGTTGGGTATTGATGTTGCCTTGAACAGGTGGATGAGCATAGTCGTACAACACCTAAGAAACGAGTTATAGTAGTGCCAAGTTTGGCATCCATTGAGGAGATGAGAGAACCTGCCTGCCTTTAAAATTGAGAAAGAAGACAATACTTCAGAGAATAGATTGAAATTGACTCCCACAGAAAGCAAGATCCCGCATCTGACAGTCTCACCTATACTTCAGAGAACTCCTTATGCAGTCAATTGATTTTGACTAGAAATATTGTTAGTAATCAAAGCAATAGAAGCTATGCTTATGTGTATGTTAATCAAACTTTTTCGTTTCAATCCAGAACATGCTCATCAACTGATGAGCATGAGTCTGAATATCATGTCAAGAGTAATTTGTTTTGGATCATACAATTAGCTTATCCAGAAAACCAAGGTAGTGTGTTTTTAGACCACATGTATCTTATATAGAACGTTGAATAGTTCGTAATGGCGTTAAATAATTCTTGTGTATCCTGTGATTTGATTTTTTTTCTTTTTCTTTTTTAGCATGTGTGAACCATTTCCAATTCTAGAACGTTGAAATTGAATAATGCTTTTAATGGCCGTCTTTTAATGAATAATTCTTACATGCTATTTATTGTCAATGTATGTTTACATTTCCTTTGCATGCAGATGGGATGTCTGTGTTTGAAAATTCAAACGAGAACTTAAATTTTGACTTGTGAATCAAAGTTGGCCACTACTTCAATTTCTTAACCTTTTTTTTTTTTTTTTTGCCTGTGGTGTGCTTTGCATGAATGTGCTGAATTTTTCTGAACTTCACGTGAAAGTTGGTCCAACTTTAGTGCGAAGTCATTTAGTGTGGTCAAACGTTGGGGGCATTCTAGACACATCTATCCTTAACGGAGTTAGCAGGTTTTCAGTAGAGTAATTCCATTCTTCACATTATCGAGGGTGTGGTTTAGTGGTATTTTGGGTTGTGTCAACTGGAAGTAGCTTGGGTGTTGTAACAGCATCCACTTTCAACCTTTTAAATACTACAGAGTGGGTGCTGTTACAGCACCCAAGCCTGGTTCGTCTCAATCGGAGCTAAGTTTCAAAGTTGAATCTCGCTAAAACAATTGGCTTGGGTGCTATTAGATTTTTTGGTAGGGTTAATGTTAAATTATGGTTCAATCGGTCTTGAGAGAGGACCACCGTCTAAGCCCCTTATGAGTGATACCCAGAAAGTAGGTGCTACTATGATTACGCCCACATAGAATATTTACTCTGGTCGCTCCTCATGCCCATTTTAATTAGAAAAAGAAAAAAATGTTACTGTTCACATTCATTTATCACACTAATTTTACAGAATGTGGTATAAGCAGTTTTGCAATTATAATTTCAAATGATAAATTTTTATAATGTTTGTACCCCATGTTTCAACATTTTTTAATTTTCACCCATTTGATAAGATTTTCTATTGAATTATATCGGAGGACGCCAAAATGCCAAATATACTCTATTAAAAAAAAAAAAAACTAATAGTTGCTTGTCTAACTCGGCAATGGATCATGTTTTTTTTTTAAAAATAAAAATAATAATACTAATTCAATTAGGGTAAATTTTTGTTTTTATAAGTTTTATAAGAGAATAAAAGAAGTTTTACATGTTTACCATTTGATAAAGGTAAAATTAGAAAGAGTTGAAATATAGAATACCAAGAATGCAAAAATTTAAACTTTGAAATTATAATTCTAAAACCGTTTATACTTTGTAGGCGAAGGCTCCCAAAATTCAAACGAGAACTTAAATTTTGACTAGTGAATCAAAGTTGGCTACTATTGCCATTTCTTAACCCTTTTTGGTTGCCCGTGGTGTGCTCTGCATGAATGTGCTGAATTTTTTCTGAACTTCACGTGAAAGTTGGTCCAACTTTTGTGCAAAGTATGTAGTGTGGTCAAACCGTTGAGGCATTCTAGAAACATCTGTCCTTATTAGATTACTTTTCATATTTATTTATTATATTAATTTTATATAATATAATATATTTTAAAAATAGTTATATTCTTATTTTTCTAAGCGATTAATATAAATAGTCATTTAGAACCGTCAAGCAGTATAAATGCAACAAATAGATACAAAGAATACTCTTCCTCTTTCGGGTCGACCTTCTTGGTAAACGTAAGCGAAAGTGTCACGTGTGGACCCTAGTGATTGTATTTGTGATTAGTATAGCTGCGGCGTGTGCGAACAGTCGCACTATGTGAAAAGAAGGTGTGACGGCAGAGCTGTAATACCGGCCGAAGAAGGAAACAAAAAATAATAATCAAACTAACACCGTGTAAAAGGTGCTAATAATAATCTTGCTTTACGGTGCAGAAGGTCTAACTACTGCCGTCATCCTCATCCAAACTTTTTTTTAAAAAAAAAAAAAAAAACCGAAACATTCTGGAAACCACTTTGGTCTTTCCACGTGGGAACGCAAGGGCACGCATCTTGACAGCACAACGCAGGATAGTGCAACTTTTAAAATACAAAATAATTTTAAATTTATGTTACGTCAAAATATTTTTTAAATTAAAAAAAGAAAATAATCTTCAGAAAAAAAAAAAGAAAAGAAAATACACATACCCTTCAAACTAACTAATACTCAGTTTGTAATGTCCCTCCAACTAAATTACAACAATATCTTTTCAAACCATAAAAAATCTCACNCATTCTGGAAACCACTTTGGTCTTTCCACGTGGGAACGCGCAAGGGCACCCATCTTGACAGCACAACGCAGGATAGTGCAACTTTTAAAATACAAAATAATTTTAAATTTTATGTTATGTCAAAACATTTTTTAAATTAAAAAAAGAAAATAATCTTACAGAAAAAAAAAAAGAAAAGAAAATACACATACCCTTCAAACTAACTAATACTCAGTTTGTAATGTCCCTCCAACCAGGGGTGGCTCAACCCTTAGGCGGATTAGGCGGCCGCCTAAGGCCCCCAATTTAATAAGGCCCCAAATTAATAAATATTAATAAAGACTTATTACATAAAAAAAAATATTTTTGGTCCTAATTATAGTCAATATTTTCTAATTAAGGCCCTCAATTAATAAATATTGATGAAGTCTTATTCCATTAAAAAAAATATTTAAGGCCTACTATAGTCAATATTATTTAATTAAGACCCAAAATTATAGTAAAATGTAAATAAGTAATTAATAGTGGCTTTTGTCCACACGTAATTAATTAATAATTATGGTAAATAAATCATTATAGTCAATATTCTCTAATTAAGGCCCTAAATTATTATAAGAGCCCAACGTTCACAATAAAATGGGAAAAAACAAAAATTAAATGTTAAGAATATGAAAAGTTTCTAAATATTTTATTCAATTACAAACTTTTTTCTTTATAAGTTACAACAATATCTTTTCAAACCATAAAAAAATCTCACTTACCCATTTTTTCTTGCAAAAAGTTAAAAATATCCTTTAAAAAATTTTTAATAAGACAAAATTACCTCTAAAAAATTGGGAAAAAAAAAAGAAGCAATGGGTCCAATGAAGACTCCCGGCTGGGTCTGTCACGAATTTTTTACTTTTTGAGTTTTTTGGAAAAAAATTTATTATGAATAAATTTTTTTTTCATTTGAAAAATATTGTAAGTTTTTAGTAATTTGAAAAAATATTAATCCGAAAAGACATTATAAATTGAGAGTTAATAAAAGGGTTTGTATTGCAGATACCTGATAATTTGTTGACTTGCAATAAAATAAAATTTACTGTTCAAATAGTCTCGATGTTTGCCAAATAAGAGTAATATTAGAAAGGAGGCTCATGTCATTTTTGTGTCATTTCAAGATTAATATAATTTTTAAAATTATAATTAAATCAAAATTTAATAATAATTTTTTAAAAAAGAAATTATTTTGATAATTAAAAAAAAAAAAAGAGAACCTGAATATTTCTTTCCCTAAATTAAGACAATCGCCCACACGGTATGAAGTGTAAACTAGTGAAAATTCATCATCACGTGGAGATATCACCATAAAAGTATTGATTACTTTACTTTTCTTACCATAGAAGTATGAGCGTCATCGGATCCTTCCTCGCACCCAGTCAAAGAAATAGTCCAAGTTGTCTATTGCCACTTGCCAGGAACCCCACACCCTACTTCCTCGTTCATATTCCGTACCTCTGTCTGGTCAAACAAAATATTCTAGTCCCCCGCGGCATCCAGACTCCAACGTCTTTAAATACCCAACTTCCCAATTGCCTTTCCATTCCATTCACGTTAACAAAGCTAAACACTCCAACAAACATTGCGTCCATTAACGTAGCCATGAAGAGAATGATAGAAGATGGAGGGAAAGATCAACAGAGCTTCGACATGGCAAATTGTCTAATGCTTCTGCAGTCTCGTGTGCTAAACACGACCGACCCGAAAAAAACCTCACGTGGGGTTCCTGTCTTTGAGTGCAAGACTTGTAATCGCCAATTCTCGTCATTCCAAGCGCTGGGCGGCCACCGAGCCAGCCACAAGAGGCCGAGATTAACGGAGGAAGAACAGAGAGACCGAACCAAACTCCAAAGCTCTGCAGGGGACAAACCGAAGATGCATGAGTGCTCAATCTGTGGCCTGGAGTTTGGTATGGGGCAAGCTTTGGGTGGTCACATGAGGCGGCATAGAGCTACGATCAACCAGGGGTTTTCTCCCATTACTCTGAATGATTTGAAAGCGCCTGCTGTGCTGAAAAGGTCCAACAGTAAAAGGGTTATGTGCTTGGACTTGAACTTGACACCTTTGGAGAACGATTTGAAGTTATTATTTGGAAAAAAGGCTCCTGAAGTCGATCTTCGCTTGATGATTTAATTTTTCAATTTCATGTACGTAGTGGAATTTTTTTTTTTTTTTTTTTGTAATTTGTTTATTGTAGTGATCGATCTTTGTAATTTTTTTTTTTTTTAATTTCATATTCATTCATTGATTTTGTATACAATATCATTCGATTCTTTTCCAAAGTTTGTTTATTGAATTACATTTTTTCTTCCTATTCGGTACACGTCTTATGTGTCAAACTTTTCTCATTGTATCATCCTCTATGTTGTTGGTCGTTGGAGTACACTCCTTAATTATGGGAATTCGTATATTACGTTCAATTAAGTTATCTGATTATAATATTTATATAGGATACTTTCCATATTAGACTTTAACGTACCCCAAAAGCGTTTTTTGCTAAAGCTAACGCATTACACAACGCTGCCTGCCAACTTTGGCGTGTCCCCAAAATAATCCAAGAAATACGCGTAGACACCGCTGATCTGCTGAATCGAGAAAAGTTTGTTGTTGTTGACCGTCGTACCTACTCTCACGCGCCACTTAAATTTTCAGTCGTTTGTCCCACGCAATTCGCGTGCTGCCAACCATTGTTTCTAGTCACCTCTAGTAGCACACCACCGATCATCATTTGTCGCCAGCCGTCTACCATCGACCACCTCTCAACACCACTCATTGTTGGCCACCGTCCGGTATGGCCCATCGCTAACTATACCATTCAGCCTAGTCTCCAGTTGTTTTCAACCCAACTCACCAACCACCGCATGTCCAGCCTAACCTATCAACGGCCATTGTTTGACCCAGTCTCTATGGGACAAGACTTTGAAAATATTTATAAGAGTAGACAATTTTTTTTTATAAAATTAGTTTTATGGGATGAGTTAGGCCTACAAATTTTTTTATAATATTAACAGAGGTCCAAAGTTCTAACATGTATTGATACCATGTTAAATTATCACTTATCCCAAAAGTTTAAACCGATAAAAAAAGGTAAATTAAATCACTTAATTAATATTTTAACACGGCCATCTATAACCCAATTAAGTCACCAACCATCGCCCAACTCCATCTACGGCCACCCTCAGTTCCGGCCACCATTCAGCCTAGCCACAACCGGCCAACGTCCAGCTAGGTCGTCAAGTCAAGACATTTATTAAAAAAAATAAGAGGAAAGATGACTCGTTGTACTAACTGAGAACAAGCTAGCCGATTTAGTCTGAGAAAACAAAAAACTATTATACCAAAAAAAAAAATTGCTAATTGTTTTCTTTAAGCTCAAGCTTCCACCTTGAGTTTGGGAGATGTTAGAATATCTAGGATATTTTTCATGCTAGCTTTGAAATATTTTCCTTACAATTGTGGAAATGAATTTGATTACATTTTTTTAGCTTGCAGCACCTACCACATTTTACTTGTAAATAGACAATGTAAGACAATAATATAATTAAGTCATTTAATAAAGATGTAAGTCCTAAAAGGCTGTCGTTTCCAATTGTGAACATAGATCTTTAAGGTTGAATCACTTCAAATTTCTATTTTCATGACTTTCATTCTCGGCTATCGCTTCTCTCACAATCTTATTTTATTTTATTGTTTTAATGCATCATTTGCTCCGTCGTTAGACTTTGATAGTCCTTTATGATATCTTTGTCTTCACGAGTTTTTTAATGAACAAATGGAAAAAGAAAAAAGATGTGGAACGGAGTTCAAAGAACTTTACGTGAAGAGACTGGATAGCTTAGCAAACTCAATAAACTATTTTCAATTTTGAAATGAGTTTTATTCAACTACGGTAATTAAGAATTGAATGCCAAATCCCATTTCACCCTAGAAATACTTGCATGGCTTGATTACCACGCAAGGGGATTTCATTGCTTGACTGATCATGCTTGCGGCGGCCATTTGCTGACCATTTGCGTTCACGGTGGCAGAATATATATTTAGAACATAATTTCCAAACTTACTGAAAATAGAAGGGAAGGGGGTGTGGAAGAGCTCCAATTTGACTACTTTTCTTTTGAATCCCGGTCCCCGGTCGGGGTGGTAAACGCTCCTTTACACAAGTTACGCGGAATGGGGGGTATACTCTATCGATCGGTTTGGTCCATCTCCACTTTTGTAGCTTCTGCTTCTTTTTCTCTCTAAAAGATAGATTTCGTACGTTCACATATGAGAAGTAAATCAACCGGCCATTATGAATTCCAAGTTAAGAAAATGAGTCTTTTTTTTCTTTTTTAGTGAGATGAAACAAGAACATACAACCAGGTGTTTCGACTAAAACTAGATACAATACAGAATAATCAGAAATAGAAAGAAAATACAGGAAAATAAGAAAACAAAATACAGAAATAGACCAACAAAATAGAACATTGTCCTTAGCAACAGGGACGGAGCCAGGAGATTATATTGGGTATGGGCCAAAATAAAAAAAATTAAAAGATAGGCCAAAAAAAAAAATTAGGTATGGGCCAAAAGGTAAAAAAATCAAAAGTGACTTATAAAAAATAAAAATTAAGCTTTAATTTTTTTTTTTTTTTCTAGTTGTTGGGGAGGGCCAGGGCCCCTAGGCCGACGCTCCCCTCCCTCCGTCCCTGTTAGCAACATTATAAAGCAGGTCCGATCCACGGCCCAATAACAACACAAAATTATCTAAAGAGAATAAAGCAAGAAAAAAAATACATACAATTAAGGTGGTTCAATTTATAGTTTATGTCCATATGTCAAAGCTTTTTTTTTTTTTATAAATCTTTACTAACACATTTTTTTAAACACTTGTGTAAAATACACTAAAAAATAAGTGTCGATAATAAAACAAGTGTTAATATTTTAATATAAGTGTTAACAAATAAGTGTCCGTATAAGTTTTTTATTTTTTATTTTTTGTAAGTGTAAAGGGCAAACGGACAAGATTGGTGTAGAAACGCGTGGTTGGAGAAGGGCGAGAGACTGCTTTAAATTTGACTTCCGAGAAAGAGAGACTGCTTTAAAAGAGAGTCCCTTTCCCTCGTTTGAAGAACCAACCAAAAAAAAAAAACAAAAGAACGAGCCTTTTTTCGGTGATGTAAGCCCCTACGTAGGTCAAGTTTGATGTAAGCGGCAACGTTCGTCAAATCCAATATTGTTGGGGGGTTACCTTGCACTCTCTGTCCACGCGTTTTTAGGTGATGTAAGCGCCACGTACGTCAAATCTATCATTGTCGGCGGCTTTTACCTTGCACTTTCCTCTTCCTACCATCCTAAAGAGATTAGGCTCTTTGTGCTTCTCTTGCATGTCCAACCATGCCACGGGCCCAATATTTACTGGGCCTAATCCACCAAATTGAGAATTCTAGCCCAAAATAACACGTTACTTATACAATGCCTTCTGGACCAACTTTTTATATGCTTTTGCACGGACCAATGCGGAATTCCCGGCCCACTACTTCTCTGCATGTCTGGAATAGTGTTTTAATATAATTTTTTTTATAAATTGACGAGACAGCCCGGCCCACTACCCAAAACATTTTTCTTTTGCACGACACAACTTGTTTGTTTTTCTCCGCATAAAATATGTTTTATGGGAAAATCAAATTACATCAGCAGCCTCATAATCTGCATATTCTATTCCTAAGAAACTAATTATGGAAAGGACCCTGGTCCGTCGTTTAAAAAGAAAGTTGAAAAATCAAAAATTAGTTTTAAAAAAAAAACTCTTAAAAACCAATTATCTTGCTTGTAAAAAACAGCTTTCAACGAAAATGACCCAATCATCTTTCCAATAATGTCAATAAAACTAATGTTTCCTTTAGTTTATCAAAAAAATTTCTTTCAATCCCATGTCACTGAGACTAACCCATGCCTTTTAATATGTGATAGTCAAAAATTCGTCATTGGAGAATCACTGTCTATGGCTTTTTTCCACTACTCCCACTGTGACGCAACCCGGCTGATAGGTATGTTTCATTTTCAAGAGTATTAAATTATTTCCCCCTTTGAATATTAAAAAATATAAAATAAAAAAGAGTATTACGTTATTTGATATAGTAGAAAAGAG
>FXXK01000445.1:88441-324424 GCA_900184695.1 Betula pendula
TATATCATAATCATTGGCTAAATCAGTTAGTTATAAGCTTACATTTTATTTATTTTTTTATTTTAAAACAAATTGCTTAAAATGGACAACCCATAGAGTGTTATTTGATTTCTTCCGCCTTAAAACAAGCACAAGAAGTATTTCGTGACGCACAAAGTAGCCGAGCCGTCACCATGAAAGTCAATTGGTCAAAAGATACCGCCTTGACAACCCCAATATTATCTTAGGATAGCATAAACATGTAAATCTGAATGGTTTGTCGGCAAAAAGTGATGTAAAATAATTTAAATAGTTATTGAGTCGAAAAAACATGTACTGCCTTTAAAACAAATAGTGCCGCCTCCATTAAAGCTACTCTCAGCAAGACACGAGGGTTACTACAAGTGTCTCTGCGGACGAAGCAAGAAATTTGCTTTAAATTCCCAAAACCACCTTAAGATTTTTTATTTTTTTATTTTTTTTTTTTATTTTCAAATATTTGGACCTCACCACCTTCTAAATACATGCGTTAGTGTCCGTTCAAGGTGGCTTTTGTCGTCTCAGAAATTGAATTAAATCGCATGTCATTTTTTAGAAAAAATAAAATTACCTAGTTAGTCCTTAGAGTTTGCAGTTGCGCTAAACTTATCTATGAAGATTAAAAGTATTTTAAAGATTCCCTTTCCCCCCCCCTTCCCTCCCTTTTGAATATAATAATAATAATAAAAAGAAAAGTAATTTAAAGATTTTTAGGATTAACTATCTGTCCAAAATAGTTCTAGTCATGAATTGTCGGAGAAAATAATTAGATGCACACGTAAATATACTAATAACTCGATCTTTTATAAAATTATAGTTTTACCATCAAATTAAAAAAAACAAAAAAATAAATAAATAAAAAAGAGCCGCCCCCAACCAAATAAGGAGTGACCTCCCCTCATAAGAGATGATTGGCCTCATCTGTTGTTGTGGGGCAGCCTCCGCTCTCAGGGTAATTAGCCATCCCACACTCAATCGTCCATTCCTCACTTAGCTACCTTTCTTTTCTTTTTTTTCGTTAAAAAAATAAATAGAGATAAAACTATAATTTTACAACGAATTGAGTTATCAACTATGCCAATTGACAATTGGTTGTATTGTGGACCTAACAATGTTTCAAATGGCAAGGTTGACAATATAAATCATTTTGGACAAATTACTTACCTCTTAAATCTTTAAAATACTTTTGATATCTCAAGAATCAGTTTGATACCACTGTAAATTCCAGGACCAAATAGATTCGGATAGAGTTTTTCTTTAAATTGGGTTTAAGAAACTTCCTCCAACTCAATCTATAAAAATGACATGTGTCTTTTTAACATGCGAGATGTACATATTTTTTTAATAGTAGAGACAAAGTTAAAAAAACTTTTATTCAAAAAACATGTGCATCTCACATGTTATTAAAAAATGAACATTTTATTTTTATAAATTGAATTGAAAAAAATTCTTCCAATCTAATTTGAAAGAAAACTTTGTCCGATTTTAGATTAACTGAAGTCTCATGTCATTAATATTATATTGAGGGATAATTTTTTTACTCTTTGACGCAGTCATCCGTGCCTCCCGAAAGGGTTATAGGATTATAGCTGCCTCAATAGTATTTGTTACATCTCTAATAGTAGTGTCTAAATTACCTAGCATATAAATTGCATGAATTAAAAGTTAGAAAAAAAAAAATTGCATGGTTTATAGAATTTTGTTAAGCTCGAAGTGATCAAGGACCACACTACTACAATAGTCTCCGTTTGTTATTATTATTATTATTATTATTATTATTATTATTATTATTATTATTTTGAAGTTTGTTTTTTTTTATAAAAAATTTTTTTTAATGCGACATAATAATAAAAATAATTTTGAGTATTTTTTATTATTATTTTTACGGTGAAAAGAACAAACACATGGTTCCAAGACTAATTCTCTCATAGGTACGTTATTGTGATGTAAGTCGGTCCAATGATCTTCAATGGTCACCAATGGCCAAAGACTCGGACAAGTACTTACCAAGAAAATTTAAATTAAAAAAAAATTAAAAATTAAAAATTAAAAGTAAAAAATAAAAAAATAAAAAAAGATTGAGACAACTAGACAAGTATGGTCACAAATGGATTTGGCTTAGGTATTGTTAAAAAACTCAGAAAAAATTGCTGTAGTTTTTGCAATGTTTGACATTTAATTTTATTTTCTTTCTTTTTTTATAAAAATTTCAAATTAAATTTCAGTAATGACATTAAAAAACAATTACAGACCTAAGCTAAATCCGTCACGAATGGCCTACAACTACAAGCTCGTTAGACATGGACCATGTATTTTTTTTTTTTTTTTGGAAAGAAAATAAAAAGTAAACAAACAAAGAAACTGTAGGGCACCAATGATGTTTACCGCGCATCATCAAAGGCATTGTGTTCAAATCTACACTTCATACTATGAGTGTGTTTATTAAATGGTTAGAGAGGTTTTTGTTTTGAAATAGTAATAAGAAGTGATTAATGTGATATAAAGTAGGAAGAATATAAATTTTTTGTACGGAAAAGTAAAAAAATTTTGTTTTTTAGTAAGTTTTTTATTTGAATAATAATAAAAAATGAATAATCTGGTATAAAAAGTTAAAAAAATTGTTTAAAAATGATTGATGAAATATTAAAAATAATGTTGATTTTGAGAGAAAAAAAAAAAAAAGAAATGGGAGAAGTGTTTAACAAACAGACCCTAAATCCAAATAACAAATATTTAGGAAAGGTCAACCTGCCCGATAGTCACAATGACTTGACGTTTAATTTTTGTCTTAAACAATTATTTTATAGTTAATATTTTATTTTACAAATTTAATAATATACATAAAGTTACATGTTGAATATGTTGTTACGTGATTTAAAAATTTTAAATGATTGTGTACATCATTAAAAACAATAAAATAGAAAATATTAACTCTAAAATAACACCAAATAAAGAGGATCATTGTCTAGTTTATTAAATAAAGAGATCTTTAGTTTTCCAAAAAAAAAGAAAAAACTAAAGAGATATTTTATAAGAACGGCCACAACAGTTGGCTGCGAGCAACAATATGTAAGTAGGGCTGGCCCGACTGGCTCAGGTCCAGTGGGCATGGCACCGTGTATTAAGAAAGTGGCCTAGGTCCAAGCTCAGGCAGGACATTCAAAGCTCAAGTCTGACCCGGTTGCGGGAGCCCAAGCCAGCATACCTATCATATTAAGAAAGTTTTTGTTTTCTTTTATTAAAAATTAGGTGGATAAAGTTTTTTTCCGAACTTAGTTGAGTGAATTTTTTCCGATCAAATCTGTTAAATTGACATGTATTACATGTATTTTAAAAATGTAAATAAGAATTATCTGTTCTATTAAAAAGAGAAATATTATTATTTTTTATTCTCTCAGCATATTCAGCTGACGTGGTATGCTTAATTCACTTTATAATTTTTTAGAGAAATACTTGTTGTTCATCTTCTTTTTCTATCTTTGTCTATTTTTGCATATGTAGTTTTTTTTGTTTTTTCCTTTTTTTTTAGAGCTTCTTTTTATATTTATAGGGCATATTTTTGTCCACATATGCAAAGATGAACAACAATAATTACTTTTTTTTTTTTTTCTTTTCAATTAAGATTGATCTAAGAATGGATCGAGTATGCCACGTCAATTGAGTATGCTGAAAGAATGGTGTGAAAATACAAAATAACATTTCTCATTTAAAATATATATAAGAATCACATCCATTTTTAAAAATATAAGTATTACATGCATTTTAACTACATATATACCAGTTTAATAAATTGCATTAAGAAAAAAACTTTACAACCCAATTTAAGAAAAACTTTATCCAAACTAATTTTCCATTTTTGGCCAAAGAAAAATTGTACCTCACATATGGCCAGAGCTTCATGACTCAATTGCCACAAGGATCATCATCATACTATTCAAAGATGGAGGAAGAGGAGGGTCGGTATTTGCCCCGACCCTCCCCCCTATTTTGATTTCCTTTTCAATTGTAGAATATAAATAGCTAATTTCATATATTGGACCAAAATAATTAAGCTTGGCCTCTGTCCAAAAAATAAAAGGGTAGGCCTTTAATTGGTCTTATAATAATAAAAATCATTTTATACCTAAATCTTAAACAGCCCAAATTTATCATGAGCAATAGTCTCCAAGAGTAACATAAAAGAGCTTGCAACAAGGACAGCAACATTGACTGGCTCTTCCTGTCATGCTGTAATTACAGAACAAGTATGATACGATCATAACCAAAGACTCCTTCCTTGAGTCTAATAAGGAGACATCCACTAGTCTTATAGTTTAATAAGGAATATGCTTGTCATAGTCCTAAGTTGAGTCCATTCTAATCTCTAAAAGAGTTAGAATCCTATTAAGAGTTATAGTTTATTAGCAAGTTAGTCCAAGTGAATCATAGTCGTGGATAAGAAGATTAGTTAGACTTCTATTTGTATTTCTATTCCTCTTATTGTAATCGACATCTGATTGTTCTCTTATAAAAAGGATGAACTATCAATAAAGTAATTACGTTGAATATTATTATTGGTAATACAGTTATCTGTATTTGGGAGTCCCGGCTTACTCGAAATAGCCATTTATCTACTTCCTGTGTTTTGTACTAGTTGGATCATATCAAAGTATTTTAATAATTTTTTAAGAAACAATTATTTTGTTTCTTTTTTGTTATAATCGAATAGATCGATACTGACTTTATTTTTAATATATTAATCTTAATATATTCTTCATTAATACTTAAACCCCCTATTTTAATATATTTTTCATTCGTACTTTTACCCATTTAGGCAAAAAAGTTTTACTCCGTCCTAAATTACTATTATTGCCTTTTCATGCAAAGGCGTTGTTGGCAGGAGATCGACCGTTGATGGATTGTTCAAACAGCGCTACTGAAACAATAAAGAGAAATATCAAATCATTATTGCGCTTTTGAAATTTGAATAATAATTTCGATGATAATGACGCAAAACATTTTGCAGATCTAGTCATCACAAGCTAATTAACTTCTGCCAAACACATATTTATCACATTATTTTCGAATCCTTGTCACCGAATCATGAACTTTTGATTTCGATCATTATAACCCAGAACACTTGGCAGATGTTCATGGTAAGTTAACCCATTATTTTCGATCGGATCCTTGTCACTGAGAATGAACTCTTCCTTTATGATTTATAGTTTTTGGGATGACTTTTGGGGCACCCAACTGCTCCTTGTAGAGTAATTTAAACCAAAATTAGATTAATTGGAGTCCGACATGAAGCCATTATGCTCCATTTAGAAAGAAAAAAAATTGGTTTATGATGCAAGCGACTCGTGCGTCGGAAAGGTATTATTGCGGTCTAAATAAAGTGCTAGAATATGAAGAAAAAAAAAATAAATAAATAACAATAATACGAGTGAAAGTAGAAAAAAGAGGAGAAGAAAGAAGAAGAGGAGATTTGAGGAGCTTAATGACAAGAATATTGTAATTATAATATTTATAAAGTTCCTATAGTAGGTGAGCTATATATGCTGAGAAATGTAAAGAAATACTCATGAGTGATAATTGATACAAACAAAAATAAAAAATAGTCTTATAGACTTTAACATAAAGCACGTTTAATTAGCAACATGAAATGTCACTTACTCACTTGTTGGAAGGCGATGTGGTTCAAGTGGTGAATACTATCACATCTCGAAGTGATAGTTAAAAGACAAAAGAAAACTTGTGTAAGTGCTTAGAGCTGTAATTTTAATATTTTTTTACCAAGATTTAAAACTTGTATGGCTTTTGAGTTAAGAGGAATGTTATATGTACAATTTTTTTGTCCATCTTGGTTCATATTTCATATATATATATATATTTTTTAATTTTTAGGTTAAAAATAAAATCAAAGATAGACCAAAAAGATGCTAAAAAGAAACATTTTTTCTTGAGTTAAAGAACAAGGCTAAGGCTTATACCCTTTAATTTTTATTCTTTAGCCTTTTTGTTTAAAGGGAACTTCTTTGCTAGCTAATTGGTCGTTTCAACTCAAGAAGAAGGAGATTCGTTTGTTATTGAAGTGATAGAAATTGAAAAAATGAAAGAAATTATAGAGTTATGTGGAAGTTCACAATAGTGCACATATTCAAGCTTACAATAGGACAATTGGCTAAATTAACGCTATGCATAACAAAATAAAATTGTAAATTACATTTATATATATGTTTTTAACAATAATTAAATTTTGTTGAATTATTTATTTATTTCGTTAGTTATATATTTTTTGATATTCTTAATTAATTTTTTATTTTTTAATCTTGACCTCTTTGAACCAAAATCATAACTCCACTACTCTGTATATATCTTTGCTAAGTTTGCATGCTCAAAAAGCCAATGGTAGAGTCAAAATGAAAATAAGCATTTTTTAAAGTATCACCGCCCCTCCACCCACACCGGACCAAATATGATTTTAAGATGTTCTCTTGTTTCACATGCATGTTTCCCGCAAAATGAGCATAATGAGCATTTAGAAGTGTAAATTTGAAAGTTTGTGTAGTATTTATCTTATTTTAATGGGTGCACTTATCACCTTTTCTTTTAAATTTTTTAACTTCACCTGGCCCCATTGCCATTGGTTGCGTTGGCTTAAAAAAAAGTGAAAGATGTAATAAACTACTTATAAGTAGTAGTTAAAGAGAAACTTGAATGGTTGCACTTATCAACTTTTATTTGGGAACAATTTTCTATGATAAACAACGATTAACCACCCATGCTTAAAGAGAAACTTGAATTCACAAAAAAAAAAAAAAAAAAAAAAACTATAGCCAAGGATATTCCGAATATTTATACATCTTGATTTGAATATTAATAATAGTTAATATGTAATTTGACTTGATGAGATCAATCTCAATGCATGAGGATGTCATCTTATGATATGAAATAATATTAGGAGCTGGCCGGTGGTCGAGATCCTCCCCCAACGTGGTCAAGTACCCGGCCAGACACGTTCATTCCTAACGGTGGCTTCCCTCCAGGACACCCACATGATCTCCACGAGCACCACGCCGCGCGGCAGATCTCTTCCACCGTATCTTCTTTGGCCTAGCCTACCTCCACCACTGCCACATCCTGCACTATGATATCAAGCCGCCCAATCTCCTTAATTCATAATCCCTGCAAGCAAGTGAAGATCGCGAACTACATATGAAGTAAGGAGAATTTTGGCGTAGCCGTAGAACATGGACCCCTGCAACTCCTCCATGCATGTTGTAACCATTGGAGTCTGGAGGCACCACTCACAACTCCATATTTTGTCATGTATATTAAAAGTAATATAATTAATTGTGACACGATCGAATGCCAATTTCGTTTTTAAAAGTAAAAAATAAAAACACAAAAAGAAAAAAGAAAAAGAGAAACTATTTTTTTAAGAGAGATCGATCTCTAGAGATAGAGAGAGGTGAAGGGGGGTGACTCCACCTCCCTTCCACCCCCTCAGTGGGGGTGGCTGCATAACTTCACATGCTTGAAGTTAGTCATGGCTTATAGGCTTATAGGTCCGTCCCTACTTTATTTATTTATTTATTTTTATTGTTGGTGGTGGTGGTGGTGGTGTCGTTTTCGTCGTCGTGTGCACCCATTTAAGAAGTTTTTCTAAAATTCCATAAATTCGAAACTCTAACCTCTCAAAACTGTGATCAGTCTTTTTCTTTTATAGTCAATAAAAGAACTGTAAACGTATTTACAGACGAAGAAAAGTAATTAAAACTCTTATAAAAAAATGAAAGAGAAATAAATTTTATTTGATAAATATGTCATAAATAGTTTCTATCATTTTTCTTTTCCCCTTAATCAATTACGAAATTTAACAAGTCCCCCATTATGTCACAAGGCAAAAAGTATGTAAAAAATATGTATTCTTTTTTTATAATTAAAACAATTAAGTATCTATTAATGCAAAAAATCTTGGTCTAGCACAGGTGCAATGTAGATCTTAGACCATTTGTACTTTACTATATGTACATATAATCCAGGTGCATATATATGTTACAAACTTTTACTTGTCAATGTTTTCTTGCAAAAAAAAAAAAAAAAAAAAAAGAGAATATCATCATTCACAAGAATACCCTACTGCTCATATATTTCCAAAGATGAACCTACAAGATGTTTGAAGAAATTTTATTTTAGAATTATATCGGCATTATTCCTTAGTTGAACATCCTGATTCCGTCCCTAAATGTCTCTGTCACCGACATATATATTCTATTGGTTCCTAATGAGTGGAGAACTATGCCCCTACTAAACTAATTAGTTTAGGCACTCTCTTGATCACTGCTCCAACTAGAGGTACATTAATATACAGTAAAATTATGTTGAAGAATCCAACCTTTACTTCTTAAGAATTAGAAATCATTTCCGACATTTTTAGGTTCTATCGGCTGAAATCATTGCTTACGTACGAAACTTTCCAAGTTTGTGCATGGCTTCTAAGAGTCCTCATTAGTCATTCTAATTAAACCATTGTATAATTAAAGCTTCTGGTGGTTGTTGAGATCGATTCCTAAGAGCTACTTAAGTGAGAAAATTAATTTTTAGTGGCTAGGGTTCGTTGAAATTATAAACATATATATATATATTCATAGTGATCGATCATAACATAATGAACCTGGGCACATTATGTATATGTTCTTCAATAATTGGGCTCGTCTGAGAATTCTTATGGAAATAATCAAATTAATTTCAATATATGCCTTATAATAAATAACTACTTTGAAGCCATGTCACTATAATAGAACTGTTCTCTTGTATTATATGATCAAAAGCTAACTTTTGGGATCCTCACGTTTGTTTGTGGAGTAATTTAAACCAAAAGTTAACGTTTTTTGATAACATAGCCAAGCCATCGATGCATTCAACCATGGATGTTTATTTGAAAAGATTTCCAACTTTGAAGTTGTTATGGGATGACGTAACTGCCCCCTCCAAGAGTGTCGCTTTTTTTTTTTTGCTTTTTTCTTTTATATATATATATATATATATGATACGCCCAATATACCTAACCCAAACCCAATTAATTTGCTAAATAGAAACACAAATTCTCTACCATGAGAAAACTCTAAAGTATTAATACAAACGTGTGTCAATTTTTATTCTATTCTATGCATTCATGAATGGACAAAGATTTTTTTCAAACTGGATTGTATGAACTTTTTCTAATCCAATTTATAAAAATGTTATATGTCTATTTTGAATGTAATAAGCTTTTTAAAGAGCAATGACTAAATTAGAAGAGACACATGCTTTTTTGAATAAGATGCCATGACATCTAAAAGGGACACATGACATTTTATACATTCGGTTTGGAGGAACCTCCAACTTAGTTTATGTTAAAAAATTTCACCGATTTTTCAGAACCTGTGAGAGGCGAATAAGAAGAAAACAGAAAGGCAGACAATCACAAGACACAGAAATTTAACTAGTTCACCCTCAAGGGCTACGTCTATTGTATTGTGGCAATGTTTCACTATTTTTGAGAAATAATACAAGGAAGAAATCAGAATGCGCATGCAAAGCCCTACAACAGAAGCAATTATTTAAAGACTTCAGCCTAGGTCAAAAAAACATTAATGGTGGCTCCCAAAAATTTGGCTAAAGCCTTCGCTCCATGGACAAAATTTTAGGAAAAAAAAAATTCATTTAAACTGTAGCGCTTTTTTTGTCGTACCAAGTCGGATGCAAACTGGATCAGACACAAACCAGGCTCCCTACAGCCTAACAAGGAAGAAAACTCTGTTCTTTTTTTAAACGAGTTTTAATTTATCAATTTCTTTATTCATGAATTTTGATGTTCCCTACAAAACTAAAAAAAAAAAAAATTGAATGATTGAGTACTTTAACCTAGACGATCAAATAAAAATAGGTTATTGTGATTTCAAACAAGCTGCTATGGTAAAATCGATAGACACCCTACTCTTTAGGAAGCAGTGCTTGAGCATCTTGGTTTGAGTTCGAGTGGTGGCATGGCATCTTATAAAAGAGTAGAGTTTGTTTGAATTTTCGATTTCAAAAAATACAATTTAAAAATAGGAATTTTAAATTGTGCGATTTGAAAAAGTGGTTTTGAAACACAATTAAATGTTAAGCAAAATCGCAGTTAAGGCTTTAAAATTGTGCATTTTCGAAAAAACACCTTATAACTTGTGATTTGAAAACGCATATTTTCTATCTTTTCAAATAATTAGCCCCGAGAAAATCACAATTTTGAGATTTTAATTGAAAATCCTTTGCAAGCATATATGTTTAATACAAATGGGAAAAAAAAAATCATGACAGTTCAATGATATCCTACTAATCTACCAAATGGATTTCAATGCCCCCTTCCTCCTTGGCTTTGCCCCCCATCCCCTTCTACAAAATATAAAAAGACAAAAATATCCTTACAAATAAAAAATAAAAAAACCTAACCCACTGCCTGTTGTGGATTATTTTTGTTGTTTCCTAAGTTCTTTTCTTTTCTTTTTTGCCTTATTTTTTTTAAAAAAAAATTATGAACATTTTTGTCTTTTAGGGTTAAAGAGGTGACATTGCAACCCCGATGACATTGGCTTGTAGAGCAACAGGGATGGAATCAAAAAATTTCATTTGGAGGAGTTAAAGTATGAATGAGGGTTCAACTAACCTATTTTGAATATGAGTCAAGTGAAGTTTTTCAGCCTAATACATATATATTTAACTTAATAATAAATAAATGAAAACCAATACATAGGTATGTGGTCATTAACCAAATTGAATTATTGGAAACATATATATTGTATATTGAGTGATAGATAGAGAAAAGTAAGTATACTTTTCTAAACAAAAATAGGGTGAATTCTTTACCACATCATTATAGTAACGCAATAATAGGTTTTTGTTCATTTTCAAGAGATTTAGGTGAATATAAAAAAAAGGTTTCGCCAACCCAAAAAAAAAAAAAAAAACATTGGATTAGGTTTATTATTGCGGATTAGAGTAGATATATATTATCGATGCGGGCCGATCAGCACTGGAATAATGAGGGGGATGATGACAACCAATTCCCAAAGTTGGTCAGGACAAAAATACTCCGCACTTGAAGAGTAGAAAATAATTAGCATGATTATATAGTAATTAGTAGCTAGGATGCTTGGAGCAGAATCCCCTATAAAGCATAATTATCTTATAGGGCTCATGATTGATTGGGACGCTCACTCGCAATGACAGCAGTTTTAACCTAATCATTGGCTGCCTCCACCATTGAAATTTGAGCTTCCTCTCAATTCGGATCCCACATACTTTCGAACATATGCGGTCTTAGGGCGTACTTATTCCAAATCTAATGTTGTTACATGCTTTTCTTGACCATCTAAATGCAAGGGAATAAATCATGGCATAAGGAGTTCGTCTCAGAACTATCAGCATCCTAGCAGCTTGCCAGGACCTCAAAATTTCTTCTTTGAAACTCTTCTCGAAATCTATTCTCATAAGCTCTTCTCGGAAGCTCTTATCAGAATTTCTTCTCGGAATCTCCTCTTAAGTGCCTCTCAGAATCAGAAGTTAAATCCTCTCAGTTAACTGGACAGTTAGCTGAGACGGTGTTTCAGTTAAATCTTCTTAGTTAACTAGACAGTTAGCTAAGACGGTGTTCCAGTTAACTGGACAGTTAGCTGAGACGGTGTTCCAGTTAAAACCTCTCAGTTAACTGGATAGTTAGCTGAGACGGTGTTCCAGTTAAATCCTCTCAGTTAACTGGACAGTTAGCTGAGACGGTGTCCAGTTAAATCCTCTCAGTTAACTGGACAGTTAGCTGAGACGGTGTTCCAGTTAAATCCTCTCAGTTAACTAGACAGTTAGCTGAGACGGTGTCCAGTTAAATCCTCTCAGTTAACTGGACAGTTAGCTGAGACGGTGTTCCAGTTAAATCCTCTCAATTAACTAGACAGTTAGTTGAGACAGTGTTCCAGTTAAATCCTCTTAGTTAACTGAACAGTTAGCTAAGACGGTGTTTCAGTTAAATCCTCTCAGTTAACTGAATAGTTAGCTGAGACGGTGAGTATTGCGTGTCAAACGCTCAATTGGGTCGAGAGCTGACCATTGCTCTTTATACATTTATTTTACAGCCAAAGATGCACAGAGAAAAATCACCCGCTCGAAGCGCCTTGCCCCTTCTATCACATTTCGATCAACTAGTTGAATATACGATATCGCAAAGCGTCCTTTCACATTGGCTAGAGTAGTAAATTCTGGGAGTCGTTCCACCGGGACTCACAAAAAAATAGGCAGCAGGCCGAGAACAAAATTCCAGCCGCCAATGAGGCAGCCTCTTTAACAGCGAACCCTTTACCAGGGGACTTCTTCTTCTCAGCCAGAAGCAAGCATAGCTTAGGCATAGATCCTAACATTCGTTAGGTTTGAGTATTCTAGGGTGGATGAGTTGTAGATTGAAGAGTCCTAATTCGAAGGCAGATGCCTTCAAGGCCACCAGTCTACGGTACTAGCCCCTACCAAGGGCGTACCGTAGATACCCCGGTTAGGACATTAGTCCTATTATGGGGCCACACAGGGACCGACTTATGGGAGGTTTCGGAGGGGAACTACCGCCCCTCTACCTATACTTATTGCAAATAGTGCATGGGAGCTAAGCACTAATTCTAATTTTTTAAAGAGTGAACTCCGACTGGCAAGAACTCCCCTGGGGGACGAGCGAAGTGAAGGGGGATAGGGTAGACCTCATGTGCGCGCGGAACATTAGCTTGAATGCACAGGCTTCTTCAACTGAAAGCGGATAAAGCAAATAAGTCAACTTTAATTGTGAAAAACCTAATTTCAGCTTAACCCAAGGTTAAAGGAAATGCCATTTTTCAGTAATAAATTATTGAGTCAGGTACCTCGTGATAGATTGTATTCGAGGAAAAGCACTTCGAAATCACATGTGTTAAGCAAAAGCTTTTTTCATGAGGAACTCGAAATGAATTCTCTTTAGTAAGTAGCTTCATTGCTCTTATTCTACGATAATCCAAGTAGCAGCTCCACGAGTCCACTCGGAATCAATCGATTCCTGAGCCATTCATTCTCCCCTAGCCGGTTCTTCTGTTTCGATATCCAGCCCTGCTCCGATGGAGGACTTTTCCCTTCCTATTTCAGGATTGCCCGAGGCTTCGGCAACTCCATTATCCTTGGAGTTGTTTTTACCAATGCCAATGGGTGTGCTTAAGAGCTGGTGGCAACCGAATACCTTTCACACCTAACCTAGGCTTTTGCCAACAACCTTTCTTTCAAAATCTGTTGGGTAAATCCCCAAAGAAAACTAATTGGTTACTTCCAATTATTATCCCTAATCCGGAAAAAAGCAGTCTCACGATCAGGCAAAAGTATGTTTCTCATTGTGGTTCACCTTCTCACCTACATCCTCTGATCTAGGATTTAGCAGCTAGGAAAATTTACTTACGAGCTCATGTAAACGACGTTGGGGGTGGGTGTTTGCACGAATCATATTTGTCACGTTAGTTTGTCTACTAAAAAATGGGTGGGAGGGGAAAAAATCTTCCTTGCTTGTTTCTAGGACAACCAAAGGGGCACCTATTTGCATATGAAAACTGTTCCTGAAAAGCGATACGCTTGGCTGTTTGAATCCTGCCTTTTTCTATCTTTATGGTCTGGAGGCTATGTGTACGGTGTTCCAATTAAATCCTCCTAGTTAACTGGACAGTTAGCTGAGACGGTGTTCCAATTAAATCCTCCCGATTAACTGAAAAGTTAGCGGAAACGGTGTTCCAGTTAAATCCTCCCAGTTAACCGAAGAGTTAGCTGAGACGGTGTTCTAGTCCAGAACAAATTTCAATCCAAAGGATCAATCCTCAAGTTCAATTATATCTCAATTCTCAGATTCAATTCTCAAGTTCCTTTCTCAATTTCAATTGTATCTCAGTTTCCAGGTTCAATTTCAAGTTAACACTGAAATTCCCAAAAAAGAGTTAACCTATCCAAGTCAAGGATCAAAGTCCAAGTAAGGGACTGGGGGGTACATACAAATCAAAGAAAGTCAATTCAAAGCACCTTTTAACCAAGATCAAACCATGTTTAGCCTTGGTTATAAGGGAAAACACACTATGGTCAGAAAGGCAGAAATTGACAAGGATCAAGAAAATAAAAACATTTCATTGATTAGAAAAATGTTCATATACAAAAGGTATCTTACAGCTAAACTTCAAGAGCATAGTCATCTGAATTGGAATTAGAAATCATCTAAAGGTATGGAAGGAAGAAAAGGGTTCTCGGGGTAAACTCAACTTTGAAAATTGATGGGTTCAAAGCTATCGTCCTAAAGCTCTCAAAACTCCAGTGAAAGCCACGAGTCTAACTAGGTCTCTATAGCAAGCAAAAAAGGAAGTTAGATTTCAAAATCTTCTTCAGATTAATTGAGGGAGTCAGAGTCCAAAATCTGTCTCAATTCTCATTTAAATCTTCCTTAGTTACCGAGACAACTGCTTTTTGCCGAGACGACTACTTTTTACCGAGACAATTGCATATACACAACTTGTCAAACAAGAGAAATTTTATTGAATACTCTCAAAAATTCAATGCTCTTAGATTTAATTATTTGTACTCAGTGCTAAAGCTAAGTATTAAGAAGGGACCGGTTACTCCCCAGGAACGAGTGTTCCCCAAGACCAACTGCTCTCATAAACGATCACTTGGCGCTGAAGCCAGGTATTGCAGAATTCTTATTTCTTGTAAGTGACAAAACAACTGTCCAGTCATAATGAGCATGACATGAGACTTGACAAGACTCAACAAGGGAAGCTGCAAAAATCTGATACGTGGTATGACTAGATAGGATCTCATGATGATTATAAGAGATAAAAACTGATATGGCCATAAGAGAAGACAGGTGAACTTAATTCCTATAACCGAGTGACATCTTGGATAAAGGAATTGGGGAGTAACTGTTGAAAAATATTTCAGCTCCAGTCGGCCCATCCCATTACGCAAACTGGTAGACCCGACTTGTACAGGTCTATGAAGATACGTCCTTATCCAGATTTGATAAGAAGGATAAGAGAAAGAAGAGTCCATTCTAGAAATGAATACTATTGCGATTAGCTTTAGTCCTGGATAATCTTAGATAAACTCTTATCCCATCTAATTGGGGATAACAATCCTACTCGGATTCCTACTACTCCTAGCCTATAAATAGGCTCATATTATCAGGTATTAACGGACTGAAATCTTTGCGCTCTTATTTTCTAAAGAATCAATCTCTCAGATGCTAACTTAGGCATCGGAGTGGGATCTAGCCGGCACCCCCAACAAGCCCCTTTGTTTAATAGATAGAGAAAAGTAAGTATATTTTTCTAAACANAGAGAAGACAGGTGAACTTAATTCCTATAACCGAGTGACATCTTGGATAAAGGAATTGGGGAGTAACTGTTGAAAAATATTTCAGCTCCAGTCGGCCCATCCCATTACGCAAACTGGTAGACCCGACTTGTACAGGTCTATGAAGATACGTCCTTATCCAGATATGATAAGAAGGATAAGAGAAAGAAGAGTCCATTCTAGAAAGGAATACTATTGCGATTAGCTTTAGTCCTGGATAATCTTAGATAAACTCTTATCCCATCTAATTGGGGATAACAATCCTACTCGGATTCCTACTACTCCTAGCCTATAAATAGGCTCATATTATCAGGTATTAACGGACTGAAATCTCTGCGCTCTTATTTTTTAAAGAATCAATCTCTCAGATGCTAACTTAGGCATCGGAGTGGGATCTAGCCGGCACCCCCAGCAAGCCTCTTTGTTCATGTTTATTGTTTTACAGCTATCATCACACGTCGTCATAGCGAAAACTATACCAACATAAATTGAGTAATAGATAGAGAAAAGTAAGTATATTTTTCTAAACAAAAATAGGGTGAATTATTCTTTACCACGTCATTATAGTAAGGCAGTAATAGGTTTTTGTTCATTTTCAAGAGATTTAAGTGTATATAAAAAAAGGTTTCGCCAACCCAAAAAAAAAAAACGTTGGATTAGGTTTATTATTGCGGATTAGAATAGATATATATTATCGATGCGGGCCGATCAGCACTGGAATAATGAGGGGGATGATGACAACCAGTTCCCAAAGTTGGGAAGGACAAAAATCCTCCGCATTCGAAGAGTAGAAAATGATTAGCATGATTATATAGTAATTAGTAGCTAGGATGCTTGGAGCAGGATTCCCTATAAAGCATAATTATCTTAAAGGGCTCATAATTGATTAGGACGCTCACCCGCAATGACAGCAGTTTTAACCTAATCATTGCCTGCCTTCTAATCTCAACAGGCAACTTTTTTGTACAACAGGTCAACGTCTCATTGCTGTTTAGCCTGTTTTTGTGGAAGCATGGCCTAAACTAGGGCATATCGCTCATGTTCTATAACTAGTCTTGGACAAATATGCTTATCGATAATTAATCATGCTTATCTTCTTAAACAATCCCATCTGTCTACACCGCCATGACGATTGACGTGACGAGAGACTCATCCACCATTGCATTAATCTTATTAATCAATTTGAAGTCTAGAATTTGGATTATGTTCAGAGTTTCACGAATGAGATCTCCACGCCCACAATATATGGGCAGCGCCGGGAAGCTAAGTAAAATGCGCGCATCGCGCCAGCGCCGTGAAATAGAGACAGAAAAATGTTTGTGTGGAAACTGATGGCAGCAGGTGTGTACGTACACCAAATATCTTTCTTTTCTGGAATTTTCTATATGCGCTACGTTTTGCAATGGTTTTACTATTCACTAGTTTTCACTATTCATCACTTTTCCTAAACTTAAAAAAATATTTCCACTTTTTATATCACATCAACAACTTTTTAATAACCTTTTTATTTTTTTTTAATTTAAATAAAAAATTCACTAAAAAACAAAAATTTTCACTTTTCCATACAAAAATTTACAACATTTCCCCTACTTTATATCATATCAAAAGTCAACAACCCACAACCCATAACCCATAACCTTTCCCAAACACACCCTATATGTGATGGATTTAGACTATGGGTCTTGTAAGTATCTCTATAGTAAGATGCTCGACCATTGAGTGAATAAATGTTGGTGAGTCTGGTGATTCAACAGCAAATTAAAGCGCGTGGAATAATCATATCAAATCTTGTATATCGTGTGTTAGAAACACCGAATAATTTATTTTGATGTATATATTATATTTTTAACATTAGTATCAAAGCCGCGTTAATTGTTTCTGCGTATTTATTCTTCGGAGAATAATAGTTATCGAGTTTGAGAACGTGCATTTGCCATAAGAAAGCGTTGTACCAATAATAGCTGCATTGCCAAAGAAAGGCGGCGACGCTGCAAGCCACCCACCCTTGCAAGACCGTGCCCAAAAAAGCGGCAACAACAACATCACTTGCAGTGGCTATAGAAGCCTTCGGTGATGACTTTAGCCTTACTCGGCGGTAGCAAATGAAACTGCTTATGGCTAAAAATTGATATGATAGATGGTATCTTTTTTATGGTTAAAAACGGATATAGTATCTCTGTCCATATTTCATCCATAAAATTAACAGAAATCCACGTCAAACCAATCAAGAATTGCCATGTGGCGATTTGCCTCATTAAACATTAAAAAAATAAAAATACTAAAACATTTTAAAAAAAACTATTTGAAAACAAAAAAAGGGGAAAGAAAAAAATAATAAAAGCAAAAGAATGGATGACTGAAGCCACCCCTTTGCCCAAAATAAAGATGGCCGGAGCAACCCACACGGTCGGTCTAGGGTGGCTCAACCACCCCCGATTGGCCTGAGGGTGGTTTTGGCCACTCCTTACGACTAGTTTGAGGATAGTCGAACTAGTCTCATAGCCCTTGAGGATGGTTCATCTACCTTCACAAGGCCCAAGAAATAAAACAAAAATATAGGGGTTGGCCCTTTGGAGCTAGCCGAACCACCTCCAAGGGCCATAGCTTCGGGTGGTTTGGCTGCCTTTAGACCAGTTAGATGGGGGTAGCCAAATTTTTAAGGGTTAACCTTTTGGGGTGACCAAACCACCCTCAAGTTTTCAATTTCAAGACTTTTAGAAAATTATCATTGTCTATTTTAGATTAATAATGCAAATTAAACGTGTGCTGAATATAATTTGTTGTAGTGTTGTTGAGATAACCTATATGAACTAGAAACACTAGATATTTGTACGTGACTTAAATGATGCATTAATCTTAGAATCCTACTTTTGACACCGAATTTGTCAACACTAAAACTTAATAATGTGATTTTGAAATTTAATAATAACTCCTAGAGAGGTTTTATCATATTTTCCAATCCTTGAGTATTCTCTTGAATCGGCCAAGTTTTGAAACTTTTTTTCTTAGTATTCTGGTGAATCATAGGTTTAAAGATAGAAGAATTTTACTTCTGATATTCGTGCAAAAATTAACGGATTTAATATCATCTATCTTTCTTTCTAGCAAGATTTGGGTATGTTTTGCAAAGCCTTTTTTTCATTTTATTTTTTAAAATTAGTAATATAAATTGATTGATATGATATAAAGTGAAATGAATTTTAAATTTTTTGTGAGAAAAAAAGTGAAGAAAGTAGTTTGTTAATGTGATGAAAGGAGTTTGACTTTTTCTTTTTCTTTTTTTTAGAAATGGAAAAATGATGGGAGAAATGCTTGCCAAATTTTAAAGTCTATTAAATTTCACCTTATTTTTAAGAAGAAAATATTTCATGAGAGAAACATCCCTAGGATGTGTAATATCGCCCATGAGAAAGGCTGGGAACTTCTGCTTCCTATTGTATTTGGCTAATTCTCTTCCTCAAAATATTAGGGGTACCTATCCTCTAAATTTGTCAGTTTTGAATATTTTTCCACTTGCAATATGGATTTAAGATTTGTCTATTCACGATTAGGTAAATATGAATATGATTTGATGTTCCACTTGTAGCCAAGTCACTTAATGCATATCATTAAAGAACCACTAATGCCTTTGAATAATTATATTTTTTTCTCGTAAATATCTTACAATGCCGACGTAAATCAACCTTTAAATCTATTTTTATGAAAAAAAAAAATTAAAAAATTGATTGGAACTACTACATTAGTATTATAAAATAATTATAAACTAAAAGTGTAGTATACTGGTATATAACATTACTCATTAATAAAATATTCATAAGTTCCCATGTACATGAATCATGCTATATATGAAGCAAAGAGACAATTGGCCTCAGCCTTAAAATAATAACACTTTTTTCTTAATTGCCAATATCCCCTATCATTCCCCCTATAATATCCTCAATCATTCCCGACCCACAATTCCTTTATAATGGCTTGAACATGGAAGGTTCCAAGGATAAATATTGCACCGGCCATGTAAGCCACCATCTACATATGTAATTGTTTTCAAAAAATATTTGCTATTGCGCTAGTCAAACCAAAGCTTCCTTTCAAATTGATCAGGACATGTTAATCTATCTGTCAATAATATAGAATTAAAAATATTATCATTTCTGTTAAAATGATACTTGGTTAAAGATGGTCGGCAGTGGATTCGATTGTTTAAAAATGAAAAGTTTAAATTCAAAAAATGGTTTAAGTATTTAAAAAAAATACTATTTTACAAAAATTAAAAAAGTTTTTTTGGCAAAAATAAAAATGTTTTTTATTGACTATAATTTTTCGTCCCACCAAACACTAAAAAATATAAAAAAATATTTTACATAAATCATTTTATGGCGAAACAACCGAACCTAAAAGTGATATTTGCCACCAAATGAAGTCTAAATTTGTAAAAGGATTGAATTTCTCCTCTCTGTTGGACAATTTGTGGCCATGCCTCCCTTTAAGGTTTCTGTCGATCATGTGGCGAAAAGTTTTTTGGTCAAATCTTATCGCTTAACCAAGTCAAGCATATTGGGTTAGGTTGTAAGAATGATTTGTCGAATCTTCAGGGCCAATGGGTGAAGAAGTTGCTCAAGGCACTTTGCTCACCAGCATTGGTCTCTCTCTTTCAATTCCAAAAACCCAACAATAATATAATCACAAGTAAACTTTTTGAAGTTCAACTCATATTTGTTTATCACTTGGGGTACATTATCTGACACCTAAGCCTTTTTTTTTTATCGTCACTAACACAATTAGCCTAACAATATTGGATACGAAGGATTGCGACAGATATTGTGTGCAACCTTTCCACCAGTTCTCAAGCTAATCTTGACCGTGACATACGGACGCGGCACGTGTACGAACAAACCGATCCAGGCCGATGATATTGAGGTTAATTATAAAGGGTCTAATTCTCCAATAATTACTCAACACCTGTTAACGTTTGAAGGATGCTCGTGAGCTTTTCTTCTGATAGCACATTCACATGTATTTTACAAGTCAAAAGGTAGAAAAAGCTTCAAACGTGTAACATCATGCCACTAAGTAGCAATTTTTATTTTTATTTTGCTGATAATAATAGGATCTTTTTTGAGATCCTTGGGTTGGCAATGAGGAAATCTGGCCAACTACTGCAGCATGCGCTGACAATATTCGATACGTAAATTTGATATGAATTTAATACGAAATTAAAAGGTTATGATTAAAGAATTTGATCCGTTTAATTAAATATGTCAGTTTATGATTGATTTATATAACTTTATACACATACTTTAATACGATCCAAATCCGACATGTAACATAATGATAGACAATTTTTTACATAACCTACGAACCCGTCACAAACCCAATAAAATTAGAAGGTTATGATTAAAAGATTTGACTTGTTTAATTAAATGGATCAAGTTATAGTTGATCTATATATTCTTACACCCATACCTCAATACAACTTGAACCCAACACATAAACATGAATTACTAGCCCTAATATTAAGCCTCCATATATTTGTTCAGTTTAAGATGAGAGATTGATATATCCATTCTTACAATAATATGCATAGCAAATCAATTTTTCATACTATTGAGTCTTGCTGGACCTATTACTGCATTCAAATTGAGTATGAAACACCAACACAAAAAATACGTACACGCACGCATAGAGATTTGCTTAGTGTTATTTAAATGTGCTTTTTTATCTCCAAACTAATATGGAGATTGCATTTGGATATATTCGGCAAAAGAAAGCCACTATTGTTATGTGTAGAAGTTGTTATTCAATTGCTTGAATATGCAAAGCCACACTTGTATCTTCTCTTGGAGTTGCAATTCGGGTTCACATGTTGGGTTCGAATCGAGTTGATGAATAAGTATAAGACTATATAAATTAATTATAATTCGACCAATTTAATTAAATGAGTCAGACCCTTTAATCTATAACCCATTAATTTCTTGTTGAATTCNNGTTATTCAATTGCTTGAATATGCAAAGCCACACTTGTATCTTCTCTTGGAGTTGCAATTCGGGTTCACATGTTGGGTTCGGATCGAGTTGATGAATAAGTATAAGATTATATAAATTAATTATAATTCGACCAATTTAATTAAATGAGTCAGACCCTTTAATCTATAACCCGTTAATTTCTTGTTGAATTCATGCCGGGCAGGGCCGGCTTGATACATTTTGAGGCCTAAGGCGAAAAATTTAAATGAGGCTTTTTTTTAAAAAAAAAAAAATTATTAAATATTAATTAAATATTAAATGTTTAAAAATCATTCTTCTTACTTTTTGTGATGCAAAATTACATATTCAAGTTTTATATTCATATTTTTCTAACATTTTCTTTTCAATTAATACTATAGTTAATCTATTTAATCTTTCTTATAACATTGTTGATTTTAGGTAGGATTTTATTAATTTTAATTTTGAAAAACTTCTTTCTGTAGAGCAACTGTAATAGGTATTGTCAATAAAATTATATAAGCGATATATGCATTAGGAAAAGAATTAAGTCTTTTTATATAATTTAATGTGTCAATTTGAGCACTTTCTTCTATTTGTAAAATTTTTTTAAAAATTTTTAATCCTGAAAATAAATCTAAACCATTAATATCATAATAGATATCATGTTTTAGAAACCTTCAAGATTAAGACATTTTTTTTTGCAAACTATCATCGTCTAGTGATTGTAATTTCTTAAAACTTATACAGAGAAAAGTTCATAATTGAATAAAATATTTAGAAACTTTTCATATTCTTAACATTTAAGTTTTATTTTTTCCCATTTTATTGTGAACGTTGGCGGGCTCCAATAATAATTTGGGGCCTTAATTATAGAATATTGACTATAATTATTTATTTACCATAATTATTAATTAATTACGTGTGGACAAAAGTCACTATTAATTATTTATTTACATTTTACCATAATTTTGAGTCTGAATTAAAGAATATTGACTATAATAGGCCTTAAATATTTTTTTTTATGAAATAAGATTTCATTAATATTTATTAATTGAGGGCCTTAGTTAGAGAATATTGACTATAATTAAGGCCAAAAATATTTTTTTTAAGTCTTTATTAATATTTATTAATTGAGGGCTTTAATTAGAGAATATTTATTATAATAAGGCTTAATTTTATTTTTTTTAGAAAAAAAATTTCATTAATATTTATTAATTAGAGGCCTTATTAAATTAGGGGCCTTAAGCGGCCGCCTAATTCGCCTAAGGGTTAAGCCACCCCTCGGATTGCCGGGTTCGTAGGCCTTGTCAAAAATTGACAACCATAATCTTCTCAATAGTGCATTTCAATGTCAAAATATGGCATTTGGGTTGTAATGTTTAGTTTTGAGTTAAGGGATAAGTTGAAGTACAAGTCAGTCCCCGAGATGAAAAAT
This sequence comes from Betula pendula, assembly GCA_900184695.1. Lineage (NCBI taxonomy): Eukaryota > Viridiplantae > Streptophyta > Magnoliopsida > Fagales > Betulaceae > Betula > Betula pendula. The sequence continues at coordinate 111,271 of FXXK01000445.1, forward strand.
TCAAGTTTATGAATGCAGTCCAACAAAGACCAATCTGAGCAAAAGTCAGTATAATTTTGTATTTCACGAAAAATACTTAAATCCAATGTTTACTAGTCAAAACAGGTTGTCAATAGATGTCTAAAAATCTGTTACATAAAGTTTGATTGTAGTTCTATTGTTAAAATTGGTGCAGAAAAGCTCTATACAAAAACTAGAGAGGTTCGATCGAATTTTTATCACAATTGCATCAATCAAACTTATGACAGACCTTTTTTTCTTTAGCCGACTTACATTATTAAACCCAGGTTTTACCCTACTTATATAAGCCTATTGAGGCACAATTTTCAAACAGATAGAAACAATTTTTTAGAATACTTTGGATAGAGATCCTAGAACTTTAAGCCTGAATTAAAACTTGTTTCTCTTTTATTTATTTATTTTTTTCTTTGTTACCCTTAAACCAAGAGATAATAAATACTTTGAGCCTACACAAAGATTAATCCTCTCTTTGTTTTGTGATTAGTAAAGCATATTAAAAAAAACCTCTAACCATCATATTTTAGGGTTATAGCGAGCAAATTCGTTCGCAAAGGAGATTTTTATAAAAGGAGGTTAGATGTTTTGGAGCCACTACGGTGGGACGCAAACGGGTCGCTTGTTGGAATTGCAAGCTTGAGTCTAGGATTACAAAAGTTTTGTAAGTGGATTAGTTGTAGCACAAGTCTTCTTTAGTTAATTATTTTAAGGTTGACTGGTTCCTGAATGGTTTTTATTTTTAAGAGTTATTCAAAAGTTTTCACTTCATTACCAAAATTTAATTTGTTAATTTTCTTTTTTACTTGGTTGGATTCTGGTATTGATAACTGTAGTATTTGGCTTAATTGTCATTAAAATTGCTAATTGGTATTGTGCAATAAAAGTGAGATATTCATTGTTTGTTATAATTTGGGGTCAGCTCGCATTTTTCACTAACAAATAGTGGGGTGGATAGAGAGTGAATTCTTATTGGAGGGAAAAATGCTATACTTACAAGTTTTATAACTTTTTGACAATTTGTTAGCATGTGTCAGCATTTAATTGGAGGGTGTTAATCTTTTTTTAATAACTAATATAAATTCAATCACATGTCGACATGTGTTAATAAGTTGGAAAAAAATTGTAGACCATTCGTAAAAGTACGAGAATGAAAACAAATTTCAAAATTAAAAATTATTAAAAAAGAAGAAGCTATGCAGCTAACTAATATAACTGATTAGATTAATTAATTAGAATAGCACTCGCCTTTTAAAAAAAAAAAAAAAATTAAAGAGGGAAAAGGGGCTACAGAGAAAGATAGCACTCACTGTTAGAAGAAGTATTAAACAGACGGGTGGAGATATTTGTTAGTTGAATCTTTGGTAACGTCGTCAATGGTGTCAATTGTAGTCCTCCCCGGCGACACAGCTTCCGTTAACATTGAGTAAACTAATTACTTTGCGTCGCATCAAGGTTCACAAGTCGTAGCCACCATTTACTTTAATTGGGCAGACTGATGTTTACATTGACAACAGTGCATGTACCTAGGGGTGGCAATTTTTGACACGACCCGCGAACACGACACGAATTTTCCGGGTTTGGGTTGGGCTTAACGGGTTACCGGGTCAAACGGGTTGACCCGTTTATGACCCGGCAAGTTACCGGGTCAGCCGGGTCAACCCGCCGGGTGACCCGGTAACACGGTACAAAAATAAAATAAAATAAAACCTGAAGGCTGAAGCCTGAAGGTCCTGACTCCTGAACGCAAGAGTCCCTCAGCTCTCATCTCTCTCTCTCAACTCAATCTCCCTCTCTTTCTCTCACCGTCTCACCGTCTCCCCTTCTCCGTCGATCTTCCCCGGCGCCGGCCATCTCCGTTTCCCTCTCTCTCGGTCTCGCGACTCTCGCCGTCGTCGATCGTCCCCAAGGATCGCACGGTCGCACCGGTATCTCCCTCTCCCTCGCTCTCGGCCTCGGCGTGAGTGACTCACGGAGTCACGGTGAGTCCGTGACGACCGGCACAGATCTGATCTGTGCCGGCGGTGCCGCGTCAGTGGCGTCACAGAATCACAGATCTGTGCTGATCTGTGATCTGTGCCGGGCCTGCCAGCGATGTGCTCACTGTGCTGTGCGTCGTCGCCGTCGTGTGCGAGTGTGCGGGTGCGGCTGAGTCAGTGGGCTGACGGGCTGAGTGATTTTCGGGTCTGTTGGGTCGGGTTGGGTCGGGTTGAATCTACATGACCCGTCAACCTAACGGGTTGACGGGTTGTGTCGGGTTAACCCGTTTATTAAGCGGGTCAACCCGACACGACCCGTTTAATAAACGAGTCGTGTCCGGGTTAGGGTTAACGGGTTGGCGGGTCAAGCGGGTCAACCCGACCCCGACCCGCCAACCCGTTTTGCCACCCCTACATGTACCAATTGATGTAGCAGGACTAACAGTCTAACATAGTCTCGCCACCAGTTAGGATTATAAATAAATCAATCTATTTGAGATACAATTCAGTAAATATTTGGTTGGTTAAATTCGACTCAAACTTGAATTTGAAACTGTAAAAATTCGTTCGATTATTAAATAACGCATACTCAACTTGATTAAAGCTTTCAAACCTCGCTCATTTACACACATATGCTTATATGTCTGTATAAACATATACTATCTTAATATTAACTAACATATGAACATAATAATTAAGTAGTTAATATATAATCATTAATTTAATATTACTAAGTAATTAACTAACTATGTTAATATAATTAAGTAGTTAACTATAGTATATACATCACTTTGATTGAAAAAAAAAAAAGTATACTAAATAAACTTAGTATAATTAGTTAGTTACTAACTTATATGGGTCATGATCAAAGAAGGGTTTAAGTCAAAATCGGTTTATGACAAACATAGTCTCAGGCCACAACGTTCAAACGCGTGCTATGGTTTCATAATTTTATTGTTGCGACGTCTAAATGGGGTTCAACCACTGTTGTGATTGGGTGTCTCAGATATATTCTACATCAATGAATACAATGTTTGAATTATTCGACTAGGGTTGCGCTCCGACATCTCCGTAGTTCCTTGTGAAATACTTTCGTTTGAACTGTCTTCGACCATGATTGTGACCGAGGATCTTGGAGGTATCTTGTAAAGCTCAATTATTCAGCCTCGTTCAAACCTTGTTTGATAGCCATTGCGATCAAGCCTCTCGGAAACTTAAACTTTAAAACACTTGAAGTTCTTTGTTGGACCAATCTTCAACCGCCACTACAACTAAGGCTCTCAAGAACTCAATTGTTGAGATGCACTGAAATCGTGTTCGGACTTCTTTCAACTGGTAGCTTCTAATCTTCAATTTTCAACAAGATTTGGACTCCAACTTAAGAATCAACTTAACTTAGACTTACAATCAAACTAGTTTTGACAATGAATTTGCCAATATAAAACCTAACACTTTTTCTATTAAAATTTTTATAAAGATGAGATTGTGTGTGATGTAGTTGAAATGGATGCTTTCCATGTGTCGTTGCATGTTGGGGAGACCATGGTAGCATGATGTTGATGCCACCCACAAGGACCGAAACAACACGTACCTATGTTGGTGGCTTGGTAATAGCCGAGACACAACTTGCTACCAATATCATTGATTTGTTCAAGTACCATGCATCCCTTGGATGAGCCATTATATCAGGATGATAACTCAAGAACGAGTTCTTTTAAAGAGGGAAAGACTAATGTAGGACACCTCAAAGATAGAGCTCGAATGAATGCTTGACAAAGCACTCAAGGGGTCCTCTATTAGAGAGGACCGCTCAACCACTGCTTGACTACCGCTCGAGAGGTGGCCAACGAGGGACAAACACTCGATCAGGTCTTCTGATATATCAGAAGAATTTATAAGATTTTTTTGCATTAAGCAACAACCCAATTCACTTCCTTCTGATAACTTACTGATTTTGGTTCATTTCTAGCATTAGAACTATCTATATTTTCTGTAGTTTTCCGTCTTTGAGAGATTCTTCTATGTTTAGATTATTTCTGTAGTTTACTAATTTTTTATTTGATTTTTTGTCTATTCAATTTTTTAATTGTTGTTATAAGAGAACAATTGTTGTGAAGAGGTAGTTTTTTAATCAATAAAATTTCAAAGTCCCTTTTTTGTCTGTCGGAACTCTCCTTTTTGAACTATCACTTCCGCTACATCACCCTTTTATTACCAATACCGTATCTACGTACGTTAATCAATACGATCTTCTTTTAGGCTCAAAAAAAAAAAAAAAATACTATCTTCTTTTGGCTTAATAAATCTATCAAGTTATCTTGAATAGGAAAAAAAAAAATCTATCAAGTTATCTACTATTTTGAAGCAATGGAGACACAATGGGACGTTTGGCAAGAGAGGAAACTTTACTATAATTAGATTTTGATTTTTTTTAAAAAAAAAATTATATCATATCAATCACTTTTTAATAATTTTTTTTATTATATCAAATACTTTTTATTATAATGCAAATAAAATACTCACTAAAAAATAAAAATAAAATTTCATTTTTTATAATATTTCTTCCACTTTATATCATATTAAAAATCAACAATTTTTCAATTTCAATCCAAATCTTTTGTCAAATCCTTCCGATTTGTCTGCACTAAAAAGGTTTTCCTATGATCCCAATATTTTAAAAAAATAAAAAATCATTTCCCTGAGTTTCTATGCGACAGAGAAAATATATGCTACTCCCATTAATAAGGTCCTGCATTGACCCAGAAAGCACACAATTTAGTGTCAAGTACGTACACATTGCTCTCATTGCGCAGCCCTTCTCCCTGCCATCCAAATTCCAAAGTCTTGCACTTCCTTTTGATCGAGACAGTGATCTTTGACATCTGATTTGCCAAACCCAGACAAATCAAATCAAATCAAAAGCCAAATTGTCAGAGAGGGAACAAAGATCGACGGCTGTTAATAAAGGCTCAATCAATGATTGGTGTGTAAAGGAAGCCGCACCAAGATTCGCTTGTGGAAAACTGTTGTCCAAGTCCAAAGATTCGCTTCTTCCTAATTTAAAAGTCTATGTTTTTAAATATGAGGTTTTAAATTTTATTTATTTATTAACTGTAAAGTTATCATCGATTTTTCTAGAGGGGGTCCTATTAATTGAGTGTCTAAACTCTATTTGTTAATCACTTTTTCTTGTTTCTTTTTTTTTTTTATCTTCTTTTAAAATTAACACTATTTTTAATTTTCTATTAATTATTTTTTAACAATTTTTTTAACTTTTTCTATTACATCACTTATTTTTTATTATTATTCAAATAAAAAATTTTACTAAAAAATAAAATTTTTTCATTTTTTTATACAAAAATTTAAAATATCTTCTCTACTTTATATCACATCATTTACTTCTATTATTATTTCAAAATAAAAAAAAATTATCAAAAGATTTAACAAACACAACCATTGTTTAAAAAATATTTTCGTCGACAGTTTTTTTTTTTTTTTACACTTTTCAATAAAAAATAAGAAAAATATTTGAATAGAGTCAACCTATACACACACTCCACGCATTAAAATTCAGGGGAAAAAAAAAAAAGCCCCTTAAGGGCTTTAAGAAAAGCCTATCCTATTTTACCTTTTTCTGTTTTCAGAAAAATAAAAAGGTTTTTCTTTAAGATTGTGTCATTTTTAATGTAAAGTGAACGGCATTTTAAGAAAATTCTTATATTTTAATCTTTTGATTAATGATCACGTCATTTCAATCTAAAAATATTTAAATATAGATAGACAGAGTATTTATATATATGTTTTGTATTGTTAAGCACCACTATGCTTCACACCCATCATTGTTTTAGTCCCTCTCCCATGTTGATTGGAAAAGAAAAATTAAAAATCATTATGCTTCACATGATAGAGTCCATAATGCATCTCATGATCATGTCGTATAAAATGGTGTAAAAAATCCGAAATGGGTACAAAAGTAACAATACTATATGAATTTTTTTTTTTTGTACTGATAAAATTTGATAGTTAACAATATTATAATACTAAGAATTGTGGCTGCAAGTCCACATGCAAACTACAAAAAATCTTTAAGGAAGACCGGCAACTTTGAAAAATATCTATACATGTATCAATAAGATAATTAGTCTTGCAAACTATTGTTCAAATGGTAATTTCCTTGTGTATAAATGTAAATTTCAATTTATGTTAGTTATTCGAAGATATAACCTGTTTTATTTAAAAATCATAATTATGATCTTAAAAATAATAATAACAACTTATTTATATTGAAATCAACTTCAATCACAAGGTCTAATTTATGAAAGTATATATTGAAAAAAAAAATGCATGAATATGCACATACACATATAAACAAGACATGTGACTACTTTTCTCTCGTTTTCATTTATGATGTAGGACAACCCAAGGCCACTGCTCACACGCCACTTGACGAACACTCAAGTACCGCCACTTAATTGGTACCACCAGAATAAGTAGCTCAATGGGCGCTCGAGCGATGGCACTGCACATAGCAAGCAGAATGCGCCGCTTGAATGCCTCTCGAGAGAAGCATCAACGGGAAGCACCGCTGGACATTTAGCTCGAGCGCATTTTGTCTATTGCACGTATATAGAAAGTCACATTTGAATGCTCTCATTCCAAACAAATCTTTTCTTAGTTTTGAATTATATTAGAAGTAATATTTTTCATATTAGAGATTGTCATCTTTGTTTATTTTTCCTTTCAACAATAGGACTTGCCTTTTCAGTTTTAGTTTTTCAACTTAAAGAAATTTTTCCATCTTTAGAGTTTTACTAACATCAGTTAGAATTCCCATATTTGAGAAATTTTGTATCTTTAGATTGATTATAGCAGTAGCTTCTTTCCTCTTTTAAGCCTGATATTTACTATTATAAAATAGTCCAAATTGTATAGAAGAAGACAATTTTGACATGAGCCTTTTTAATGATCATACAATTCCAATGGCCATTTTTTTTTTCTTTTTTTTTTTCCCAATTTTATGTCGTGTTGTTTGCGTATAGAAAGACAATGTTCTTCTTTGTGGTTATCTTTCATTAGCTTCCACTATGTCAAGTAGTATCAAAGCAGGCTTTATCCTAATCTGATGTCCAACATGTGCAATGATAAGTGCTGAATTTTTTACATTCAAACCCCTTAATTTACATTTATTAATCTCTTAGTTTCATGATAATATGATGTTTTGGGTTGTTTTTGTGTTTTCTTATATTTTTCAAGTTTTGGAAGAAAAATAATCAAATCTATAAAAGTTCCAAGTTGAGAACAATTTCTAGTGAGAAGCTGAAGACAACAGTGGCTTGAGCGCCACAAGCATGGAGCTCGAGCGCACCAATGAAGGCAAAGTTGCTTGAGCGCCAGTCACAAGCCGCTCGAGCGCCAATCTAGGGGGATCGAGCACCCTCGTTGCGTTGGCACAGTGAAGTCGACAGAAACCTAAAATGGAAATAACATCTCTTACTTCTACGTGGATTTGGAGTTGTGGGTTGTACGAAATTGATTAGGATTGTTCTAAAACTCTATAAATACTCTTATAATTCGTCCAAATCAAATACACAAGCTTGAGAGAGGAATTAAAGGCTGCTCAAGAAGGGGTTTCAAATTCTTCTTTATTTTTCCGTATGTAAATAGTTTTAGTCCGAATTTAGTTGTAGTTAAATACTTTTGTTGAGGCTAGATTGAAGTCATAATCATGTCTCTTTAAGGTTTGATTTGCTTTGTTATAAACTATTTGTGATTCTTAATTAATTATTTTTGAATTTTTGTTCGTTCTTCATATGGGTTATGTTTATGCTTGATCATCATATGCATGGGCCATGTAGGGATTGTTATATATGTCAATTTGGATGACTGAATCTTAAGCATATTAGAGTGACAAAATAACTAATTGCAAATCATTGGAATAATCAACATGAAGCACCTAGAATATACATGCATCATGTTCCAAACTAAGTGTGTTTGTCGATTTTCATATATTTATGCTTTCTTAAGGCTCTTCTCCTGAAAAGAAAAGAGTTAGAGTATACACACTTGCTTAACTCGTTGCTTAAGAAAATCAATAACTCTAGGAGTATACACACATGCCCTTGTAGTTGGCAAGTAGTAAGCATCGCAATATAGTTTGTAACATTGTGCATGTCGTTTCCTCAATAGAATATAATTAGTAGTGGATATCAGAGTCCTACCTTATTTACTTATTATCTCAATTCTATTATTTGTTTCGTTCTATTGCAATTTTTATTTAGTTTCATTCGAAATATCTATTTTAGGAAATTCTCTTTAAACACAATTTATCAATCCTTGTAAGAATAATCTCGTACTTACTTTCTATACTATTATTTTAATTTTATGCGCTTGCAATTAAAATGTACAAATAGAAGCCTATTATTTAAGTGGATATTTGCACACATGCTATAGTAGCAACCTCTTTAATGACATCAATCCTAATGGAGGGGCACTCGTGAGAGCCGAGTTCATGGTGTCCCATGTTCAATCTTGCAAGTGTAGCAAGAGACGCTACAGGCATTACGTAAAATTCAAAAAAACACTTGCTAGATTGACGGGGATGACAAGGTTCGTGACATTGATGGAATTCACGTTCGACTTGTTCATAACTATAATACGACACCTCTGAATAGGCAACCAGCCTACGAAGAAGATCTTAGTGATGAAAAGGATGATACTGAGGCTATTAAGTTGGCCATGAAACCTAAGTTGTAGTTATTAAGACAATATGTGCGCTCAAAACCTCATATGCAATCAATGAAACCCATCCACCATCGACTCGACCATTATTGCAACTCGACAACATAGTTCAATGAGTTCGCAATAATAACAACCCAACCAATCCGCCAATTGTCACACATCATGACACGGGATCCATCAATAGTAGCACTATTGCATGACGAATATTGGGGAAGTTCCTTTGCGTTTACCAACTCATCATTGTTCAAACAAGTGGCTTAATCGCTATCAAGTCAATACGAAAAATGCAACAAAAAGGGATGGAATTCTTTTTGAAAAATGCAATGAGATCGATGATGAGACCCAGGGTGACTATGTTGGATGTAAGTTTACTAAATTGACCAAGGGAAAGTTGTTAATTGTCTTACGCGACAACTATTACTCACAGCCAAAATACATTAACTAGTTCAAGTACCATTCGCTGGAGGTTCCACCATATCCAGATTATATAACTCAAGGATGAGTTCTTATAAAGTGGGGGTGATTTGTGTAGAAAATCCCAAGGACAGTGCTCGAGCGCAACTTGATGAGTGCTCGAGAGAAGCCCTTTATTTGATGCCCCTATAATGCACCGCTCGAGTGGTCACACCACATGGAGAAAGCATAATGCTCTTTTCAAGAGAAGCTGAAGCAGGATGCTCTGCTCAAGCACCACTTGAAGGGCACTTGAGTGGAGCATTGCCAAGAAGCTCCACTTGACGTTTAGCTCTAGCAGATTTTGTCTACTACACGTATATGGAAAGCCACCTCTAAACGCTCACATTCCAAATCAAATCTCTCCTTAGTTTTGAATTCTATTGGCAGTAAAATTGTGGTCAAGATTTTTGCTTGACCAAGGAAAATTTCTTTAATTTCTATAAAATGGTTTCTCTTTTGTAAAATCGTAAACAATTTTTTGAATTTGAGTTTTTCCTTCACACACGCACCCTCTCTCTCTCGTTGTTCATTTTCTGTTGATGTTAAAGGTTGCCGGCCGCCCTCGGAGATCGCCGAAATCCACCACTGGAGTTCGTCAGAATATGTCACTAGTAGTTGTTGGTCGTTTTAGGCCCCCACCATCNGCTGATTTTCCGTACAAACCAAATGCTAAAAAATATTTTAAACTAAAATCATTTTTTTGAAAAAATGATTTCGCTGAAAATATTTACGTTGAAACATTAGTAGTGATCATGTAATTACGTTATGTAGTTATGTTTATAAAGTATGACGTTTAATTGGTTGCTCTAGTATATTATGAATTGAGGTAAGTTTGTGGTGTCAAAAAGAAAAGAAAAATTTTGCACTCGATTATTTTTCAGCTGCGAATGTATATAGTAACGTCACGAAAAAAAATTTCAGATATTTTATACTTGCAGCTTCTATTTAAAAGCTGTGGCGTTACATGTTTGGTAGAGTTTTGCAAAACTCTTTTTGCTTTTCAAATGCTAAAAACTCTTCTCAAATATTAGTTTATCAAACAGATTTTCAGATGTAGCTATGACATAATTATACCGCTCTAATCTATTTTTTGGATTGAAAAAAAAAAAAGAACGAAAGAAAGAAAAGTTAAGTCAAGTCAAGTAGTCTTCTTCACAATATACATACTATGACTAGGTCTCATTACTAACATATTTTTCAAAACAAATTACAAAACTCTTATAAACAACTATAAGACACTTATCAAAAAATAAAAAACATTAAATATTTTTCAGAACATAATTAATATCATATTTTTTTAGGTGTAGGGAGTGCTGATTACGTGTATAACAAATAAAATTAGTAAAAAAGAAAACAAAAAAAAAAGTTTGAGTGGTGTTGTGGCCACCTCATGGCAGTAGCCACCATCGACGGATTTGGCAGCCCCACTATGGTTGCCAATCTGATTTGGCAGCTAGACGGTGACCGCTAGGGCTGCCAGATCAATTACATTTTTCAAAAGTTTATCAAATAAATTTTCTTTGTTGACCTCACATGCAACGCTCTCATAAACAAAGCATTCACCAAATAAATTCTCAAATTTTACAACTTATTTTTTAAAACTTAAAATTAAAAATTTATCAAACGGGCCCACAATTTTAGTGAATTTTTTTTTTTTTGGTCTTGTTATTTATGTAGAGGACGCGGTGGTGATATGTTTTCATTAGCTTCCGCTGCGTGAATTTATAGCCAACAGCGAAGGTTGATGAAGAGATGGATGAGGGGAAAGTGAGCAGTGAGATCAAGGGTAGTGTTAGGTTTTCACTATTCATGAGTCACCTAATTAGAGTCAGGAGTGGGCCCAGTGGGGTCCATCTGGTACTTGGGGGACCATGCACCCTGAACTCCTGAACCAGCCGCACAGCACTGAGAAGACTTAACTGATTTGACCATGAATTAAAATTCTTGAATTAAAGGTAGCCAGGGTTCAACGTTGCTACTCCAATTCCAAAATTTGGCTCGCCTCCACTCTTCAAATGCTATAATCACAAAATTGAAATCGTTTCAAAGCTTAGAAAAAAAAAAAAGAAAAAAAAAGAAAAATAGTTTCAAAGATTTGAGTGGGTTTGGTTGAAAAATTTAGAATGTATTTTTTTTATTGGAAAAGTATTTTGATGTATAATAAATATGAAATTAATTTTTTAGTGTTTTGTGTTTAAAAATATTTGTTAATGTTTTTATTTTTATTTTTTTTGGTAAAAGCAAAAACATTTATCCGAGACTTTGTGGAACAGAATTTCAATTTTAAGTTAAAAGGTATGTAGCAGGGTGTGCAATGTGCATGGAGTTAGAGAAATTTCCAAACTACGCAATTTAAGAACCAAATTGTTTGGGAAAGTTTTTAAAATTTGTTTTCGCTTTTCAAACAATAATTTATTTTTAAAAATATTTATTATCCAAACAATTTTTAAATGCAGCTCCTAAATACTAACACACTTTTCAGAATAAACCATAAAAGACATGTAAAAAAACCAACACTTCTAATTTTTTTTTTTATATATATATATAAAACGGAGATATTCATCACTATATGTATCTCGGAGATGCCACGTTATCAACCACGTTGCTGCTCCCCTCGACATGCAAATCTAACGTCATTTGAATTTACTTATAAAAAAAAAAAACGTCATTTGAATTTTGAACAACACGTCAGTCTCGTTTCAGTAATTTGAGGAGATTAAGATTAGTTTCGGTAACACGTTGGTCTCGACAGGCAAATCTAATTAAGATTGTAAAAAGTACATCTTATAATTATCTTAAAAAATTTTGATTCATAAATAGATTTAAGGATTAGAGTCCACGTGATCACACAACATGGACACCTATTATGGAAAGAAAAATGCTATTTTTTCAATTTTTTTATTTAATTTCATTCAACTTTATATAAGTGACTTTTTTTTTTTTAAGAATTTGTTTTTGTATTTGTGAAGCTAATCTTTGTCCAAATATACAAAATTAGATGAAGTTAGATAAAAAAATATTTTGGGTGATATAACTTTTATTACACCATGCTTTTAATTACTACCATAGCTAATTAATTCACGTGTTAGTTCACATTCATATTTTATGAAAATAAATGTCATCTAAACGGTTATAGGTAGGAATGGAATTACAAAACCTTGCTTTGGAGTTGTCGTTTTCCCAAAATTTTAAAAATTTGCTCAAAATTATAAGCTTCTTTTTTAGAATAAACTCCTTTAAAATCACGTTTTTACCCCTCTAAAAGGTTTTAGTTTTAGTTTTACCTTCTTCTCCTTTGTTGATATTCTAGTTTCGCCCCCAATTATATGACAATTTACATTTTAGTGGCTAAGATAATAAGTACTATATAAATTGTCATATTAGCTTGTAACATGGTAGTGTCATTTGGACTATCATTTAACTGTTTACATTTTAATGACTGATATAATAAATATTACTTGAATACTATAATGTTAATTTATAAAAAACTTGTAGCAAAAATATAATACTCTTAACAACATTATTGATTATGATCCAAGATTGGACATCAAAAGTTTGTGCTTTGAGAGCCCGGATCAATATTTGTTTGTTTATACATACACTACTCATCAAGAATTATTCACAAAACCTAAATTTTTTGCACACGTAACATGTGGAAATATGTACAAATAAGGGCTTTCTTTGATAACATTTTTTTATTTTTTATTTTCTTTTATATTTTCAAAATAAAAATATTAACAAATATTTCAAAACATAAAATATTGAAATTTTTTTTTACCTTTATATAACATCAACACACTCTTTCATTTTAAAAAAACAAAACCCCTTACAAAAAGCATTAAAGAAAGGGGACAAAACCCTCGCATCCATTTCATTATCTTAATTAAAAGTTTAATATAATAATGTATATAATATCATATTATTTAAATTATTTAAAAGACGTATAAATATTAACCTTATATATATATAGTTAAGGACATAAATTAGCTACAAACTAATTTATAATAATTAGCTACAAATTAGTCTAATAAAATAGCATGTGTCATTTAACATGTGAAAAACATATGTATTTTTAATAGCATGTGCTTCTCACATACTTTTTTTAATAACATTAATAAGAAACATGTATTTCTCACATGCTAAAGGACACATGTTATTTTATTAGATTGATTTGTAGTTAATTGTTATAAATCAATTTGTAGTTAATTTCTGTCCTACAGTTGAATACACAAATTTAAAATTCTAACCACAAAATAAATATCCTCGGATCCAACTATCCTATTCCAACAAACGGGCCATTCATAATTTTAGCATTACGTAGAAAACCAAGAAGTTTAAAGATGTGCATCAATATGACTGAGATTGAAAAGAAACGAGAGTCTTCTGCATCACTATCTTACCATTTTTTACAGTAACCGCAATTAGATGAGTTGGACTTTAACACCACGGCATCATTCACTGCACCTTTTTTAGGTCTCCCCAAAAGAAGCTGTTCTGCTGTGGAACTAGTACAGTGCTCGGCAATAGATATATGGTTCAGTTCCATTAAGAGCATCTCCAACAGAGACTTTAAAAGTTTCATAGTAGCTATATTTAATTAGTAAGAGTCTTTTTAGAGCTCCAGCAGACCTTTTAAAATGAAAGTTTTGCTTAAATTTGCTATAGTTCACTGTAGCACATTCTAGAATTTTTTTATTCTTTTTTTCTCTCTCCTTTCTCTCTCCCTCTCTCTTATCGTAAAAAGAAAGAGAACAAAAAATAATAAAAAAATGATTAAAATATATTATTTAAACAAAATAAAAGATAGAATAGATGATCTGCTAGAGTCTATATTAAAAAGTTAGCAGCTAAACTTAAAAAATATATATTTTGGATAGCTAAAATAGAGGGTATTGCTGGTGANATAATTAACTACAAATCAGTCTAATAAAATGACATGTGTTCCTTAGCATGTGAAAAACACATGTTTTTTTAATAGCATGTGCTTCTCACATACTTTTTTTAATAACATTAATAAGAAACATGTGTTTCTCACATGCTAAAGGACACATGTCATTTTATTAGATTGATTTGTAGTTAATTGTTATAAATCAATTTGTAGTTAATTTCTGTCCTACAGTTAAATACACAAATTTAAAATTCTAACCACAAAATAAATATCCTCGGATCCAACTATCCTATTCCAACAAACGGACCATTCATAATTGAGCAATGCTACAGCATCTCTCCGTGTCCTTCTCCCATCCTTCTACTTTTTAAAATCACCATTGGATCTATAAATTTTATGTGGAGACCATATAAGATTTATAGATCCAATGGTAATTTTAAAATGTAGAAGAATAGGAGAAGGACAAAAAAAGAACCCGTAGCATTTCTCTTCATAATTTTAGCATTACTTAAAAAACCAAGAAGTTTAAAGATGTGCATCAATATGACTGAGATTGAAAAGAAACGAGAGTCTTCTGCATCACTATCTTACCATTTTTTACAGTAACCGCAATTAGATGAGTTGGACTTTAACACCACGGCATCATTCACTGCACCTTTTTTAGGTCTCCCCAAAAGAAGCTGTTCTGCTGTGGAACTAGTACAGTGCTCGGCAATAGATATAATGTTCAGTTCCATTNGAGATACTGTACCCAGGTTGCTATTATTGTCGAAATGACTAAAATACCCACCAAAAGCAAATTGGACTTGAGAGGTGCTCGCATCTCTGCTGCATCTCTGTGCAGTTTCTCCATCTGTTTTTCTTTTTTTTATTTATTTATTTTTATCTGCACTTTCTTAAATCTCACACGGTAACGCTTATAAATTTGAGGACCAACTGCCCCTTTTTTCTTTTCCGAGGAACGCCCCCAAACTTGTTCTACATTTTTTCCTCTTCTCCTCCACTACCCAGAAGAGGCAAAAAAGAAACACAATTCAAATTGTGATTTCTGTCACTCACTCTCTCTCTTACTAGAAAGGTAAAAGAGAGCTCAATAAGAGGAGCCTTTTCAATCTCACGCGCACACTTTGATCCCTTTCTGCAAAAACCTCCCATCTCTGTTTCTTGTCGATTCCTGTAAGTGCATGTGCATCTCTGTTTGTATTTTTCTTTGAACACTATGCATCGTTTTGTAATGATTGCTTCTTTTCCGTCTTGATTATGTGTTCTTTTTTCGCTAATGTGCCTTAAACCCATCCCTTATTAGCAATGTCGTTGACCCCTGTCCCGAAAAACAATAATAGTATCTTTGATTGCTTCATTGTCCGTTTTTTCTTATGTACTCTGTTTTTTCTGTTTTCGTTTTTATTGTCTCCGTTGGATGAATGAATGACTCTCTGTTTTATTTTCTGTTACTGTATGTTATTCTGGTTCACCTACGCCCAAACGGTTAGCAAAAACCCTCCTGATTCTTGGTCCTTTCGGTAGCGAATATTTCACTTCCAATCCCTTATATCTGAGACTGTAAAAGATTCATATCCGGGTTTTGATCTGCTTTCTGAGTTTTCTATTAGGTAGTTTCTCCGCGTCGAAGAAAGTCGAAAAGGTGAGCCTTTTGAAATGGGTTAATCGAGATTGGATCTTTGCTTAAAGATCTAAAAAGAAAAAAGAGCCCACAAGTCTTTTGGTTCTCTGATCCTTCATCTTCCACTCTGTCTTCCTCTCTGTAAAGGGCAAAACTGGTGCTTCTAAGGAAAAGAAAATTCCTCGCCAAAAGGATGTACCTGGCCTCTTCTTTCTCGCATATAATATTCCTAACGTTTCTGTTATTTTCTTTTATTGTTTTATTTCTCTCTTTCTTATTTGTCTCAGAAACTGTCTCCATTTACCCTGCAACTGGGTCTTTTATATTGCCGTTGAATCCTCCATTTGACGCCAATAATATCGTCTAAATAACTATTTATTTTGTTCTTACTCGAAGAGTATTGAAAAAAAAAAGAAAAAAAAAGGACCCTCTTGATGTTTGATTAATCACTCACTGTGTTTCTTGGAGACTTTTGAGAGTATTTTCAAGATATTTTTTCTTTGAAAATATCTTGCCGGATAGATGCGGATAAAGCTTACACTCGACATTAAAATTGCTTCCTCCACGTTTCAGAGCCTGTTTCCTGATTGGCGACTGTGATTGGACTCGGTTTCGATTTCAGTGATTTGACGGTGGACAATGGGAGCTGAGCGCAGGAAGATCTCCAAGGTACGGAATTGGTCTATATAAATAATTTGTTCTCGGGCGATATATCGGCTTATTGAAAACCCATTTTGTTTAATGTACAGTCTTCATGGCCGAAAATTGTGGTGAGAAAATGGTTGAATATACAGAGCGGAGGGGATGAGTTTTACTCCGATTCTTACACTGTAAAAGGTAACATTTTCGGGTTTTTTGGTATAAATTTTGTGTTTCGTACCTCGTGTCGGATGTGTTTCGGTTTCGGATTAAAAAAATTCTTGCTATTTCGGGACTCAGATAAAACTGAGAGGAGGAGGAGCTGCTCGGATCAGGACCGATACGTCGTCGTACCGGAAGATTTCTCAGGTATTTTACTGCGGAATGGCACTGTAGTTTTACTTCCTACTGCCTGGACCATTTCCGTCTATTCCGTACATACTCTGCTCTGTCTGAGCCGTTAGATCGACGGCTCCACTAAATATGATTAGACATTGGGGAAAGGGAAATGAGTTTGAGATTATCGGGATACGCTAAAACAAACTGGAACACTGGGCTCCCCCTTGATTCTAGTTGGGTCCCGTTTGGTTAGTTGGGGACGAGTAGGGGCTCCGTGCCACGTGGACGGTGGAAATACGGCGGTCTTGAGTGGACGTTTGATGTGTGTAGTTTTGTGTTTTTCTTGAATTTTGAGTCTCTAACTGTGTCTTAATTTTTGGCTGGAAGGGTGGTTGATGAAGGAAACTAATGGGCCAGGATTTGAGCCGGAAGCAACTGTCACAGATACACAAAACTTAAGGTAAATGAGAAAGTAAACACAATCAATCCCACCCAAATTGGATCACATATTTTTTATATTCCCGAAATTATTCATACTTTTTTCATGAATTTCATCTATGAAATTTTTGGGATTGTTTAGGATGTTCGTGGGGACATGGAATGTGGGAGGGAAATCCCCTCACGAGGACTTGAACTTGAGAGATTGGCTGAGGTCCCCCACACCTGCTGACATCTACGTTATTGGGTAATGCTTTCACTCTCTTTTTTCTTCCTCACAATTTCCTTTCTTGGCTCCTCTTTTTTACTCTAATAAAGCAGCTTTTGTTTCCATGAATGGAAGCCTAAAACATTAATCTTCGTTGGCCACTTGAGTAGACTACGTGTTACTCAAGTAGTTATTAATGAGAGACCCAGGCCCAAAAAGTATTCATAAATTTTCTCACCTACTACAGTACTACTACTACCCATCCCTTTCAGCTTCTGCGCGCAATTTTCCAACCGTGGAAATTGTGCGCCTCACGCGCCGCCGTTGTTGGCTCAAGTCTCCTCGAGCAAAGTTGCTCTATTGACTAGGAACTATTCCATAGAGTTGGCTACACGAAACCGCACTTGACGTGGCCATACACGCCCCGCCCCCACTGCTCATCACTAACGTGCATACAGAGCCCGTCTCTGTTGACGGTTGACCGCCTCTCTGTGTACGGCCCAAGAGTAATTTGGAAAATTGAGGGCGGTGTTTGATAACGTTTTGGTTGAAAAAAGTGTTTTAATTTGACCCAGTTTTTTTTTTTTTTTAATTAGGTTCCAAGAAATTGTCCCTCTTAATGCGGGGAACGTACTGGGCGCGGAGGACAACGGACCAGCTGCCAAGTGGCTTGACCTGATTCGTCAAGCACTGAACGATAATGCCACGAGTGCACAAATTTCGCCGGAAGCTGACCAGCATGGGAGCTTGAAACCGAGGCTCAGCTTCTCAGATTTGCTTTCATTAGAAGATGAACTTGGAAAAGAGGATTTCCAACAATTGGTGAACTCAAATTTGGGTTTGAGCTATAGTGATGAATGCTCGCCGGCCTCATATTTCAAGTCTAGGAAGCAAGATAGTCCAGCTCAGCGGCGTTACTGCCTGGCGGCGAGCAAGCAGATGGTGGGAATCTTCCTATGCGTGTGGGTTCGAGCGGATCTTTGCAATCACATTAGCAATTTGAAGGTCTCCTGTGTCGGCAGAGGCATTATGGGATATCTTGGGAATAAGGTTAGGCTGTTCAAAATCTTCTGCAAAAAAGCTATGTACTTTTCATTTTTATACTCAATTGGGTTGTTTTGACATTCTTGAATCTTCTTTTCTGTTGGTAATAGGGTTCGATATCGATCAGCATGACATTATACCAGACAACATTCTGTTTTGTATGCACCCACTTGACGTCAGGGGAGAAAGAAGGTGCCGAGATCAGGAGAAATTCAGATGTTGCAGAAATTCTAAAGAAAACAAGGTTTCTTAATTCATCAAGAGGTCCAGAACAGTCACTTCCTCCTGATTCCATATTGGAACATGAGTAAGTCAATTTCTATATATTCGTGGGCTCTAAAGAAAGATTGACTTTTTCTACAAAATCATCAATTTTCTCATTGACACCCCCCCCCCCTCCCCCTTTTTTTGTTTTCAATTCAGTAAGATTATTTGGCTCGGGGATTTAAATTACCGGCTTGCAGCTGGTTTTGGAGATACGCGTGAGCTGCTAAAGAAGCATGATTGGCAGGCACTTTTAGAGAAGGATCAGGTGAGTGAGTGACCTGAACTAAACTTGTGGCGCTTAACATAAAATGCTTTTATTTTTGGGTGCTGCTGTTTTCAACATTATGGTGCCAATCACATTGCTATTGGATTGGATTTTACCCAAGAAGATCAACAATCTTTCACTATGAAAAAAACCCCCTTTTTTCTTATCCAATCTAATGTGTTGACTAAATTCTGTTGCCAGCTAAAGATGGAGCAGAGAGCTGGCCGAGTATTTAAAGGGTGGGTAGAAGGGAAGATATATTTTGCTCCCACTTACAAGTACCTCACCAATTCTAACAATTATGTTGCCCAAACCTCTAAATCTAAAGAGAAACGACGCACTCCGGCCTGGTAAAGTTCCTAAAATTTATTGTCCGCTACTTTCCCAATTGTTAACAAGGTTGCTAGATTTCTTATGCTGGGGTCACTTCTCTCAATTTAGACCAGTTTGAATTAACTTAAGCTGTTGTCAATGTTGTATTCAAATGGTTTTCAATCATTTCATTTTTTTGTGTTATCAAAACTGAAAACGTCAATAGAAAGAAAATTAAACATGTGCAGTGCAGAGCATCATTTGCTTCATTAGTTTTTTATGCAAGTGGGATATGAGGGAGAGATGGAGAGATTTGAATATCATAAAGCAAAGACCACTCCCTTGATAGGAGGCAAGCAAGTCATATTTCTCTCTTCCTAATTTAATTTCTGCCGTGTAAGATGCATACATTGACTCTGCTCATTATCTGTTATTGATTAAAAATATTACATGTCTCAAGCAAGTTGTCAAATTGTTTAATATTTAGTGCATCATGTTCATTTGTATGTTATGTAAAGCAATCTGTCTGCATGTTATGTTTACTTATAATAGTTTTATTCCGTCAAATCAATATGATTTAAATTTCAAACAATTAATGTCTATTCCATGAGTTTTATTATGGTTTGAAAACTCCAAGAGTAACGATACTTTCAAACTCATTTTGCACACCAAAATGGTTTTCCTTGTTTCAAAGGCTAGCATAAACAAAGCTAATTTGATTTGTTTTTTATTTTTGGACATTATGATAGGTGTGACAGGATTTTGTGGAAAGGGGAAGGGCTAAAACAAATGTGGTACTTGAGAGGGGAGTCCAAATTCTCAGACCACAGACCGGTCTATTCACTATTCTCAGTCCTGGTCGACGTTGCAAACAAGAAGGTGGTCGCTGCTGCCACCCCGACCAAATCCTGCACAAATAAACCGTCAACAAACACTCCGTTGACATCGTCATGTGCGGTCAAAATCCAAGCCGAAGAAATTCTGCTACTTACCCGGGCACAAAGCTGCCTAGACACCGCCTCCTCCAGGTTTTGAGAAGCATATATCACGCCTATAGATCCCTTGGACCTGTAATACTCTCTGACAGATCGGCAGAAAAGGTCGTACCACCTATATGCGTCACACCGACACCGCCTGTGTCCAACGCATTTTAAGCAGTTGGGACCGGCGTGCATGGTGGGTGATGTTTGTTCATGATGGGACTGCCCTGTGGGGCAGGCTCAAGGCCTCTGTTTCTCTCTCTGCCTTATTATTAAAAGCACGTGGGTGTGGCGGGGCAAGCTTTTGTGGCAGGGTAAAATTTTGACACGTAGATGATTAAGGTGAAATATTGTAAATAATAGGAGTGAGGAACATGATGATGATGATGATCAGATGGGTTGTTGGAGAATCCGAGGAGTGAGTCTGAAGCAAAAGGCAATGCAAATGGATTGGGAAGTGGCTGCAGCATCTCTGCGATCTTGGTCATGCGTGTTAATATTTTTTGAACATGAGCTTCTTCTTTTTTTGTTTTGAAGTATATTTGGTTCAGTGTCTTTAGAGAATTCTGTTACAGCTTTTGGAGAAGAATGGGGGGTCCTTTATAATTCGTTCATTTGTTTTTGTGGGGGAGAGGAGGCAGATAGGGATAATAGATCAAACGAGAATTGTACAGTAAAAAGATGAATGGCTTTGTTGTCTGCAGAATTTCCTAAATGATGAATTTTATATCTCATATTCCAAATCTACCAACATGTGAATTGCTTTGTATTTTTTTTTTTAGTAACTGGAAACACCTATAGGGCAGGGCATTTCGTGTACTCAAGAAAGTCGGGCAAACTCTTGACTTGTTTAATGCGCTCATTCCACATAAATTAGATAAGACTTTGGCTTCGCAACGGGCGTGGCATATTCAAAGGAATTTGAACTTAAGATCTGATAAGAATGCCACAAACATCCTTATTACTTGTACCAACTCCTTGAAATTAACTTTGTATCTTATTGCTTATGACATTCCATTGCACATGCGTTATCTTCAGTTGCCCATTACTTGGGGATGGAGTTTACTAGCCCATTAAGAACATGATACCAGTAATGCAATTCCATATACATCCATGTTGAATTGGAATACCCTACAATCAGGATTTCTTTTCTTATCGAAGCCCTTTGCTCTTTGACAGATGTTTATGAGAGAGAGGCTCTCTTGTCTAAGCAGGAGGGCTTCTTGGTAGCTATGTCATGACAAGGAGCTTATCTGAGTGAGCTCTCTTGCTCTCACAGCCCAATGTTATTATCCATGCCTCTTCTTCGGGCAGAAAATAACAAGGAATTCGAATTCGTCCGTGTTCAATTTCACTAGTTGCATGAAATTAATTATAAACTATATTTAGGGTCGTTTAATTTTCACACCAATGTTGGTTTCTTCCAAACTATCCTGTCTCTCAGACTGGTTCCACAGTGGTCCTATTCTACGAGAGAGGGTTGTGCCGTTGTGGTACGCCCAGGAAAAAAATTAAAATTAAAATTGCCGTGAAATTATTATTTCCTTTCAATGTAAGACTATAATATATTGAAAATAAATGAAAACATTGGCATGAAATGTTGGTAAAGACGAGCTTTTTTGCGAGTTTTTGCAGGTAGCATGACGCATCACAAAAGTATGGGCCTCCAATCAATCTGGCATAGGCTTTAATCCCCAAATGTCAGTAGTATGCTTCACTTTTTTGATACAAGCTTAGTTAAACTAAGAGTGCGTTTACTATCGAGATTTTACATATCAAAAGTACGATTTTATATCAAATCGTAGAAAATATATCGTTTGAGATTATTTTTTAAAAAAATAGCGATTTAAAAAGGAAGAAAAATTTGCGTTTTTAAATTGCAAGTAAATGTGTGATTTTAAAAAAGCATGATTTTAAAAGTTAAACTGTAATTTTACCAAATACTTAATTGCGTTTTCAAACAGCACATTTTAAAATTATTATTTTTAAATTGCACATTTTTTAAAATCGCAAATTCAAACGGACATAAAATGCTAAGTTAGAGACCTTTCAGAGGCGGTCATAAGTGGGCTTGCTTGCAAGGACAACTCTCATACCCTTTTGTTTTTTTGGCAACTATGGTCCCTACGCCTAGCATCTACTTCTTTTCTTTCTGAACAAGAATACTCAATGGTCCTATCTGGATTCTCTATATCATATCTAATTTGATTTTAGCTTGATTGACTCGCTGCGCTATCGTTCCACTCGTTTGAAAATAAATTATTTGACCCAACAGTGTAATGCCCTCTGCCCTTCTGACTTCGCTGCGCTAGTCATATCGGATAAAACCAAAGAGATACGGCCATCTCTCTAGGTTGCACACCCCCTTTAGATCGTTCTATTCGTGCTTGAAAAACGACCCCATCGGTCCGCTCCTTTTAATGGACATTCTTAGCCATCCTCCAAGGGTTAAGACCCCATAGATCAGATCGTGAACTCTTTCAAACCCGGCAATTCTTCACGTTTTCCGAAGACAGCAATCAAACTACTGCAGCAAGAAAACGGATGCGCGTTGCTAACGCGCAACGGCTTTCTAAAGCTCAATCCGTTGCTTGTTGAGGTCTAAAATTCCTGAAAAATTAGCTTTTTATGATTACATCGGCAATAATCCGGCAAAGGGGGGAAACAAACAGTTCTTTCCTAATCAAAAGTTTCTAGTAGATGCCGAACCTGCTGCCCCATTGACTAAGAAGGGGGCGGGCGCAGCAGCTACATGGACCCCTTCTTAACGAAAAGTCGGAAAGCAGTCACTTCTTTTATCTTATTCAAGGATCTAACTTCTGGCCTATCTTCATATTTGGAAGACTAAGAAAGCCGAGTTAAAAGACTATGGCTACTTGGCCTCTCCAATTAATGGCTAAGATCAAGGAAGGAGGTTACGCAAATATAGGACGGAAGATTATGTTGGCGCATCCCAGCCCTTCTAAGAGTAGGCCGGACCCCTAGATGCAAAGAAAGGGCACTCTTTAGAAAGGTCTTTCCAAGGTAGCTAACTCAGGAGAGCTAGAGGAACTCTCTACTGGACCCTAGAAGTTGCAGCTCGCTCTTTTCTTTGTGGAGCAGAGCACGAGTGGACCTCTGGGTTCGAATCCTACTGAGAGGTCCAATAGAGATCAGAAATTGTTGAAGAAAGAACAAGATGTTTGGACTAACATGTATCAGAACAAATTGGATTTTGATTAAGAAGTGATTGATATAACATAAAGTAAAAATAAGTTTTGAATTTTTTATAAAGAAAAGTGAAAAAGTTATGTTTTGTAATTAATTTTTTGTTTGAATAGTAAGAAAAAAAAGTTCTTAATTTGATATAAAAAATGAAAAAAAAAAAAAAAGGAAAGAAAAAAAAAAAAGAAGTTGTTTGATAATAGAAATATTTTGAAGTTGACTTTTTTAGAGAAATAAGGAGAGAGTTTTCTAATTTAGGGAGTCCCTTAATTTTTATTTGTCAAAGAAGTGTTGGTAGATGACCAAATGATGATCATTTTTGTGAATTTTAGTGAACACAATCTTCAGGTTTGGGAGAAACACAATTTGCAGGATTAATTTTAGTGAATTTTTTTTTTTTAAAAAAAAAAATTGGTGAAAGTTGAAAATACATGCCAAGATCTTGGCTAGATACTGCTTCCTTAGAGTGTAAGTAGTTTGTTTTGGTGTAGTTTGGTTGTGGATATAGGAATTGATAGAGTAGGTTGGATGAAAATTGTAATGGGTTCTGCAGATCTTGGATTGGATGGAAGATCTTAGGTGATCGAGTTTTTCTGTAGTTTGGTTCTGTATAAGTGTTGTCTACAACGATTTTTGTAAAGTTATTCTTTGTTTGTAAAAAAATTTGTTGTTCTAGTTTGTTTTGGTGCAGACTGATCCATGTTGCTGACAAATGGGGTTTATTTAGCATTTTTTGTGGAAATGAAAAATAAGTTTAGATAAATTGATGGATGTAGGTCTTGAAGAGTAGTTAGTTAAACTAACAAAAATAAGTTTTGGCTACCCATTTTATTTAAATATTTAGATAAACCAATAAGACTACTCTTACCGAGTTGGGCGCTAGCCAATACTTGGCCTAGGTGCTTGCCAAGTTTAGGTTTTATGTATATATACATATATTTTATGAGCTAAGTGCTTGATAGGCTTACACTTAAAAAGCGGTTATGCAGTGCGGTTATAAGTTTTAATAACTGCTCATCGACGGTTATTTTGAAATCGCTAACTATTTATAGCATAACAATTGCAATTATGAAAATTTAATAACCACTTAAAGCGGTTGTAATTAAAATCAATAACCGCTAATCGTAACTGCTTATACACCCTTATAATTGAATACTAATGAAGGGATCAGAATCTCTATAATTAAGGATCTAAAAATTTCATATGCCTCTTATAATTAGGCAGGAGGCTGTTAAGGAGCATAATGGGGCCTTCCTATTCGAGTAGGGACTCGTTGTCCAAGCAGGGTTGCTATCCAAGCAACCCCTCTAACAAGAATACTACAATTATTTCTGCACTTTGGACAGAGGATTGTAGGGAATTTCATTTCCTAAAAGTATTCATAGTAACTCACCTATAACTCATTCCCTCCCTAAATATAGGAAAATTCAAAAAAATTATAAAAAGTGGCATACAATAGCTTTCTAACCGGTTCCTTAGAGCTAAATTGGATTTCACTGTAGCAAACCCAATGTTTATTATAATAAAAAAAAACTCAATACTCCCTCCTCTTACACTTTCTCAGTGAATTAAACCATTCAAAAAGAAATGATAAAAAAATAAAGAAAAAGTAAAGAAAGAATATATAATTGGTATAAATAACGATTAAGGGATGCTATTGTGGAGTGTATTTATAGAGGAAAGCAAAAAGTAGTTTGTTCCATAAGTTTAGGGAAAATGACTAAGAAAACCTTTGGTTTTTCCTTTTTAAAAAAAAAAAATTCTAAAAATAGGAAAAGAATAAAAAAAGTAGAAGCTCAAATAAAATAAACGAAAAATACTCCGAGAGGTTTCTAGCATATCACTTCTTATTAAATCATTCCTTACGATTTAAATTTTATCATTTTACTAATGTATCCACCTTAAGTTAAATTTTTATTGTGTTGCCATGTCACATCTAATCAAAAAGCAACATGTATCAATTTTTAATAAAAAATAACAAAGAACAATATAGAAAAATAAAGAAAATCTTAAAATATAAATATAAATATAAATATAAAAAAAGAAAAAAGAAAAAAAAATATTTTGGGTGGTCGGATCACCCCCAATAGCCCTAAGGTGGTTCCACCACTCCCTCTAACAAATCTAGGGTAGTCCAACCACCTCCTGAAAAAAAAGAAAAAAAAAATCTTATATTTATATTTATAATTTTAAAAATTATTTTTTAATTGATTACGACATGATAACATAATTAAAAATCTAACAAAAGATAAAGAGAATAATCTATTTGATAACTATTCTAACCTTAATAGGTAAATTGATAAAATTTAAAACTGAAGAAGCGATTTGGTAAAATTTTTATTTGAAAATAATGCTGGTCTGGTTAATTAGTATTTTACAAAATGACAAAAAGAAATAAGTCAATTTTATGGTAAGGCCATAACTCTCCTGGGAGTTATTACGCCACGTTTTGGTACACTTTTAGACGCATCACCTTCATGGCTTAAACACCTTCAACACTGATCGAATTAGTTCTAGCCCACGTGTACGGCCACGATAAGGCTCCAGGAATTGTGATCGTGCGGAACACCATCTTATATCTTTCTCCCCAAACAAAACAAATAAAAAAAAAAGCCTCAAATCGACTCCAAACTTCCTCATATCGCCGCGATCCCCGACCGTACAATCGCCGGCGTGTTTCCCGGTATATCGCTGCCGGAGAGTTCTTCGGTCTCCGCTCACTGATCATTAGGTAATTGGAGGCGTCTTTTCGATCTTTCTCGCGACAGGTTCGTATCACGGAGATCTCTGCCTTTTTCTGTACTCAGAGCACTAGGGTTAGGGTTTCATTGGATTTGTTTTTCTATTATGTATTCGTTTGGTTGCTCTGAAATTGGAGGAAAGGAAAGCTTATTGTTGAATTTTTACTTTTGAGTGAATTCATCGAAGAAGTGTTATGATTGCTTTTGTTTCTGATGCTATTAATCTATACGTTCACTTCAAGTAAGTTTCATACTTGAATTTGGCTTATTTGAGTGGAAATTTTTCCTTTCGTGCATTATGGAAATTTGAGATTCATTACTCTGATTTTGTTTTCTTGTTCTACATATTTCATATAGATCATACGGAGAATAGAGTAATTATTGTGGAATTGTCTCATTGTTTTTATTTTCTTCGTTTTTTTTGCAGATAAGTCCTGGATAATTGGCAGCGAGCTTAGTTGTCTACTACGGATCATAGTTCTGTGAAGTATTAGTGCTTTTTGAACGGTTATGTGGTATTTGTTGTTGAGAAATTTTGCTCTATTGATAGCAAGATATGCGTTCTGAAGGGTGTGTATATAGCTATTAACTTGATCATTCAACTGGCTAAGGAAGTGCAAGCACAATATTGGAGAGGAATTTGAAGTACAAGAAAAATGGTAAGCGTTGCATCCCTCCTATGAAATTTGGGTCTGAAAACAGAGCTTTGAAATGCATTTAAATGAGCCATGGGAATTAGAGTTTGTATCTCCTTGTTTGAATTTCCCGCAGAAGTAAATCCTTGTGCATTTGGAATAAAACTAATGGGGGCCATTTGGATGGGACTTTCGAATTTGTTTTAAAAAAATTCATTCAACCTTTGCACTCGTGATTCTGTGTATGTGCGCGCTCCATTGACCTATAGAATGTGTCCTTGTAAGCTGTCTGGCCTTTCTCTTGGTTCCTAGGTTGAATGGAGGGAAATGAAAATGCTATAAAATGATCGAGAAAGGAAGTCGTGTTTGAAGACGCCCTTTTTATTTTCCCTCATTCTTTCTACAACTGACAAATCCTGAGATGATCTTCTGCCATTAAAATGAAAGATGCTTCCCACTTGTCACACTGATTAAGTTTGATAGACATAATCTTTGTTCCCATAAATTTAAGTGTTTTATTGTTTTGCAGAATTGTAGAATGCAAGATAGTAGACAAACCCCACAACTTGAGTAATTCCTGTGTCGTCATGGAGGGCTTTAAACCAGAATGTAAATAGTATATTTTTATCAGAGTTAAATAGGACTTGTCATCATATGTAGAAAACAAGCATATGAATCTGTTTCCTTCTTACAAGTTTAAAGGGATTCTTGGACTTTGAATTAATTTGTACTAGTTAATGTTGAAGACACATTCAGCATCTCTAGGCTTTACAAGTGTCATATTAATTTTTTTTTTTTGGGAGCAGCATCAGTGCAACGTTTAAACTAATATTCTTGATTTTTCCTAAAGTAATGTTGAAACTGAAAGAGTTGTACTGATTGGTTAAGAACATGTGATGCAGACTATCTGAGTGGCACATTGATCATAGTTTGTTATTTACTTTATACTAATAGCAGGTGTTCTCACTATCCTTTTTTTCATTTAGTTATGTGGTAAGGAATCTCTGTGAGTAATTATTCGTGTCATCTTTCCAGAATCAGGGCTTCTGGATGGCAAAGGGTGCAGGAGGTCTAAATGATAATGAGATGGCTTACGATAATTCTTCTAGAATTGAGCTGAAGCGTTCTCATCAGTGGTTCATGGATGGCCCTGAGGTGGAGTTGTTCCCTAACAAGAAACAAGCGACAGAGGGTCCGACCAACAATCTATTTTCAGGAATGTTAAACTCAAATGTTTCTTCATGGGGAAATGCTTCAAGTTTTCAATCATTCTCTGGCCAATTCACTGAGCGGTTATTAGATTCTGAGATAACCAGAACTGCTGATTTTGATGACAGAAATATTCCATCACTGAGCACAGAAAAAATGGATGTGGGAAGAAAAGTTAATGAGGATACATTTGGGAACGATCCCTCATTTGGTTTGTCAATGTCGCATGCACTGGAAGATCCTAGGTCAGATCTAAACTATGGTGCATTTAGAAAAGTTAAAGTCAGCCAGGTTAAGGACTCTGAAAATGTCATGTCTGTACCGATGGGACATGCCTATAATCAGGAGGATAACACTACCATGATGGCAGCTCATACTTACAAGGCAGATGACAATTCAATAACAATGAGTCTCACTTATAGCAAAGGGGATGACATCATATCTATAGGTGACATCTATGACCGAGCGGATAACAATTTTATGTCCATGGGACAACCTTATAACAAGGGCGATGATGACTTATCAATGGGTCAAACATACAAAGGAAACACCAATACCATATCATCAGGTCATACATTCAGCAAGGGTGGCAACAATATCATTTCTATTGGTCAAACCTATGACAAGGCAGATGACAATACCTTAGCAACAGGCCACATCTTCAATAAGGAGGAAGACACTTCTGTACCAATTGTTCATGCTTACACCAAGGGTGAAAACAATACACTATCAATTGGTCACTCTTGCAATAAGGGAGAGAGTACCATCATATCCTTTGGTGGCTATGATGATGATGATGATGCTAATCCCTCAGGAAGGCTCATTTCTGGATATGAACTGTTGATGGGTCATCCTTCTGTCCAAAGATCAGAAGCAGTAAATGGGAAAGAATTGGTTAAATCAAATGCTGATGCACATACAAGTACTTCCCAGATAACGACTTCCGGAACTGAAAATATTTCCAAAAAGAAAGACGATCTGAAAATGTCTAAGAAGATTCCTCCAAACAATTTCCCATCTAATGTCAGAAGTTTGTTATCAACTGGTATGCTGGATGGAGTTCCTGTAAAGTATATTGCCTGGTCAAGGGAGGTAAATATCAGTTCTCTTGCATTTTCTATCTTTTGAATTAGCTTATCATTGATAACATCTCTGGTTTATTCTGTGCATGATAGAAGGAACTTCATGGTATTATAAAAGGTACTGGATATTCATGTGGCTGTCAGTCATGTAACTTCTCTAAGGTAAGCTGACTGATTAACTTAACTATGGTTTCGGATGTTTTATTGTGGTGTTAAAGGAAGTCTTAAGCACAATTTTTTGACCCACTGGACTGATTAACTTATTTTCTAGGTGATCAATGCATATGAATTTGAGCGTCATGCAGGATGCAAAACAAAACATCCAAATAATCACATCTACTTCGAGAATGGGAAGACTATTTATGGGATTGTCCAAGAGCTTAGGAGCACACCTCAAAACATGTTGTTTGAGGTGATTCAGACTATAACTGGTTCACCTATCAATCAGAAGTCCTTCCGCCTTTGGAAAGGTGATGCAAACTATCTAGTTTAATAAATGTACTGCTTTAGACTTTTTGACTGTCTAACATTCGCCACATTCTTCTGTTGTGTGTATGCGTGTGTCTTTCTTCTCATGACTCCTCTTCTTTATGCTTTCAGAATCTTTTCTAGCTGCTACACGTGAACTTCAGCGTATATATGGAAAGGATGAGGGGAAGCAATTTTCTTGAAGCAAGCTCATTCAAATTGTGAGGTAGGGATCATCTTTGTTTTGTGCATAGAAGTAATCTTTTTGGCTATACCTTGTAGCGATTGCACCACTAACTTAAGGGCTCTTGAGGTTGAGGCACATGGATTAGGAGATCATGTATGATGATAGCTTACTACTTTTTTTTTTTTTTGGGGGGGTGTGGAAGTATGATGAAGGCTGTCTGTCTTGAAGAAAAATGAAATTTAAGATGTGTTAGTTGTTACGAGAAAGGGAGATTTTTTTGTTACTTTGGTTATGCACTCCAATCATTTTCATTTATCTTGGTTGTATATGGTATGCTCACTAATGGAAGTAATCATTTTGCAAGGAAGATCTAGGAGTATGATATATTTATGAGGTTTTCTTCATTCTCTTCATACCCTGTCAGAAGTACTGTAATATTACTGATTCATTTTGATCCTGAATTTTGTTGAACTGGTAGGCTGCAAGGCAGCATCACCAATATTATGAAGCTTCATGTTGTTAACATGTTGGATACAAGTTGTATCATTCAAGTTGAGCCTTGTTTTGGGAACCTAAATTTTTTTATTAGTTTGAATTTAAATTTCAAATTCTCCTTATTCTCTCTTTCTTTCTTTGTTTTTTGTCTTTCCCCATGGCAATAGAACTCCCTATTTTAATTCAGTCCATTCTTTAGAACCATTATATTGTGTACTTATTTTTTTTTAAAAAAAATAGAACCATCATATTATGTTATGGGATTTGTTCACAGAATTGGGTGTTTTCCATTTTTCAATGACGAGGATATGATGGACTAGTGCTTTTAACTAAGGGTCTTAGGAAGACATGAGATTTCAAAATAAGGGATGTTGAGGTTGTAAGAATTAACATTGTGGTTCTGGATCAACTGTATATGTCGTAGATAGTGCAAGATGGGGGAAATGCTTGGCCATAATTTAATGCTTCTCCTACCATATTGATGTCCTGGGAGGGAATGAGATGGTAGATCTTCATAGTAGATTCAGCGCATGATCAACTGGTCACATATTGCGGGAGGTGCTCATTTGACTTTACGTCACGTGTCCTAAGTCATGATATTCTCTTATAAATAGTCATCTCATCTTCCTTCCATAATATTCAGACTCTAATGCTATTCAGTCACATTTAAGTTGGAAAATTGTGGAGATTGATCAAACTCTGTATCATTATGTTTTTATGTCAATTGTCATTTTCCTTGCATTGCCATTGGAGATTGTTTTACACTTACAGAAAAACCTTAGTACTGCATACAATATTAATTAGATGTGACAGCCAGATATTATCAATACAGCTGTTGTACCTTAGAACTGTGAGGTGCATGGAACTCGTCAGGAAATTCATAAGTTAGACAGTGACTGAATTCCTTTGCTCTTGTTGTTGTCTATTTGTCTCCCCAGCAGAGACTTCAATTGTGACAACCTCATGATTAAAAATTTCTTTTCCAGTGTTACCTGCATGTATTATTTGTAAATCCAGCGCTTTTTGCTCATTGGTTGATGGGGTTGGGGACTTGTAATCTTTGCTTTTACCCCACATGACTAGATATAGGCCCACAACTATGATAATTGCACCAAGTACCCTGTACAATTGATCAAATTAGTTAGTCACTCTGTTCTCGTGTGTGGTTGTGGTGGTGGATTAAGCTTGGTAGATACCTTCCGAGATACATTTGCTCAGCCAAGATGATGGAGCCCATGACAGCAACAATAACCATGCATAGGGGACTAAAGGCCGTCACAAAAACAGGGCCTCTGTCTTTCATTACTACTCCTTGAATATAATACGCCAGTCCTGAACAGATTATGCCCTGCATGCATGTATTTTCAAGCTATAAAGAGTTGAAACATATACTACTTGCTTGCTTAGGATCTGATTTTTCTGTGGACATGATCTTTTTTCACATATCAATGGAGAAATGAAAATTGGAATGGCTTTCCTGTTCTTTGGAAAGATGAAGTTTTTCCCTTTGAATTGTGAGATGCATAACTTTAGGTGAACTACGGCTTTGATGGGTCTGGAATTCGGACTGCTAAGCAGAAAAGATTTTCAACAAGGTGGGGTTGAGAGATAGTGTCTAGGTCTGTGGGCTATTTTAGTTATGTAACCCCATTGATGGTATATGATCCCTGTATAATTGGTTAGATATGATCAAAGGTGCTCATAGAGTAACTTAGAGGAATCACTACAACAATGACAATTTATAGATGAGTATAAAATAGTTAGTTTTTATATTCTTACACTGTAAGAGCTGCAGTAATTTAACATCCCAATTATGGACAGATGGCAGTATTTCCCCTTTCCATCACTAGTGCCAGTACGGCCCCTTCCATTGAGCTAACAGGCATATCCAAGGCTGTAAGAGAGAGCTCAGCAGGGTATGTTCTTAGTGTGATTGCCTGGAGAAACAGAGCATGAGGTTGTTATATTATGAGATCCATAAAATTTTTCATGTAGGGATACGTATATATATGTATGGGGTATGAAAACACTTTACTTGCGAATCATGAAACAAGCCAGCTGAAGCAGCCAATGAAGATCATTATGGCACCTTTAATTGAATGTTGAAGATTGGTTTCACCTGTTGCTGTTCATGGTTTAAGTCTTCCTTTCGTCCAGATCAGCTTGATAACGGGGCCTTTTACCAGTGTAATGATCATGGCTCCTGCAAACCGTGCTATAATCCCTATCCACTCTTAGCTTGGGTGCGGATACTTTTAAATCTTACCGTCTCAAGCTAGGAAGAGAGATAAAAACAATGGTTTACATCGGACGGCGTAGTCTCTTTCGTAAAGTTATTATGATTAGTTTTAATGCATATGTTTTTTTTTTAGAGAAGCATATGCAGCGTATAGCATACAAAGTGGTGGTTACGTTATAGTTACCTAAGAATGCAGGCCATTAGAATGTAAGGGCAGGAAGAAATATTGGTCATAGCGGCTGCAAAAGTTGCTGTCGTGTACTTCATTCCCAGAAAAACAAGTTCTGTCAATTACTGCCCTGCCAAGAGAACAAGATATAAGATATGCTTAATGGTAAATATGAAATATTAGAAGGAAGAACTTGGTTAGCATTATAGAAAATTTACTCCAATAAGCTGAGCACGATTAATTTGGTGAAGATTGAAAAGTGTCATCCTTGGCCTTACTCTCCTGTAGACAAAAAAAACTTTAGTCGTCTGTTCCTTGTGTCGTGTGGGATGTGCTTTGGAGAGAGAGAGAGAGAACTTGTCTAGAATGACTGCAAAAGGGGCAATGACAAGAGTAGCAACCACATGGCGGTATACAACTAGCACGTAATTGCTCATCCCTTTGTTTAAGGCAGCCTTACAGAGAACATCCATTCCTGCAAACCCAAAACTGCAAGAATATAACAGCGAGAAATGGTTTAATTCTGTCAAACATGATAAGTGCTTGGAGTTGGTTCTTCATCTTGTACTGTATGGCCTCCCTCTGGACCAGATTGCTGGAGCTTCAGTTCGTTATGAAACAGCA
The DNA here is from genome assembly GCA_900184695.1 of Betula pendula. Classification (NCBI taxonomy): domain Eukaryota; kingdom Viridiplantae; phylum Streptophyta; class Magnoliopsida; order Fagales; family Betulaceae; genus Betula; species Betula pendula. Next base: position 144,516 of record FXXK01000445.1, read on the forward strand.
AATCTTATTATCAGTTGCTCACAAGAGTACCCCAGTGGTAGCATGGGGTCTGCTCTATGTACGACGTAGTATTCCCAAAAGCTGTGGACTCCACTACTATCTTAAAACTAAAATTATTACTCACCAATTATTGATACCAAATGAGTTCATCTTTATAACGATTTGTTGATACTTATGCTTGAGAAAGCTTTCGACCCCAGTGGTTAATTTATATAAATGGCGTTTTTGGCATTGTTGAGGGCCACTTTCGCTGGTGGAGTTGCTTTGCTGACCATCGTAATAAAAGTTGTTTTCAATTATTTGACAACCCTCATTATTTGTGTTATTTTGATTTTAAAACACGAGTTTTCATTTTCGATTTTAGGCCTGACTTTTGGGTCTTTTTTTAATTATAGACTCGTTTGGGTGTTTGATTGTTTTTTTATTCTTTTGTTAACTTTTTAAAATTGTGAATACTGAAAAGAAAAAAATTGAAATTATGTTTGGATGATTTAGAAAAGATGTTTGAATGATTTAGAAAAAATGTTTGAGAAGGTGAATATATTTGGAAAAATAAAATTAAAAATGAATAAACAAAATTATATTTAAATTCTAAACAAAAAACAAAAAACTGAAGGAAAAAATTGGGGTGATTTGAAAACCACCTTCAACCGCTGTTTGGAGGTGACGAGCCACCCCTCGGTGTAACCATTTTTCTGTTGTTTTTTATTTTTATTTTGAATTTTTTGTTTTATTTATTATTTGTTTTATTATATTTTTTGAGCTAGGTTCAAAAAAATTGAGTTGAGATAAAAATGTTAGCTTAAAAAAAAATTGAGTTGAGTTGAGTTAAATATGTTTCCCAATTTCTCTCGCTCTCTCAAGGGAGAGAAGAGAGAGAGAGAGAGAGGGGAAAGAAAAAAAATAGAGAAGAGGTAGAGAAATGAGAGTTTTAGAAATTGTTTTTCCTATTTTTTACAGTTTGGGACGACTGAAAATTTTGATCAAACTAAAAATAGTTTATGCTTTTTATTTTTGTAAACCATTTTTTGCTTCTCTCAGTGCACGCTCCCTCGAGAGTTGCTTTATTTATTACGTAACATCCCAACTATTTTTTAGTTGAACAATTGGAAGCTGTCGTCGTCATCTTCATCTATAGTGATATGGGAAAGCAAATAGAGAGAGCTTCTGAACATCTCGAGACAATAATCGTGAACCTTCAATCGTCTCCATAGTGATTTGGGAGAGCGAATAGAGAGAGCTTCCGAGTGTCTTGAGACAATAATCGTGAACCTTCAATCCGAGCGAGTTCTTCCAAGTCTTATTCTTAGACAACTAGATTCCTCTTTGGATTTTTTAGAATGACAAAATACTAAATGCCTCGAGGCTTGCAAAGCCACTCTGGAGAAGAAGATCAAGTTGCAGCTCAAGGAGCCAGTGTTGGAGAGGATCTTGAGCTACTTCATTGATTGGAGGAGCGAAACCAAATTGACAACGAAGAACCCGGATGCCAGTGTTCAATGCTTGTTGGAAAATTCATTAATGGTTACCTATCAAAGAACACCTCTAATGCCAATCTCAAGGTCGACAAATTCTAGAAACCTCGCAATTTTTCTCCTCGATCAAGTTCATCTCTTCGAAAACGAGCTTTGATTTTTGGATGGCCAATTGGTTGGATTTTGAGGCGTTGATGTTTGATTGTGGGTTTGATCAGTGTGAGTGTTTGAATTTAGTATTTTTTCGGTGATTTTGCTTATGGGTATTGCTGATTGAGCGGGTGGGGGTAATAACGGCATTGGCTTATGGTTGTGTTTTTTAGAGCATTTCATGTCCAACCAAACGTCGGAAAATAATCAATTTTCCTTAAAAATATTTTACGTTTAAAAAAACAAAGCTTTCATTTAAAACTTTTGAAATCTCTAATAGTCAAAGATATTTGATTGGAAATTGGTCAAAACTTAGGTCTTAAAATTGAAGAATTAAAACTCAGGTGACTTAAAATATAGCTTATATTTCATTGTAACAATTTTCATAATTTTGTATTTTCTTTATCCCAAAATAGATTATATGGTTTGAAATGATACCATTAAGAATAAAAATAATGTAATGGTCTTTTTAAAATATCTTTTATTTGCCATGATTATTTTTTTTTAAAAAAAAATGTTTGCTTTGTGAATAAAAATTGGACATAAATTTTCTCTAACTTAGGTTGGAGTTTTATTAAAAAATTATGTATTTCTTACATGCTAAGAGATACATGACAAATTTATAATTGGATTGTAGAAAATTCCTCTAACTTATTTCAAAGAAAATTTTTGTCCATAAAAATGAGAGTAATGTAGGAAATTGAACTTTTTTATAAAAAATTATTTATTTTAAGAAAATGTAAAAATAAGATAAGAGTGAAAAAGTATTTTGGGGGTGTTTTTTGTTGAAAAAAGTTTATTAATGTAGAATTTTTTAAAAAAAAAAATCCCAATGGATATGTTTATTTTAAGAAGAGAAAACAAAATTTGAAACAATCGTAGTCCTAGTATCATTTAATCCTGATTTTTTTCGTTGAGCATCTCTGAAAGTAAGACCAAAAAAGGAAAACTCTGATAAAGGGCTTTTTGCAACATGATTAAAGGTGGCACCATTATTGAAAAACTTGTTCGTCGAGAAACAAAACGGGGCCACCCGCCGGCGGGGGGGTCGGCTGGGGGTGGGGGTGGTGAAGGCAACATAAGAATCTCCTTTGTATATTCTTTCTACTTTTAATTTTGGTTTTAGCTACTATAGTAAAAGACCTAGTACTCCACCTCCACGGTCAAGCTTATGCTGTCAGCACGCAAAAAAATCCCACTATTCATAATCTTGGCCACGATCGATGCTTTTTTTTCCTTGTGCTTTTATGCCGCCCTACCACCTCCGATCTGGAATCCATTTTCTGTATTCCTTCCCATTACTTCCTACATCAACATCACTGCCCCTCCCAATATCTAATTAACACTAGTTGTCTTCTGCGTCTGCTGATTAAACGTCACAATTTTTCATTATTAATTGATATGTTCTACCATGCGGCCTGCTCTTTTATTTAAATATAATTTTAATTTTATTTTAATTAATTTATTTATTTTTATGATAGGTACCTCTGCAAGGCCTGTTCGCTAATTTTTGGACTCGTATAAAGTGTCTCCTCCACACGAATTGTTTGTATCCAATGAGATTTAAATTTTAGACCTGATGAGAATATCACAAGACCAAAGCTCTTACGACTTGAGCCAACTCTTTGAAATTATGCGGCCAGCTCTTTTACCCATACATTACTGTATAGTTTTACTTTTCCATATACATATTATTAATTGTAGAGAAAATTAAGGAAAAGGACTTGCTTTGTTAATAAAGTTTCTCATTCATCTATAATTTTTTTAAAAAAAGAAGTGTAGGAAAGAAAAAAAAAAAGGCGATTTTAAAAATAGTAATTTTAAAAAGTGCAATTTGAAAACGTGATTTTTGAAAATACAGTTAAGCGTTTGGCAAAATCGCAGTTTAACCTTTAAAATTTGGCGTTTTTAAAAAAGCATTCTCTTACCTACGATTTGAAAACGCAAATTTTTACATTTTTAAATCGTAATTTTTTAAAAACGCAGTTCACAAATAATCTAATGTTTACAATTTTATTTCAAATCGCATTTATTATTTACAAAATCGTAATTTTAAACACACCCTTAATCTTCGTAGTCGCTTATATAGCGAATCAGAATTTTTAGGATTTTTTATCTTTGCATGTGATTCCTCGATTGATACATTGTGTTACAAAGATAAAACTTTATCCAACATTATCCCTAAAGTCAAACCACTTTAAATCCTCATGTTATTCTCTCTCTTTTTCCTTGTTAAATTCCCTTCCCCCAATATTTTATTACACTGGGATTCAGATTTCATTTCTTAACTATCACTCAACCTAAAAGAAAATTTATATCAGAGTACAGCCTTCAGAAATTAGAAATTTGTTTGAGCAATTGAAGGATAGCTGTCGACCCATTTCCTAATAAGCTTTTTTATTCTTTAGTTTGATGGTTTCTGTTGGCTCAAGACCAGTTTAAGTTTAACCAACCAAGTCAAACCTTCCATTTAATTATTGGGCAGGCTTGAAGAGAAACAAAAAAAAAAAAACAAAAAACAAAATAAAAACAAAACAAAAACAAAAAAAAGGGCAGGCCTGCTGGTGAGGAGATGTCACGGATATGGATTAAGGTCCTATATTCCCATGTAATAATATCTTGGGTAGTGCACGCAATAATTTTGATTTGGACATTTTATTTAAGACACATTTTATTTAACCCAATAACACATTGGGGAGGGAGATAGAGAAATAATTAGTGGCTTGCACTGCATGCAAGTCTCAAAGGGGTTGCTGGTGGGTGGCTGAACCACTCTTTTAGCCACCGTGGGTCACTAATATGGTTCGGCAATTCTAGCAAACCAAATCTAATTTTTTAGGGTGGTTGAACCACTTTTATGACTATAAGTCACTCTTTTTGAGTTATCTCTTTCTCTTATATACTGTCGAGTTAAGTTAACGGTTTATATTAGAGTTATTGCACTGTGTGCAATACCCAAAGTATTGCACACAATTTCGCAATCTCGATTCAATATTTTAGATTAAGCTTTTGACCATCTCATCTTAAAATGAATTAGTGTCTAGAGAAAAGCCAAAATTTTTTATAGCATTTAAAAGCGCACCTCACAAAGCATATTTTAAGAGTCGGCTACGTAAACAAAGCAGCCTTGTTGCATCCTAACACGATATAACCCACTTTCTCATAGTTTAACCTCTTGACTTTAATGCTTTCTGGCATGCGCAGATTGCAGTCCTTCTCGCGTAATATTTGGGCATAAAACAAGAAACATTGGTATAAAATTCCAATAGAGGTAAAAAAAAAATCATTCACTCTTTCGCCATAAAGTTTTTTGCCTTGCATTAATTCACTTGCATGATATTTACGGTGATTGCGTCGTGTTACGATTTTCCCTGCTGTTGGATCGTCTGGTGCGATTTTCTCCGTTGATCAACGGAGACAAGGACTTGGTGATGACAATGGCATGGCATTACATAACATCAGCTTTTTCCTTCAATCTTCATCCATCAATTTTCCGTCTGTGGTTTTGTGGGGGAGGGGAAGAACTTGATAGATACGTTAACCAAGCATGGGTTCATCTGCTCGGTAACCATCACCAAAAGCTGTCGCAATGACCAAGCTTTCTTCCATTATCATTCCCTTTTTTTTTTTATCCTTTTTTCTTTTTGATCGTTTCGTAAGCTTTTTGTCCATAATTGTAAACTTTTGTCGATGATTGTAAGCTTTTTGTTCATAATTGTAAACTTTTGTCGATGATTGTAAGCTTTTTGTCCATAATTGTAAGCTGTTGTCGATGATATATTGTAAGCTTTTGTCCATGAAAACATATCACCAATCTTTTTCGGAAGATAGAGACAGTCATCTTAGCCTACTATTCCAGTCAAAAGAATTTATTTAGGCCACGTTTGGTACATTGAAATGGTTATTTTTTAGGAATATGAATGATATTATAAAGAATACAAAAGTTGTAATAGAATGATCATATGGAATAACCAAATTTTGTTATTGAAATTGAATAATATTTCGCCAAAATTTCCTTTAACTACAGCTTGACCAATCGCATATTACCACGCAATTTAAAAATATCTTTTCAAACTTAATTACAATTTTTGCATTGTACCTGACAAATCTTCCTTGCAATTTGCTTTGTCTTCTCTCGACTTGGTTTTTCTGTTTAATCCTAATGAAGGGGTACATGCGTTTTACATTACCAAAGATTACAAAAATACCTTGCGTAAGATATAGATTTTTGAAAAATAAATAAATAAAAGCCAAAAAGGAAATCCTCCCACAGTTGGTCGTGGATCACCTCCCAGCGAAGTTTTTATTTTAATTTTTCTAATCTTAAGGTATAATTGTATTTTTATAAATTTTATGGGATATAATGGACATTTTACGTCACATGTGGGTGACGTGCTTGCCGTCTAAGTTAATGAAAAATTCTATCGGCGGGAGACATTGCAAATTGAGTGATAGATTGGTAAAATACATTGCAAAATTTTTTTTTTTTTTTTTTAGGGGGAGACATTGTAAATTGGATAATAATTTAAGGGGGGATTGTAGTTTTCCTTTTTCTTTTCTTTTTTTCTCTAGGGTTAAATACAATTACTGTTTACCCCCCCAAAGTATACCCATTTTTGCAATTCGGCCACCGAAGTTTAAAAAGTGATAATGTACTCCCTCACAGTTCCAAAAATTATCAATGTCGCCACTCCGTCACTTTTTTCCGTCATCTTTGACGGATTTAAATCATGTGCGTGGCACGTGGGTGTTTTGGGGGTGAAAATGTCTAAAATATCCCTGATCAATTTTTTTTTTTGAAAAAAAAAAAAAATTGGGGTTGCTACGGCCACCCATTGGCCATTTGGGGTGGCCGGCCCATTGGCCCTTGGGGGTGGCCGCCACCCCCATTCCAGCCAGATGGGGTGGTTTGGCCACCCCTTTGGCCAAATCAAGGTGACCGAGCCACCCCAAACCCTTTGAGGGTGGTTTTAGCCATCCCCATTTGGGCCCTTGGGAGAACCACCCCCATGGGCCATGGGGGTGGCTCGCCGCCACCCCAAATCCTTTGGGGTGGCCGGCCACCCCAAATGGCTAATGGGGTTGCCGTAGCCACCCAAATTTCATTTTTTTTTCTTAATTTAGTAGTTTTTTTTAAAAAAAACATATATTGGGAAAAGACCAAAATATCCTTAATTCAGTCAGGTGAAGACGGCTGAGAGTGACAGAGTGACGACATTGAGAATTTTTGAAACTTTGAAGAGGTACATTGTCACTTTTTAAATTTCGGTGGCCAAATTACAAAAATGGATATACTTTTTTTTGGGGGGGGTTAAACTGTATTTAACCATTTTCTCTAAGCAAAGCAATACAAAGGGAAAGGGTTAGAGGGAGTGCTTACCACTTCTAATGCGGATGGAAATGAGGGGAGAAGAACTAACTAAAAATGACAAATAGTCATTCTCGTGGAATTATTATTTTCATAAATATTAAACAAACTAAACAACAAAATAGCTATTCCTAAACCATTCTAATCTACCAAATGTGCCATTAGTCTTCACCTTATTTAATCTTTCTAGAGATATTATACGTATATAAAGATGATGAGGGTGGGTTGTGTGTGCCTACGCACAACTGTATACATGTTAGAGCATTCACAGTGACTTCTTTTAATCCATTCACTTCCATAAATGTAAAGAAAATTTCAAAAAAAAAATATATAAAAAGTGACTTACAGCAGTTTTTTTATTAGTTCCATAACTTTTAGGTTTGCTATAATTGAACCCAATGTATAAGGAAGCTTTCCTATTCATTATTTAAACCCAAAATATATCTCTCTCATCTCTCCTCTTTTTGCATTTCATTAGGGATTGTGTTGAAATTTTATAAAAAAAAGTGAGGGTAAGTAAAAAGCTTGTATTTTGTTAAAAAATAATAGTTTAATGATATAAAAAAAAATAAGAAAAACCATTGTAGCAATGTGGAGTGCATTTAGATATGAAAGCAAAATAAGCCTTGTTTCTTAAGTTGTTTTTTGCAAGCAGTCACAGCGCACGATTGTGTACCTTTTAGCGAGTGAAAGGCGGAGAAAGACTTGTCGAGAAAGATGGCAAAAGGGGCAATCACATCATATGAATATACAACAAAGGATGTAATGTGCTCATGCCGCGTCCAATGCAACTTTTAATGAAGGATTGGTCCGATGAACCGTGTGGAATAGCTATAATTTAGACCATTCATTTTAAAATCAACCGCTCAGAACTTGACAACACATCAGAGACAAAAAAACAAAAAAAGTTGGCTTTTTGCATTAAGGGTGGCTGACGTGGCCAAAAATGATGGTTGGGCTACCCTATGGCTTGTACAACAGTAACTCCTTTTTTTTTCTCCTATATTTTGTCGTGTTTAAAACTTTTAGAGAAAAGTACATATATTTACTCAAATTACTACTTTATTATTAATGTATCTCTCAAATTACTAATTGTGTCAACGTTTTCCTAAACTATAAAAAAATGTCATGTCTCCCAAGGTCATCAAAAAGATAAAAATGACTATAAAAATTTTTAATAACACAAAAATATCCTTATAAAATAAAAAACACAAAAACAAAAACAAAAAGTTTATGGGCTAAATACATTTTTGCTCCTTATAGTTTAACAACTTTATTTAAAGTCACCTCAGTTTTATTTTGTATCACAAGTGGTACCTTAATTTTGGTGAAAGACGAAAATGGTACTTGATGAGAATGCAAAATGTCATATTTCTCCGTTAATGTTTTGTCTTTTATACTTATTTGGTGCCTAAATATATTAATTATTCTTTTATTTTGATTTAGGATGCAATTGGAGGCGTTAAATGTAAAACAAAGCTAATTGGACAAATATATAAGACATATAAAACCAATCACTCCATTCAGCAGCTTCTTCAATTTGGCTTTAAAGTATTTAAACTATGTAAGAACTCCTGCATTGAAAAAGAGATCGTTCAAAAGGGACACTTTTCATTTACAGCAGGGAACGATCCTTCGCGACAGCTTCCACCTTGTATATATTACGTATAATAGACCCATCTATTGAAATTTTAGGAATTCATGAATTGAGAATGAGAGCATGTTCCATTTCACCAGTCATAGCCATACCACAAATCCAGACACCCCTACCCTTATTTCTTGCACACTCACACATATCATAATGATGAACAATGCTCCACTAGCTTTACGGCTTGGGTAAAGACATTATTTTTCGAATTTAAAGCTTGTAACGTGGGTTCACAATAAACGAAAAAAAAAAACACAAAACAAAAAACAAAACAAAACAAAACAAAACAAACAAACAATAAAGCTCAAAGGGGTTCAACAAAGGGAATAATTAATTACAAGGTAGGGTATTTAACTTATGTCTCTTATAACAAAAATGGCCTTAATCATGTTCACGCATGCATATATCAATATGACCTCGAAGAGAATCAAGGCAAGTTTTAGAGAAACAAATCTATGGAAGAATATCTTACATGAAAGAAAATAGTAAGACTAATATGGATATGTCAGTCTAAAGGCTCAAAATATCACCGGCTTTTGTCTACCAAATTTAGTCACAACCATTCTCAAGGAAAACAACTAGACTAATTAATTCTAAGTTGGAAGATTACTTATTCAATCATATTATGAATTTTTCAAGCTTAATTGAATCTTGCTAATGACATATACACCAAAAAATCGTTGAAAACCACAAAAACAAAAACCAAAACTCTTTTTTTAAAAAAAATTAAATTAAGTTAAACTAAAACACAACATAAATCCCCTCCTCCACATTTAAAACTTACATTGTCCCAAATGTAAGGTGAAATGCAAAGAAAAGGCAAAAATAACTAAAATATAAATGTGAGAATAAGAAAACAAACTCTCCTTGAGTTGCCTCCCAAGCAACACCTTTGTTTATTGTCGCTGGCTTGACTCAAGGCTTTTTTTTTTCAATCAGTATAAATCGGATCATTTTTCATTCAAATATGATGAAGGCTGTCTGTCTTGAAGAAAAATGAAATTTAAGATGTGTTAGTTGTTACAAGAAAGGAAGATTTTTTTCTTACTTTGGTTATGCACTCCAATCATTTTCATTTATCTTGGCTGTATATGGTATGCTCACTAATGGAAGTAATCATTTTGCAAGGAAGATCTAGGAGTATGATATATTTATGAGGTTTTCTTCATTCTCTTCATACCCTGTCAGAAGTAGCTCTGTAATATTACTCATTCATTTTAATCCTGAATTATGTTGAACTGGTAGGCTGCATGGCAGCATCACCAATATTATGAAGCTTCAACTGTGTTGTTAACATGTTGGATACAAGTCGTATCATTCAAGTTGAGCCATGTTTTGGGAACCTAAATTTTTTTATTAGTTTGAATTTAAATTCCAAATTCTCCTTATTCTCTTTTTCTTTCTTTGTTTTTTGTCTTTCGCCATGGCAGTAGAACTCCCTATTTTAATTCAGTCCATTCTTTAGAACCATTATATTGTGTACTTATTAAAAAAAAAAAAAATAGAACCATCATATTATGTTATGGCATTTGTTCACAGAATTGGGTGTTTTCCATTTTTCAATGACTTGAGGATATGATGGACTAGTGCTTTTAACTAAGGGTCTTAGGAAGACATGAGATTCCAAAATAAGGGATGTTGAGGCTGTAAGAATTAACATTGTGGTTCTGGATCAACTGTAGATGTCGTAGATAGTGCAAGATGGGGGAAATGCTTGGCCATAATTTAATGCTTCTCCTACCATATTGATGTCCTGGGAGGGAATGAGATGGTAGATCTTCATGGTAGATTCAGCGCATGATCAACTACTCACATATTGCGGGAGGTGCTCATTTGACTTTACGTCACGTGTCCTAAGTCGTGATATTCTCTTATAAATAGTCATCTCATCTTCCTTCCATAATATTCAGACTCTAATGCTATTCAGTCACATTTAAGTTGGAAAATTGTGGAGATTGATCAAACTCTGCATAGGGGACGTTTGGCAAGAGAGGGTACTGTACTGTAGTTGGGTTTTGATTTTTTTTTTAAAAAAAAAATTTTCACTTTCTATATCGTATCAATCAGTTTTTAACAATTTTTTTTATTTTTTATATCACATCAAACACTTTTTATTACTATTTAAATAAAATACTCACTAAAAGATAAAATTTTTTATTTTTTTATACAATAAATTTACAACATTCTTTCTATTTTATATCGCATTAAAAGTTAACAATCTCCTAATCTTGGTCTAAATCCTTTGCCAAACAACCTTATGTTTTTATGTCAATTGTCATTTTCCTTGCATCGCCACTGGAGATTGTTTAACACTAACTGAAAAACCTTAGTACTGCATACAATATTAATTAGATGTGACAGCCAGATACTATCAATACAGCTGTTGTTCCTTAGAACTGTGAGGTGCATGGAACTCGTCAGGAAATTCATAATTTAGACAGTGACTGAATTCCTTTGCTCTTGTTGTTGTCTATTTGTCTCCCCAGCAGAGACGTCAATTGTGACAACCTCATGATTAAAATTTTCTTTTCCAGTCTTAACTGCATGTATTATTTGTAAATCCAGCGCTTTTTGCTCATTAGTTGATGGGGTTGGGGACTTGTAATCTTTGCTTTTACCCCACACGACTAGATATAGGCCCGCAACTATGATAATAGCACCAAGTACCCTGTACAATTGATCAAATTAGTTAGTCACTCTGTTATCGTGTGTGGTTGTGGTGGTGGATTAAGCTTGGTAGATACCTTCCGAGATACATTTGCTCAGCCAAGATGATGGAGCCCATGACAGCAACAATAACCATGCATAGGGGACTAAAGGCCGTCACAAAAACAGGGCCTCTGTCTTTCATTACTACTCCTTGAATATAATAAGCCATTCCTGAACAGATTATGCCCTGCATGCATGTATTTTCAAGATATAAAGAGTTGAAAATATACTACTTGCTTGCTTGGGATCTGATTTTTCTGTGGACATGATCTTTTTTCACATATCAATGGAGAAATGAAAATTGGAATGGCTTTCCTGTTCTTTGGAAAGACGAAAGTTTTTCCCCTTTGAATTGTGAGATGCATAACTTTAGGTGAACTACGGCTTTGATGGGTCTGGAATTCTGGACTGCTAAGGCAGAAAAGATTTTCAACAAGGTTGGGGTTGAGAGATAGTGTCTAGGTCTATTGGGCTATTTTAGGTTATGTAACCCCATTGATGGTATATGATCCCTGTATAATTGGTTAGAGATGATCAAAGGTGCTCATAGAGTAACATAGAGGAAATCACTACAACGATGACAATTTATAGATGAGTATAAAATTAGTTAGTTTTATATTCTTACACTGTAGAGAGCTGCCAGCAATTTAACATCCCAATTTATGGACCAGATGGCAGTATTTCCCCTTTCCATCACTAGTGCCACTACGGCGCCTTCCATTGAGCCTAACAGGCATATCCAAGCTGTAAGAGAGAGCTCAGCAGGGTATGTTCTTAGTGTGATTGCCTGGAGAAACAGAGCATGAGGTTGTTATATTATGAGATCCATAAAATTTTTCATGTAGGGATACGTACATATATGATGGGGGAGAAAAACTTTACTTGCAGAATCATGAAACAAGCCCAGCTGAAGCAGCCAATGAAGATCATTATGGCACCTTTAATTGAATGTTGAAGATTGGTTTCACCCTGTTGCTGTTCATGGTAAGTTCTTCCTTTCGTCCAGATCAGCTCGATAACGGGGCCTTTTACCAGTGTAATGATCATGGCTCCTGCAACCGTTGCTATAGTCCCTATCACCTTAGCTTGGGTGCGGATACTTTTAAATCTTACCGTCTCAAGCCTAGGAAGAGAGATAAAAACAATGGTTTACATCGGACGGCGTAGTCTCTTTCAGTAAAGTTAGTCTATGATTAGTTTTAATGCATATTGTTTTTTTTTAGAGAAGCATATGCAGCTATAGCATACAAAGTGGTGGTTTACGTTATAGTTACCTAAGAATGCAGGCCATTAGAAATGTAAGGGCAGGAAGAATATTGGTCATAGCGGCTGCAAAAGTTGCTGTCGTGTACTTCATTCCCAGAAAATACAAGTTCTGGTCAATTACTGGCCTGCCAAGAGAACAAGATATAAGATATGCTTAATGGTAAATATGAAATATTAGAAGGAAGAACTTGGTTAGCGTTATAGAAAATTTACTCCAATAAGCTGAGCACGATTAATTTGGTGAAGATTGAAAGTGTCATCCTTGGCCTTACTCTCCTGTAGAAAAAAAAAAAAAAAACCTTTAGTCGTCTGTTCCTTGTGTCTGTGGATGTGCTTTGGAGAGAGAGAGGAGAGAGAGAGAGAGAACTTGTCTAGAATGACTGCAAAAGGGGCAATGACAAGAGTAGCAACCACATGGCGGTATACAACTAGCACGTAATTGCTCATCCCTTTGTTTAAGGCAGCCTTACAGAGAACATCCATTCCTGCAAACCCAAACTGCAAGAATATAACAGCGAGAAATGGTTTAATTCTGTCAAACATGATAAGTGCTTGGAGTTGGTTCTTCATCTTGTACTGTATGGCCTCCCTCTGGACCAGATTGCTGGAGCTTCAGTTCAGTTATGAAACAGCAAATCTTATTATCAGTTGCTCACAAGAGTACCCAATGGTAGCAATGGGGTCCTGCTTATGTAGACGGTAGTATTCCCAAAAGCTGTGGACTCCACTACTATCTTAAAACTAAAATTATTACTCACCAATTATTGATACCAAATGAGTTCATCTTTATAACGATTTGTTGATACTTATGCTTGAGGAAGCTTTCGACCCCAGTGGTTAATTTATATAAATGGCGTTTTTGGCATTGTTGAGTGCCACTTGCGCTGGTGGAGTTGCTTTGCTAACCATCGTAATAAAAGTTGTTTTCAATTATTTGACAACCCTCATTATTTGTGTTATTTTGATTTTAAAACACGAGTTTGCATGTTTCGATTTTAGGCTTGACTTTTGGGTCTTTTTTTAATTATAGACTCGTTTTGGTGTTTGATTGTTTTATTATTCTTTTGTTAACTTTTTAAAATTGTGAATACTGAAAAAGAAAAAAATTGAAATTATGTTTGGAAGATTTAGAAAAGATGTTTAAATGATTTAGAAAAGATGTTTGAGAAGGTGAATATATTTGGAAAAATAAAATTAAAAATGAATAAAAAAAATTCTATTTAAATTCTAAACAAAAAACAAAAAACTCAGGAAAAAAAATTGGGGTTATTTGAAAACCACCTTCAACCGCTGTTTGGAGGTGGCGAGCCACCCCTCAGTGTAACCATTTTTTTATTGTTTTTTATTTTTATTTTGAATTTTTTGTTTTATTGATTATTTATTTTATTATATTTTTTGAGCTAGGTTCAAAAAAATTGAGTTGAGTTGAGTTTAATATGTTTCCCAATTTCTCTCGCTCTCTTAAGGGAGAGAAGAGAGAGATAGAGAGGGGAAAGAAAAAAAATAGAGAAGAGGTAGAGAAATGAGAGTTTTAGAAATTGCTTTTCCTATATTTTATAGTTTGGGACGACTGAAAATTTTGATCAAACTGAAAATAGTTTATTCTTTTTATTTTTGCAAACCATTTTTTGCTTCTCTCAGTGCACGCTCCCTCGAGAGCTGCTTTATTTATTACGTAACATTCCAACTATTTCTCAGTTAAACAATTGGAACCTGTCGTCATTATTTTCATCTATAGTGATTTGGGAGAGCAAATAGAGAGAGCTTCTGAACATCTCTAGACAATAATTGTGAACCTTCAATCGTTTCCATAGTGATTTGGGAGAGCGAATAGAGATAGTTTCTGAGTGTCTCGAGACAATAATCGTGAACCTTCAATCCGAGACGAGTTCTTCCAAGTCTTATTCTTAGACAACTAGATTCCTCTTTGGATTTTTTAGAATGACAAAATACTAAATGCCTCGAGGCTTGCAAAGCCGCTCTGGAGAAGAAGATCTAGTTGCAGCTCAAGGAGCCAGTGTTGGAGAGGATCTTGAGCTACTTCATGGATTGGAGGAGCGAAACCAAATCGACAACGAAGAACCCGGATGCTAGTGTTCAATGCTTGTTGGAAAATTCATTAACGATTACCTATCAAAGAACACCTCTAATGCCAATCTCAAGCCCGACAAATTCTAGAAACCTCGCAATTTTTCTCCTCAATCAAGTTCATCTCTTCAAAGACGAGCTTTGATTTTTGGATGGCCAATTGGTTGGATTTTGTGGTGTTGATGTTTGATTGTGGGTTTGATCAGTGTGAGTGTTTGACTTTAGTATTTTTTCGGTGATTTTGCTTCTGGGTATTGCTGATTGAGCGGGTGGGGGTAATAAGAGTATTTACATTGGGCTCAACAAATGTTTGGCTAAATTTTAGCTAAAATATCACTTTTTCTATTTTAGCTAACAACTTTATAAAAGAACCTACATCCGGCTCAACATTTTAACTAACAACTTTTACTATTTTATTTAAATATTCATTATCTATTCTTTTTTTATTCTTTCTTTATTTTTTGTCCAACAATCATATTTTTGAAACTTTATCATTTTCTAACAATTATATTTTTTAAAATTTGTCATTTTTTATATAATCATATTTTTAAAAATTCATTTTTTTCATAATAGACATTTTTTTAAAAAAAAAATTTATCTTTTTCTAAAGGTCTTTTTTTTAAAAAAAAAAAATGAAGCATTCAATACCAAAGAGGAATACTTAAAAAATAAATAAATAAATAAATAAAATAAAAAATAAAAAACCAAAGAGGAAAGCAGGCGCAGGAAAGAAAAAAAAAATGAGAAAAGAAGTAGGCGCAAGAGAAAAGAAGACGCAGGAATAAAAAAAGAAAAGAAAAAAGAGAGGAGAGAGAGAGAGAGAGAGAGATTATTTTATTAATTAAAAAATGGTTTGGTGAACTACAGTGCTCAGCAAAGTTGCTGAGCACTGTAGCAGCTCAGCAAAAAATTGAGTATTTTGCTGAGCCAAATGTGAGAATTTTTTAAGAAAAATTTGCTATAGGGCTCAACAAAGTAGCTTTTTAACTACTTTGTTGAGCCGAATGTGAGTGCTCTAACGGCATTGGCTTATGGTGGTGTTCTTTAGAGCATTACATGTCCAACCAAACGTCGGAAAATAATCAATTTTCCTTAAAAATATTTTACGTTTAAAAAAACAAAGCTTTCATTTAAATTTTTTGAAATCTCTAATAGTCAAAGATATTTGATTGGAAATTGGTCAAAACTTAGGTCTTAAAATTGAAGAATTAAAACTCAGGTGACTCAAAATATAGCTTATATTTCATTGTAACAATTTTCATAATTTTGTATTTTCTTTATCCCAAAATAGATTATATGGTTTGAAATGATACCATTAAGAATAAAAATAATGTAATGGTCTTTTTAAAATATCTTTTATTTGCCATGATTATTTTTTTAAAAAAAAAAAATTGTTTGCTTTGTGAATAAAAATTGGACATAAATTTCTTTCAACTTGAGTTGGAATTCTATTAAAAATTATGCAATTCTCACATGCTAACAGACACATGACAAATTTATAACTGGATTGTAAGAAATTCCTCCAACCTATTTCGGAAATAATTTTTGTCCATAAAAATGAGCGTAATGTAGGAAATTAAACTTTTTTTATAAAAATTTATTTATTTTAAGAAAATGTAAAAATAAGATAAGAGTGAAAAAGTGNTTTTGGGGGGTGTTTTTTGTAGAAAAAAGTTTATTAATGTAGAATTTTTTAAATAACAAAAAAAAAATCCCAATGGATATGTTTATTTTAAGAAGAGAAAACAAAAATTTGAAACAATCGTAGTCCTATTATCTTTTAATCCTGATTTTTTTTCGTTGAGCATCTCTGAAAGTAAGACCAAAAAATGAAAACTCTGTTAAAGGGCTTTTTGCAACATGATTAGAGGTGGCACCATCATTGAAAAACATGTTAGTCGATAAACAGAAATTAAGGGGGGTGGTGGTGTTGGCCCAAATAAGAATCTCCTCTGCATATTCGTTCTACTTTTAATTTTGGTTTTAGCTACTATAGTAAAAGACCCAGTACTCCACCTCCACGGTCAACCTTATGCTGTCAGCACGCAAAAAAATCCCACCATTCATAATCTTGGCCACGATCGATGATTTTGTTTCCTTGTGCTTTTATGCCGCCTGCCACCTCCGATCTGGAATCCATTTTCTGTATTCCTTCCCATTACTTCCTACATCAACCTCAGTGCCCCTCCCAATATCTAA
The DNA here is from genome assembly GCA_900184695.1 of Betula pendula. Classification (NCBI taxonomy): domain Eukaryota; kingdom Viridiplantae; phylum Streptophyta; class Magnoliopsida; order Fagales; family Betulaceae; genus Betula; species Betula pendula. The sequence continues at coordinate 161,419 of FXXK01000445.1, forward strand.
TTAACACTAGTTGTCTTCTGCGTCAGCTGATTAAACATCACAATTTTTCATTATTAATTGATATGTTGTACCATGTCCCCTCCTCTTTTATTTTTTATTTTTTGTTTTTTGTTTTTATTTTTTATTATAAGAACCTCTCTAAGGCCTGTTAGGTAAATTTCATACTCGTATAAAGTGCTTTTTTATATGAATTAGGTAAAATTTTAATTTTGCTGACGAGCATGGTTTTAATGAAACGTTTGTATCCAATGAAATTTAAACTTTAGACCTGATGAGGATGCCATCAAAATTAAGACTCTTACTATTTAAGCCAACTCCTTAAAATTATGCGCACTGCTCTTTTACCCATACACTACCGTATAGTTTTACTTTTCCATATATGTAATATTAACTGAGAGAAAATTAAGGAAAATGACTTACTTTGTTAATAAAGTGTCTCATTCATCTAAAAAAAAAGGGGTAAGAAAAGAACAAAAAAAATAAAAATAAAAAACGTTGTGCTAGAATCTTCAGGGTTTCTTTAATTTCCATATTTGCTAGTATAACGAATCAGAATTTTGGGGATTTTTTTATCTTGAATGTGATTCCTCGCTTGATACATTGTGTTGTAAAGGTATAACTTTATCCAACAGCATCCCTAAAGTCAAACCACTTTAAATCCTCATGTTATTCTCTCTCTTTTTCCTTTTTCGAATTCCCTTCCCCCAATATTTTATTTATATTTTAATACACTGGGTTCAGATTTCATTTCTTAACTGTCACTCAACCTAAAAGAAAATTTATATCAGAGTACAGCCTTCAGAAATTAAAAAGTTGTTTGAGCAATTGAAGGATAGGTGTCGACCCATTTCCTAATTAATAAGCTTATTTATTCTTTAGGTTGATGGTTTCTGTTGGCTCCAGACCAGTTCAACCAACTAACCAAGTCAAACATTCCATTTAATTATTGGGCAGGCTTGAATAAAATTAAAAAAATAGTAATAATATTTTTTTTGTTAAAAATAAAAAAAGGGCAGGCCTACTGATGAGGAGATGTCACGGATATGGATTAAGGTCCTATATTCCTATGTAATATCTAGGGTAGTGCATGCAATAATTTTGATTTGAACATTTTATTTAACGCTATAACACAATGGGGAGGGAGATAGAGAGAAAATTAGTGGTGTGTACCACATGCAAGTCTCAAAGGGGTGGTTGGTGGGGTGGCTAAACCATTCTTTTGGTCACTAATATGATTTGGCAATCGTAACAAATCAAATTTAATTTTTGAAGGTGATTAAACCCTTTTCTTTTGAGTTCTCTCTTTCTCTTATGTATTGTCGAGTTAAGTTAACGGCTCATATTAGAACTATTGCACTATGTGCAACACCTAAAATATTGCACGCGATCTCGATTCAATATGTTGAATCGGGTCTTTGACCATCTCATCTTAAAATTAATTAGTTCCAGAAAAAAGTAAAAACTTTTTATAACATTCGAAAGCGCATCTCACATGGCATGTTTTAAGAATCACCCGCATAAACAAAACATAAACAAAACAGCTTTGTTGCATCCCAGCACGATATAACCCACTTTCTCATAGTTTAACCTTTTAACTTTAATGCTTTCCGGCATGCGCAGATTGCAGTCCTTCTCGCGTAATATTTGGGTGTAAAACAAGTAACATTGGTATAAAATTCCCATAGAGGTAAAAAAAAATCATTCACTCTTTCGCCATAAAGTTTTTTGCCTTACGTGCATTAATTCACTTGCTCGATATTTTCAGTGATTGCACCGTGTTACGATTTTCCTTGCCGTTCGATCGTCTGGTGTGATTTTCTCCGTTGATCAACGGAGACAAGGACTTGATGATGACAATGGCATGGCATTACATAACATCAGCTTTTTCCTTCAATCTTCATCCATTAAGTTTCCGTATATGGTTTTGTGGGGGAGGTAAAGAACTTGATAGATACGTTAACCAAGCATGGGTTCATCTGCTCGGTCAAAAAGTTTGAGCCTATAGGAGGTAACCATCACCAAAAGCTGTCGCAAAGACCAAGCTTTCTTCCATTATCATTCCCTTTTTTTTTTTATCCTTTTTTCCTTCTGATCGTTTCGTAAGCTTTTTGTTCATAATTGTAAACTTTTGGTCGATGATTGTAAGCTTTTTGTCCATAATTGTAAGCTTTTGTCGATGATATATTGTAAGCTTTTGTCCATGAAAACATATCCCCATTCTTTTTCGGAAGATAAGAGACAGTCATCTTAGGCCTCCTATTCCTGTCAAAAGATTTATTTAGGCCATGTTTGGTATATAAAATTGTATCTTTTTAAGAATATGAATGATATTATTAAGAACACAAGAAATTGGAATAGAATGATCGTCCGGAATAACTAAATTTTATAATTGAAATTGAATAATATTTTGCCACAATTTCCTTAAACTACACCTCTGACCTACCCCACAAATTACCACGCAATTTATAATATTTATTCAAACTTCATTACAATTTTTGCAATGTACCTATCAATCTACCTTGTAATTTGCAGTGTCTTCTCTCCACTTGGTTTTTCTATTTAATCCTAATGGAGGGGTAGTGCATTTCATATGACCAAAAATTACAAAAATATCCTGCATGAGATATAGAATTCTGAAAAATAAATAAATAAAAGCCAACAAGGAAAACCTCCCATGGTTGGTTGTGGATCACCTCCCAGAGAAGTTTTTTATTTATTTTTTTAATCTAAGGTATAGTTGTATTCTCACAAATTTTATAGGGTATAATGGACATTATGTCACATGTGGGTGATGTGCTTGTCGTCTAAGTTAATGAAAAATTCTAACGGCGGGAGACATTGCAAATTGAGTGATAAATTGGTAAGATAAATTGCAAAAATTGGTTTTTTTTTTTTTTCTCTTCTTTTTTGGAGGGAGGCATTATAAATTGGGTGATAATTTGAGGAAGTGTAATTTTTTTTTTTTTCTCTAAGCAATGCATTACAAGGGGAAAGGGTTAGAGGGGGTGCTTACCACTTCTAATGCGGATGGAAATGAGGGGAGAAGAACTAACTGAAAATGAGAAATAGTCATTCTTTGTGGAAACATTATTTTCAAAAATACTAAACAAACCAAATGTGCCATTAGTCTTCAACTTATTTAATCTTTCTAGAGATATTATACATATATAAAGATGATCATGAAGGTGGGTTGTGTGTACCTATGCGCGACTGCATACATGTTAAAGTATTCAAAGCGGTTTTTTTATAATATATCTCCTTTCGTAAATTTAAAATAAATAAATAAATAAATAAGAAAACCATAAAAGGTAACTTACAATAGCTTTTTTATTAGTTCTAAAAACCTTGAATTTGCTACAGTTGAACCCAAAATAGGGAAGCTTCCCTATCTATTATTTAAACCCAAAATATATCTCTCTCATCTCTCATCTTTTTGCCTTTCATTAGGAACTATGTAAAAATTTTGTAAAAAAAAATGAGGGTAAGTAAGGAGGCTTGTATTATAAAGAAATAATATTTTAATAATATAGTTTTAAAAAAATTTTAAAAAAAATTATTATAGAGTGTATTTGAATAAGAAAACAAAAAAATAGCCTTATGTATTAAAAAATAAAAAGGCCATACATATATTAAAGGAAAACTACTATGAGATGCGCCTAAGACGAGAAAGGGAGAACTGGTCAAAAAAATGGAAAAAGGGGCAAACACATCAAAAAAGATGGAAAAGGGGCAAACACAATCGCAAGAAAGACGGTCAAGGGGGCAAGCAGTCACAGTGCGCACGATTGTGTACGCTTTAGCGAGTGAAAGGCAGAGAAAGACTTGTCGAGAAAGATGGCAAAAGGGGGCAATCACATCATATGAATATACAACAAAGGATGTAATGTGCTCATGCCCCGTCCAAACGAGTGAAAGGCAGAGAAAGACTTGTCGAGAAAGATGGCAAAAGGGGGCAATCACATCATATGAATATACAACAAAGGATGTAATGTGCTCATGCCCCGTCCAATGCAACTTTTAATGAAGGATTGGTCCGATGAACCGTGTGGAATAGCTATAATTTAGACCATTCATTTTAAAATCAACCGCTCAGAACTTGACAACACATCAGAGACAAAAATTAAAAAAAAAAAAAGTTGGCTTTTTGCATTAAGCGTGGCTGACGTGGCCAAAAATATGGTTGGGCTACCCTATGGCTTGTACAACAGTAACTCCTTTTTTTTTCTTTCTTATATTTTGTCGTGTTTTAAACTTTTAGAAAAATGTCCACTAATTGTATCAACATCCCCTTAAACTATAAAAAAAATATAATGTCACTCGAGACTACAAAAAAGATAAAAATGATAATAAAAATTTTCAATAAAACAAAAATATCTTTATAAATTTGAAAACAATAAAAACATAAAAAAAAAACAAAAAACAAAAAATTGATGGGATAAATACATTTTTGCCTCATGTAGTTTAACGAATTATTTAAAGCCACCTCAATTTCATTTTGTATCACAAGTAGTACCTCAATTTTAGTGAAAGACGGAGACGATATCTCTGTCCAATTATTTAACAGAACTCCACGTGTCAATGTTAAACATTGACACGTGACTCTATCTTAGTAAAAATTAAAATTTAAAAACTTCAAATATTAAAATATTGAAAAAAAAAATTAAAATATTACAAAGAAGGGGTGGCTCAAGCTGCCCCCCATGGGGAGCGGCAAAGCCACCCCCTTGGCTAGTATGGGGGTGGTTTCCAAACCACTCCCAAAGAGAAAAAAAAATGGGTGGCTGAGCCACCTCAAAGAGCCTTGGGAGTGGCTCGGCCACCCCCATTTGGCCTAGGGTAATTTCGGTCACCCTAGGCCAGCTGGTCTGGGGGTAGACGAATCACCTCCAAGGGTCAAACCCTAATTTATTTATTTTTTTCCCTTCTTTAGGCTTTGTGGGGGTGGCCGAACCACCCCCATACCGGCCAAGGGGTGGCTCGAGCCACCCCCTCCTCTCTTTTTTTTTCAGTTTTTTTTTAAGTTGTTTTTTTTAAAATATTTTAAGTTTTTTATTTTTATTTTTATTAAGCCAGAACCATGTGTCAGTGTTAAACACTGACACGTGGAGTTCCGTTAAATATTTAGACAAAAAATTGACAAAGGTACTATTTCTGTCTTTTGCCAAAATTGAGATATCACCTATGATACAAAATAAAACTGAGATGGTTTTAAATAAAGTCGTTAAACTACATTAGGGTTAGAAGGATTTACCCCAAAATTTATTTAAAAAAATAAAAAAAAATGAGAAAAATGAAAAATCGGCCACCCTATATGGCCAAATGTGGGTGGTTTGGCCTAAATGAAAATTGTATTAAGAAAAATCTTAAAAAACTCAAAAAACAAAACAAAAACAAGGGAAACTCCCTTGGTTTTACTTTTTTTTTTTTTAAATATATTTTTCTTTTTATAATTTTAAGTTTTGTGTAGTTTTTTTTATATATAATTTCATAATTTTTATAATTTTACGAAAAATATTTTTGTTATCGGGAAGATATTAGCATTTTTGAATAGTTTAGAGATGACATTAATACAATTAGTAATTTGTTGGCGGGACATTGACAAGGTAATAGTTATTTGAGAGATGTATATATACTCTTTCCTACTTTTTTATTCTTTTTTTTTATTTTTTCTTTTTAAAATAAAAATATTAACAAACAATCAAAAATATAAAATACACACAAAATACTTAAAATAATTTTCACATTTAATTATATCACATCAAAACATATTTTTCAAACCAAAAAAAAAAATCACACCCTCTAAAAAGCATTAATAGGAGTTATTGCTTTCTTTTTATCTTTTCGTCCTTACTTGGCTGGCTGACGTAAGCGACGGAAAGGTATTGTGCAAAATCAACCAATTTTTCCTTTTGGCAAATATATGAACATATGTATTATAAAGAGACCTGTTATTCTCTCAATTTCTCATTTATTTCCTTTTTAAATTTATCATGTAAGTCCTACATATCCAATATGATTAAAAAAAAAAAAAGACATGAATGAGACATAATAAAAATAAAATCAAAAATTAAAAATAAAATTAAAAAAAATCCGTTATAAATAGCATGGCCTGCTTCCCTGTTTAGGACGGATCTCTGCCTCACATTTAACAATGCTATGTTCTACCAACAATGACGTTTCTCCGCTACAGAAATAAACTTTTCAATTTCCCATAGTTTTCGTAAACATAATATGACCAATTCCTTTTAATTAATATGTTCCAATAAAGCCACCTTAATTACATTATACTTAAATGTTTAAAGAAATAGAAAAAAGTTTGCCTCCAAAGTCAATAGGAGGAAATTTTTTTTTTTTTTAGTGGAAATGGGCGTATTTCATTTATGTGTAAAATTCAGATTAGGTACAAACGCTCCATAGCGATAATATTAGAAATATATATTGGGACTTCCCCGACATGGGTCATCTCCTCCGTAATAGTCAAGGCTTCCTTGGCTAAGCAATGGGCCGCACCATTCAGGTGTCGTCGGACATGGTTGACTTTCCATATGTGCGTTCCTTGTAGATGGCTTCGAGCTTCCTCACTTAGGTGGCCATAGGAACTTCAATTACGAGTGGATGATTTTAGAGCATAGACCACTTGGAGGGCATCCCCTTCTAGTACCACTTTAGAGAAAACATGCTCCCTACAAAAATTAACCGCCCTGAGTGGCGGATCGCTTCGGCAATAGCAAAGGTTGTAATGTGATTTCTGGGTTCAGACACCGTGGCTATCACCTCCCCATTGGAGTCTCGTATTACCACTCCGATACCCATTCAGCGATTAATCGTGTCCACTGTCGTATCCCAATTGATCTTTACAAAACCCACCGAAGGGAGCTTGATGTAGGACGGAAATTACCCATATTTTCGGTAAATTCTAAAATAAGAAAATAGCAAATAACATATTGGGAAAGTGCAGTTCAAGAAGATTTTTATTCAGATTCAGACAATGGAAGTATAGAAGGAAAGATCTTGTCATGATCATTGCTGATTGTCAACCGTATTCGGTTGACACAAAAATCAATTTATTGATTTTCTATTTTAGATTAGGATTCTATTTAAAAATAAAAATAAATAAAGTTTTATTAAAACTTTATTTATTTCCTTTTCAGGATTGTATTTACTTTTCCTTTCCTTTGTAGACTTGTATTTATTTATTTCCTTTATAGGATTAGGTTTACTTGTTCTACTAGAACTAGGATTACTTATTCTACTAGGACTAGGATTACTTTCTCTTCAAGTTTTCTACTGTATAAATATGTGAGTCTACATTGTAAACAATCACACAATTGAATATTTATCAATCAGAGAATTTCTCTCAAATACTCTGCGGAGTTTGTTACTTTTAAGCCTGCGGGCTTGTTTTATTTTTTTAGTCAGAAGACGCAGACGCTTCTGATTTGTTTACCAAGTCTTCCGCTACGTCCAGAGCTTGCCAACAAATTCACCGTGGGAGTAACCACCACTACCTGGTTTCGTTGTCGGGAGGAAGCTTGCTAAAAAGCCTCGAGATTATCCAGAGTTTGACTAACCATAACATGAGGTTGGCTAACTTGTTTTCCATGAACCACTGCATTCCAACAAAACCACACGGTGCGGGCTACAACTGCCACCCGTTCCATATCATCCTATTCTAAAACTCGCATGAGGTTTAAGAGAATAGCACGGAAATCCTCATGTTTGAAGCTCCGCTTCTGGATCGTATTCCGACACATACTCCAAAGTGCCTTAGCCGCTTGGCAACCCCACAATATATGACCAATAGTTCCGCTTGATTTGCACACATAGGGCATAGGGGAACCTCAGTGATTTTCCTTCAAAATAGGTTAGCTTTAGTAGCCAGCGCATTACTGCAAGCACGCCACAAGAACACCTTCGCCACATGCGGGAACTTTAACTTCCACAAGTGACGCCAGAGATCCCTAGCCTAATTTGAACTTGAACTTTCACACCTTGAGTTGTATGGTGCCAGGTTGGGCGATTAATGGTGTAGATCGAACCAATAGGAATCTGAGTTATAACCTCAACCGTACTCAGATCAAACAACTCACGAATCATCCCAACCTTCCAGTAAGGCTCATTCTAGTCAATGAGGTTTGAAACTGTCGCCTCAACACTAAGGCCTCCTAGTGAACGTCCTGCAGGTAGTACTAGAGGCTATGGGAGCCACCTATCTTGCCAGATGTGAATGTAGAGCCCATTCCCAACTCTCCACTTAATGCCAATTTTGAGAAGATCTTGAGCAACCCACAGACTTCTCCATACATACGACGGTCGTCGGCCCGACAGTGTTGTGAAGATCGTTGCCCGAGGGAAATATTTTGCCTTAAAAATCTTTGCCACTAAAGATTCTGGATTCTGAAGAATTCGCTAACATTGTTTTGCTAACAGAGCTTTATTAAAGCTTTCCAAATCTCGAAAACTCATGCCCCCATCACTCTTAGCCACACCCATTTTCTTAATCTAGTGAATAGACCATTCTTATTCGTGGTGACTCCACCAATACCGCTGAAGCATAGCATTGATCTCTTGAAGAAGAGATTTCACTAGCAAAAACACACTCATCGTATAGGTGGGGATGAATTGAGCCATAGTTTTCAGCAGAATTTCCTTCACAGCTTGGGAAAGGAATTTATGCTTCCAATTGCTAATGCAGGCCCATATACGCTCCTTTAAGGAAGAGAAAGCCAAGCGCCGGGATCTTCCCACTAACGCCGGCAAGCCCAGATACTTCTCAACACAGTTAGAAGCCTATACCCCAGAAGTTTGTAATAATTGACTTCTATTAGAGCCCAGAGTGTTGGTGATAAAGAGGATGGAGGTCTTCTCCATGTTTAATCGTTGTCTTGAAGCTTGTTCATACTTTCCTAGAATAGATCATAGTCGGTCTCACTCCAAAAGGTTAGCTTTGCAAAACAATAGGCTATCATCTGTAAAGAAAAGATGATTCAGTCGGACCCTTCCTTTGGCTATAGGAACTCCCGTGATTGCTTTACTGCCTGCAACATAGCACTAAGAACTTCAATGCACATAATGAATAAATAGGGGGAGATGAGATCACATTGCCGAAAGCCTCGAGAAGGGGTAATACTGCCATATGAATCACCGTTAATCAAAACGGAATAAGAGACAGATGTGATGCAGTTCATGATTAACCGAGTCCAACGCCCATCAAAGCCCAATTTGCGCATCACCCCTTCAAGGAAAATCCATTCAATACGATCATATGTCTTGCTCATATCCAATTTCAGAGCTATAAAACCTCTCTTGCCCTTCAATACAGAAGTCATAGTATGAAGTGTCTCATAGGCAGTCAAAATATTATTTGTGATGTGCCGACCGGCCACAAATGCACTTTGATTAGGAGAAATAATATGGGGAAGGATTTGCTTAAGTCCGTTAGCTAAGACTTTAGACACTATCTTGTAAAGCACATTACACAAATTGATGGGCCTAAAGTCAGTGACCCGCGAAGCGGGCTTCTTCTTGGGAATGAGTACAATGCTGGTTCCATTGACAATATCAAGGGACCGACCCGACTATAAACAAAAGATAACAGCCTGACATACCTCTTGGCCAATCAAAGGCCAATACTTGTGGTAGAAGCATGAGGGAAACCGTCCGGTCTGGGAGACTTATACGAGGACATTTGCGAAATGGCGGTCACACTTTCTCGCTGGTCCAGTTGGTTTTTTTCCTCTGGTTCGCGAACAAATGGAAGAACTTCGTATTCCAGTCTCCATTCTAAAGCCAATGAACCTTCGCTCTTTGCTTCCACTTAAGATCTTCTCTTTCCAGCATATTGTCAATCAATGTTTGATGATACTTGATTTCTCCATTGACATGTGTTTTTAGAGCATATGATTTCACATGTATTTTTAATAGAACGGCCTATTAAACTGACATGTATTCTTAAAATATGTAACTCATCATATGCTCTAATAATATGTGTTAGTTTAATAAACTGAATTAAAAATAGTAATAATAATAATAATAATAACAATAATAATATCCATCTGAACCCACTCTGACATGTGAGACTTGGGCGACTACCAACTAGGCTCGACTCAATAACAGTAATCATTTATTGAATTCCGCTTCGTAATTGATTTCAGCCCAAACCCAAAAACCGACTCGACCCAAGTCTGTTAAAAAAAAAAAAAACTATTTGACATATATATACATATCTATACTTAAAAGTTACAAAAAAGTGTAGAAGCCACGGGTATAGTAAAATTTTGTTTGAAAGCAAATTACTATTTTAACCTTCTATTCTTTCCTCCTCTTTCTGTCCTCGTCCTCTTCTTCCAACACGTTCTTCCTTGCTCTTCGACAGAGAAAAGAAAAACTAGTACCCATACCCACACCTTCGTCATCCATTCCACCGATACCCACTCCCGTTAAGGTACCACCCCAACCCATACTATTTTAAGCCCTAACCACTACTCTTTCTCCTTCACCCCCTCATCTTCTTCTTCTTCAAGAAAATTGTTATGTACTCCAGACAACCGTTGGGTTATGTTTGAAGCTAGTGAGCAGTGATTCGTAGGCTTGAAGTTTTGTGAGATTGTTGCAGAACGAAAGGACACAATAGAAAGGGGAGGAAACAAAACGAGTGAAATGAAAAAGACGTGTCAAATTAGGAAGTAGGCATGGTTTCCAGAATGGGTAGCGTGGCGACACTTGGTGCAATCTCAGGGTTAATGGAAGACAGTTAGAAGTCCACTAAAGAAGCTGAAGAGTGCATAATCACAAAAAAAAAAAAAAAAAACGAAGAGTGCATGTGTTTTATATGTTAAAATCATGAATTTTTGTGTACCCAAATAATGGGCTTATAGTTGTAGATGGACATTTCTGTTAGTAGGGCCTTTTTGTTAATATGGGTTGTTTTAATTGTTACAATATAGGCTAGGCGTGAGTTCTAGTAAGTTACTAACTGAACCGAATGTGAGCTATTATTAGCACCAATTGGGAAAGTAAAGAGTAGGAAAACAGATGCTTATATAATTTTTTTTTAAAAAAAAAAAAAAAAAGAAGGGCAGGAAAATAGATAAGCATTTTGTAATCCATTCTTGGAGGTACAAGTTCCTCCAAATACCGGATTATCAATACATTCAATTCTAAAATCCACCCATCGTAGCCATTCATTCCAATTCCAGTTTACATCTCATTCAACTTCATTCAATCATCCTATTCATATACACTTACTTACAATCAGATATAAAAAATACACATCAGTCACAATAAAGTTCTTAACAAGAATAAACATTTTAAAATATAATAATAGTTTATATTAATTAATTATTATTATTATCGCCCCTACAAGAATACTATCCTAGCTCCATCACTTCACCTACACCACAGACCCCAGCCACGCAAGAAACCCCAATTACTCACACTCAACCGGTCACCACTACCGTTCAAAACCGAAAAGAGAACAAAACCAACAATATCCAAAACACATACCACAATCGCTTCACAGCCCCAAACAAACAACCAAAGTTCCCATCTTCAAATCGTTTCACAACCCCCAATCCAAACCCCCCAACCGCAAACTGACACGAAAGACCAGCCACCATGCCACCGCCATCCAAATCTGAAGCACCACTACATCGGAATCAACGCTCGCCACAAAACCACCAGCTCATGTTCCACCGCCGCGCTGCCTCCCTATTGCGTTGACCTACGAAACCCAACATCATTGGTCTAAGTCCGACTTGCCAGTCTCTTCAATGCGGTAGAGATAATAAAAAGCCAAAATCAATTCTTCTCATTTCAATTTTTGCTATCCCTAAAGAGTTCTCTGTTGCTTTTCACAAATAATGTATGTTTTCTCTTTGATTTGGGTTATTTCTTTTTTTTTTCGTTTCTATTTCATAGTAATATATGATGTTACTTTCTTCAACTGCTACTTTTGTTTTTGCTTCGAATTCGTATGCCACCAACCCTATATGTCAAACGAAATATCCACTCCTCTAAATATCAGTTAAGTTTTGTTCTTTGTGAGAGAACATTTTTTATTTGGATGAATAAACGGTAAAATTTGTGAAAAATTAGATTATAAGAACCACCGAAATTGGTTCCCACATTTTTTTTTTTTAATATCATATCACTTTTGTAATGCTATGGTATCAATTTACTTATTTAAAAAATTAATTGGGTCACTTGTGAAAAAATTTAGATATTAACTTTGTTATAAATACTTTTATATATGATATTGAATTTTTAATGTGAATCGTCCCAATGATACATATCACAGGGGGAGTGCTTTCCAACTAGTACTTAATAAAAGTGAGAAACTCCTAAGTTCCCAAGCATCGTTCCTCTTCTCTTCTTCACCACTCCTCCAAGCCACCTAAAACCCCTCCTCATCATATATCTGACACTTCTGAGGGTTGTTGAGCTCATGGAGATTGATTGTCAAGCTAGCCTGCTCAATGGAGTTAGGGCTTGCAAACTCTACCGCTCCTCCCAGCTACCTGAAGCCCCATCTCATCGTAGATCTAGTCGTTGAGCACATGAACTAACTCAATATTGTTAGTCTATTATAGCTTAAGGAAGGTTTTACCCAAGGAGTCCTCGTTGGTAGGGCTGGGTATTGGTTAAATTAGTGACGGTAAGAACATTTTCGCCCATTAAACCGCTATAGTCAATTAATTAACTGATTTTATACCGATAGTAACAATTTCTAACTATTTTGGTTAAGTCAGTTACATGTCGATTGGTTAATCAATTAACTTTTGATTTTTTTTATATTAGGCCAAGACTATTTTTTATAGGAGTGTATAAGCGGAGCGATTATTAACCGCTTATAACTGAATAACCAATTAGGCCGATTGCGGTTATTAATTTTAAAAAACTGGTTATTAACGGGTAACAGTTTTTATATATAAATTATTAATTTTTTATATATATAAATATTAATTTTACAAGTTTATATTCACTTTTTTTCTTCTCTCATTCTTTATTTCTCTCCTCTCTCTCTCTCTCTCTCTCAAGACGAGCCCCTGCAGCAGGAGCTCGTCTTGAGAGAGATGAGAGAGGAGAAGAAAAAAAAAAATTTGTCCCACATTGAATATAAACAAATTTTTTCCACCCCTACTTTTATAAAAAAGACTACTTAAGCCTTTGTAGATATAGCTTCTCAAGATGCCTTGAGAAAATCATATATATAATTAGTTAGAAAATCATATATATAATTAGTTTTTAAATTATTATTATTATTATTATTATTATTATTATTATATATAAACCCGATGAGAAGTGATTTTTTTTTTTTTTGTGATCCATAATATCAAAACTAGTATTGAAACCGGTTATTAGCAACCGCAACGGAGATCCCGGTTGCAATTGCGATAGCTAAAAATTGAATAATCGAAGACCCCAGTTGCGGTTATTGCCTAATAACCACAAAAGCAACTTGTTGTACACCCCTAATTTTTTGGGCCAAAATGGAATTTTTTTTGGGCAAAGGTTCAAAAGGTTATCGTTTCACTTCAAATTGATTGAAAAAAACACGGTTCAATTGAATCGGTTCGGTTAACCGCAAAAAAAATCTCTGCCTCCAACCGAGCCAAACTGACATCGAAACACTAATGTTATTCCGCCTACCGGCCACCGGAAGTTAGTTGCCAGTGGGTAGATGACCGTCAGGTATTCTGCCCACCCCAATGTTGTTGGTGTTACCAGTAGATCTAAGGTTATGCATCGGTTTAAGAGTAAAACAAAAAGAGCCATTCTTTTTAACTCTCATGGGTATGAAATTCTTGTCGTCTTTAGAAGGGTATTCCTTGCCTATTTTCTTGATTGATGTGGGAATTTTTTTTTTTTTTCCCTGTTTTGATTTTCTCTGTGCTATTTGTATCCCCCGGACCCCCTCCCCCAAATTGCTCATCCACAAATTTTAGATGCACCATTTAGGCTATTGGGTGCGTTAGACCACTGGTTTTTGTAGAAGACAATGTCGCATTGAGAGTAGCATTTTCAAAGAACATCAAAAATGGTATTTCTGATGGTAAACCCGATTCCGAGCCAACCCATGGTTTCCGATTCCAGACGGAAATTACGAAAATCAGCTCGGAGTCTGTAACAGATTTTTCGTTTCCAGCCCCCGTCGGTCAGAATTTGGAAAGACCAAATTTCCGCCGAAGGGGACGGTAACCAGGCCTAGGCCGAATGCATCCAGCAGCCACATATGACTAAAGATGCTAAGGGCATGTTTAAAATTGCAATGAAAAATAGAGTTTTTGAAAATAGAGTTTTTGTTTGTGAGTTTTTGTCAAAAATGTTACTACTGAAAAGCTATTTACATGTTTAGTAACTGCATGTCTTAAGTGTTTTTTTGATAACATTGATGTTTGGTAACAAAACTAAAAAAGTTTTTATAGTTACAAAAATGACAATAAAGAACATGTAATTTTTTTATTTTTTTTGTTATTCCATTTTATAGCATTTTTTTAATATAAAAGTTGTTAATCCAAACTTTTTTTCATTTTTTCATGGTTTAATTTTATACGTTTTAACTTAGATGTCCAACATTTTGCCTTTTTTTTACCTAAAATATTGTTTATAATAAATTCTTAGCTATAAATAAACTTTCAATACAAAACCAAAATAATAATTAAAAAAAAAAGAAAGAAATACAACATGAATATACAATGATAAAAAACAAACATCATTTAAATAACAAAATATCGAAAGTATTGAGCGCATAAAAAAAAAAAAAAAACATTCAATTAAATCATTACAACATTCAAATATGACAATACAACCTACTTTTGTCCCCTATTATAGAGCCTTTATCATTTCATTGCAAGTGTTTACGTGGGTTCAACAAAAACTTTTTTTCTCAATAAACCCTCATCTCTCTCTCATTTTAGAACAGCATAGAGCCATAGTTATGCGCTCACCGAAGGATGGTACTACTACGTCAAAGAGAAGCAGCCAAACCCCAAAAAATCGTCTCTCTTTCTCTCTCTCTAACTCCCGAAAACTTATTTGTTCTAATTGAAGCACATCCATACGTTAATGGCAATAGAGACTTAAAAAGACCAAGTCGAATGAAATTAAAAGAGAAATCAGACTTACCGCAGTGTCTAACTCTCAAAAATAGGGACAAAACTCGTCGGCTCTCAAATTTGCAGAAGAATTTGCAATTCTCAAAATCACAGAAGATGTCATAAGGCATGAAAAAACATATGTATATATATTGGTATTGTCATAATTATGTAAAACTTGTTTAGATATTTTTGACAATGTGTGATTTTTATTAAACCCAAACTACTTCACACATTTTTTATTGAAAGTGCATTTCAACAAAAGCATCAAAATTGAGCTTTGGACTAAATGCAAGTTTTAGCTTTTGAGAGGAGAGAACATGCTTTGTTAGAAAAAATCCAAACAGCTACTTTCGTTAAAAGCACTTTTGGAGCCTAAAAACATGTTTAACGCTGTGAAACACAAACCCAAACATGCCTATATGTTATTATGTTACCTTACCAGAAACATTACAGCTTCCTCTATACGTTTCCCTTGGCCATCTTTTTTTTTTTTTTTTTCTAAGCCAGATAAGGGGAGGGGGGGAAGGGGAAGAAACATCACACAAAAACACACAAAGGGCTAGGCAACCCAACAACAAGCTCATTACAACCAATTCAGCACCGAAACTAAATCTTAGCTAAAAAAAATGATGGAAAGGGGAGGAAAATGCTTTAAATAGTCGAGAAAAGATCAGGCAACTTCTTTCCTCACTGTTTTCAAGAACCATAGGAAGACATTACCGTCACAACGTCAGTTGAAAGAGGCATTAAGAAATGAGTACAGAAAAGAGCTAGGCTCCTAGTAATCAATCAACTCTCAACTTCAGAATACGGAATAAATTCTATCAATCTCAGGAAAAATAATTTCGAGGGAAAACAAACTAATATATAATTGATTTCTCAAAATACGAAGATCTTCCATTCACACCCAAATGAGTGGTGATTGTAAAATAATAACAGGGAGAGCAATACAAGCATCAAAGATATAATAGTTTTTCCCATCAAAATGGTTCCCTGTGATCCCATCTTCAACAAGATTTGCTTACGATCCACAGCAAGCTGATCTTTGGGCAGATTGAGAAGCTCCTGCTGCCTGGTCCGGTTGATTAATTCTAATTGTCTGTGGCTGAAAAGATCCAACAACCAAAAGTCTGTTAGAACAAATTACAAGGGGATAAAATTGTCTGCGCCTGGGTAAAATGTGTAGACTTTTACTTAAATGTAAATTGTTTCCAGAAATAGTGATAGTCATATAAATATGCAAATACCTTAGCCATGCAAAAGAAAACCCATTTAAATTTAATTTATTTTTCATCATTTGTGACTTCAAAGTTCAAATTATACCTCAGCCCTTGAGTCAGTATCCGCCAGTCTTTGCTTAATATCCCTAGCTATTGAAAAGAAAACCTCTTCCACGTTTAAATTTGTCTTTGCACTCTGTAATTCGCAGGTTTTTCAGCATAAAAAAATAGAAGGAAAGAAAGACAGAACCAACAATTTCTGCAAGTTAACATAAGCAACAAATTTTCCTCACAGTCTCAAAGAACTTGATGCCATATTCGTCGGCAAGAGCTTGGCCCTTTGAGGTAGGAACAGCCTGAAAATAAGGTCCTTGTCAAGTCAACGTCGATGATGGCCAGGGAAACTAATATATACACACTCACAAAAACACAGTGAAAGAGGCAGAGGAGGATGAGGACAGACCCTTTTGCTTTCATCCATGTCAGCTTTGTTACCAACCAGTATCTTGTTGACATTGTCAGAAGCATGTTGTTCAATGTTACGAATCCAATTCCTAATGTCTGAATGTGGAAAGAAAATCAGTCTAATTATCATTTATAACCAGAAAATTTAAAACATTCACCATTAATGAATAAATCTCCATCCAAGCAAAGGAAGCTCCTCAAGATATCAAGATCACGATTATAGCATCATGAAAAATCTAGTCTGGTACTGTATAAAATTTAACGGAAAAGAATCCACACAGTTTAAGAGATACAGTAAAGCAGAAGAACGATCGATATAATCACAGCATTCCAAAACTTCAAATAATAACAGTGAAGGAAGACATTACTGTTAAAAGATGATTCATCAGTGACATCATAAACGAGCAAAATGCCCATGGCTCCACGATAGTAAGCTGCAGAAGATAGTGATACTTAGTCAAGCTTCTAAAACTTAAAATCATGAAAGAAAACATAGTCACGCTTTTAAGACTAAAAATCATGAAAGAAACACTTGCAGGTCAAAAATTATCAATCACAGAAAAATGTCTGTTTATATCTATAAAGTATTATTCTTGAACAAAATATCTATAAATTATTAATAAATTCTGAAAAACACTAAAGTCACGTTTGGTATACGGAATGGCTATTCTATTAAGAAAATTAATAGCTTTCATTAAAAATGGAAAATGGTGGAATGAAATAGCCTTGGAATAACCATTCCCTCGTAGGCAATGAGAATGGCTATTCCTATGAGGGAATGGTTATTCCAAGTGGTAAAGCCTCATCATATACTTTAATACCAAGGCTATTCTATTCAACATTTTTTTCATTCCTAAAAAAAACTATTTTTTTTTTTCTAATGGAATAGTCATTCCACGTACCAAGCGTACTCTAAGACATCTAAGAAAACACAGCTCCTATTAGTGTTGAGCAAAATCATATATACATACCCCTCAATAACACAATCATGTATACATGCCCCTCATAAGCTTTTACAAAATTATTGCCAAGGTTCTATGTCACAAAATGCTTTCATCCGAGGAAGGCAGGATCCTAAATATTTTATTGCTAATGAACACCTTGATAGTAAAATAAAATCCAAAAAACCAGGTGCGCTCTGCAAATTGGACTTAGAAAAAACTTATCATCATGTAAATTGGGGTTTTCTGTAGTAGATGTTGAGGAGTGGTTTTAGGGGAAAATGGTGGACATGGATAGCTCATTGTATCTTTTTTGTGCCTTTTTTTTTTGTTTTGGTGAACGGCACTCCCACTAGTTTTTTTTGTAGCTCCCATGGTTTGAGACAGGAGACCTTCTATCTCCACTATTGTTTGTCATTGTGATGGAGGCTTTGGGTAGGATGATTTCTGCATTAGTGAGTGGGACTTTGTTGTTTAGCTACTCTGTGGGGACGAAAAATGTTGGTTGGTTTGATATCTCTCATCTTCTGTTTGCGAATGACGCTTTAATTTTTTGTGGGGCAGACCTAGATCACCTCCATCATTTGTGTTGCTTGTTCTTATGCTTTGAAGCTATTTTAGGCTTGAAGATCAATTTGGCCAAGTCAGAATTGGTTCTTGTAGGTTTGATTAATAACAAAGAAGGTTGACTAGAATCTTGGGTTGCAGGGTAGGTTTGATTAATAACAAAGATGGTTGACTAGAATCTTGGGTTGCAAGGTATTGTCTTTGAAGTACTTTGGTCTTCCTTTGGGTGCTTCTTTTAAAGATAAACCTATTTGGAATGACATTATTGAGAAGGTTGAGCGTTGTTTGGTTGGCTAGAAGTGATTGTAATTGTCTGAAGGGCGTAGGATTACCTAATCAATAGCACTTTGTCCAACTTGCCCACCTACTTCTTGTTGTTTCCCCTCCTGGCTAGCGTTGCCAATCAAATTTTTGAAAAGCTGCAATGGGATTTCTTGTGGGGAGGTACGGGTGAAGAGGTCAGATTCCATCTAGTAAGTTGGCCCAAGCTATGTTCTCCGATCTCTATTGGGGGATTGGGGGTTTGGAATTTGCTCTTGTTCAACCGAGCCCTTCTAGGGAAATGGCTATGGTGTTACACCTTTGAGAGAGAGGCTCTCTAGAGAAAGGTAGTGGATGTGAAAAATGGCAGTCAATGGGTGGGTAGTGCTCTGATGAAGTTTCTAGGTCTTATGGGGTGGGTCACTAGAAATTCAATTAGGAATGGTGAAATTTTGTAGATGTTCTAATTTCAAGGTGGGTAATGGCTCTGAGATTAGTTTTTGAAATGATGTGTGATGTGAGGAATGGCCCCTTGAGGCAGCATTTCCAAAGTTGTAAAACATTTATTGCCCAAAGATGCTTCTGTGGCTGATCATCTTTAGTTCTCTAGTGGCTCTCCTCAGTGGAACGTTAATTTTGTTAGAGCGACGCATGATTAGGAGCTAGAATTCTTTTCCTCATTCTTCGACCAGTTGTATTCCATTAAGCTGAACAGGATGGTGTTGAAAAGCTTTGTCGAAACCCTTCCAAGAAAAGGTTGTTTGAAGTCAAATCGTTTTATAATGTCTTAATCCCCCATGATAGCAACCCCTTCCCTTGGAGGTGTATTTGGCGTAGTAGGGCCTCGTTGAGAGTGGCTTTCTTTGATTGGTCTACCGCTTAGGTAAGATCCTCACAATGGACAACTTAAGAACGCAAAAAATTGTTGTAATCGATTGGTATTGCATGTGTATAAAGAGTGGGGAAACTGTTGACTTCTGGCTCCATTGCGAGAAAGCTAGTGCCTTATAGTACTCTATTTTCGGTCTTTCTGGCTTAGCATGGGTCATGCATCGTCAATTGAGAGATCTCCTTACTTGTTGGAGAAGGGAGATGGTAATTCTCAAAGTGAAGTTTTGTAGAAAATGATCCCGCTCTGTTTGACGTGGTGAATTTAGAGAGAGAAATAATCAAAGCTTTAAAAACAATGAAAGAGCGGTGGCAGAGCTAAAGGCCTTATTTTTCCATACCCTTTTTCAGTGAGTAGTTGCGTATGATTGTTTGCACATTTGTAGTCTTCATGACTTTTTTTTCTCTTTTATTTTTTTGTTTTAAGTGTTTCTCTTAAATACTTCTTGTGTACTTGAGTGCGCCCTTCAGTTTTTTAATAAAATCCCTTTTATTTATCAAAAAAATAACACAACTAAGTTAAAATGCTCAAGTACTTTACAGTACACCCACATAACATTCTAAGGCTTTGTCATCCTGCTTTTGGCAGAACAAACCAATTACAATGTCACCATGTCACTGATAAGTCAACTTAATCATTACTGCAATTCCAATCTGAATGAGAACTCAATCTATTAAAGCTCTTGTTAGTCATATCATAACAGGATATGCTATTTCTCTTTAAAAACGCGTTGTTTGAATACATATGAAAAATAACACAATTGTGAGCTTTGTCAATCACCCTCATACCAACTTAGATAATGTGTTCATCAGCCTTTATTAAAAAAGAAAAAAATCCAAAGGCTGATGGGCATTGCCACTTCAGCCAGTTAAGATAATAGTGGCACGAGAGTTAAGCATTTAGAATTACTCTAACTGCATCATTCATAATGTGTTCAAATTCATAAAAATTGCATAAGAGCACATATACAAACCTACTCCATATCACCTTTAAGGCCAGAAACTAACCGGTTGTAATCGTTCGAAACCTCTCTTGACCAGCAGTATCCCAAATTTGCAGTTTGATTCGTTTGCCATCAAGCTCTATGGTCCTTATCTTAAAATCAATTCTGTCAAAGAAAATCCAACCTAGTGATATCAGACGCCAATTATGGAGAAACAAAAAGAAAATTCCTAGTACCCTTACCCAATGGTGGTAATAAAACTCGTAGTAAAGGATCCATCCGAGAAACGCAAAAGAAGGCAACTCTTACCCACACCTGCCACGTCACATAACAAGTATAAGTATTCAGAATCCTAACTTGATATGTACAAGATACAAAGGTAAACCTCAAAACAAACATAAACGTAAATGAGAGCCTCTAATGATCCACATAATTTAAGGACTAAAATTGAAATTACAATCAAACTAAACCAAAAAGAAAATCTGTGGAAATCGTTCATATTGAGCTCAAAAGAAGCATAATCGAATCAGACCTTAAACAGAACCTAGATTTGCAATCAAATCAAACAAGTAAATGAGAGATTTCGAGGGGCAGAACGTAAAATCATACCGCTGTCGCCGATCAGAAGGAGCTTTATGAGGTAATCGTAATCGGCTCGAGCTCTAGCAGGTGGAGCGGCCATCGAAAACTATTCGCGAAGAGAAAAACAAAGTAAACCCTAGACAGTAGACAGCGAAATCTCTCCTAGTAAATAATAAAATAAACAACTAAAAATAAAAACAAATAATGAAACTTGAAATTTGAAATGTTTGGGGGATAATTGTGGAAAAGGAAATACCAGATCAGGAAGCGGAATTGTGAGATCTACGGAGATGAGAGAAAAGAGGAGGGAAGCGTCCCTGACTCCCTGCTATACGTCAGCACCGGTCGGCCGTTGAAAAATGTTTCGGGGAGAGAGAAAGTTTTGGGAAAGGGTGCGTTTAACTATTTTAAGGTGTGGGAGAGGGCTTTGAGCCGTTGGATTATTGTTGCATTGAGGTCTGGGTCGATCTGACGGCCGAAATGGATTCGTCAGCAGCGTCGGTGGAGATACTATGCGAAAGAATCTGTAGTGAAGCTAGTGAGGCGACGTTTTTTGGTTCGTTGAGGAGATGGGACGACGACGTGCTGGATGCTCAGAGGGTGCGGGAACGATACCGTTTTGCCTGGTTACAAGATAGACTATAGGTACGAGCGCGTTTAAACAAAGGACCAAGAATTGGTTTAGTTAAAATTGGCTAAACTTTCAATTATAACGGTGTATAAACTGTAAATTAAAATCGCATAATCTATCTACACGATTCAAATATGTCTATAAGAGCATTACATTGGGCCGTAGCGAAAAATAACAAAAAATAAATAAAAATCATAACAATGCATTAAAAAAAATATATATATATATCACTCTCTTCTAATAAAAAATTCACATATCTTTCTAATAAAAAAATAGGTAAATGTAAGATAAATTATTAGGTAAAAGTGCTATTTTAAATCGATCACTCACTTTTTAAAATTAGAATTTGGGTTCATGGTTATTCGCAAAATTTAAAATAAATTATTCCGTCAAATTTAATCGATTCTTCTATCAAATTTTGAGAATTCATTAGTCAGAGTCAACTAATAAACTAAAACAACGCTGTTTATTGGAGATATTTTGTTTTTTACTATGTTCAAATTTATTTTATATTTCTCTAAATTATATAAAAAAAAAAAAAACCCTCAACCACCCTCTTCGCCAATAGGGGCGGTTCGGGCACCTCCTTTGGCCAAATAGGAGGTGGCTGAACCACCTCCTAATTTTTCTAGGGGTGGCCAAATCACCCATATGGCCATAGTAGTAGTATGGCCAGGGGCGGACCCACGTACTCCTATGGGGGGACGAATGTCCCCTCAAAATTTTTAAAATTCTTCTTAAAAATTAAAATCTACACATGCTATAAATTTTTGGGGGGACTTTCCGTATATAATACTCTTTAGTTAGTTTTTTAAGGTATTTTTATCATAATATATTAGTTAAATTTCGAATTGTTATTTAATTAGGCTTGTGTATTTTTGTCATAAATCACCTCCTTTAAACTCTTTGATGTCATATTAGCAAATATGAGAGTTAATTATAGACTGAATCACTCTATTCTTCAAGGACGAGAGTTATGTGTGTCTCCTTTAAACTCTTAACATATTCTTTAAAGCCAGAATTATAAATAGTCTAATAAAAAATTAGATTTGTGCTATCAAGTGCAGTAACTTGCTTTACGTTTATTTTCATAGTAAACAATTTAAATATAGCCAATTAGCCATGCCATTCATAAAAGAGACTATATCTATCTATATACTTATGTATTCATATAAAATCGTCCCCCCACGCCAAAAATCCTAGGTCCGCCCCTGAGTATGGCCATCCTCTTATTTAAAAATAAAAAATTGTGGGATGGCCAAATACCCTCAAATGGCCAAAATATAAGTTCAGGTCAACAATAAAACTAAATAACTTAGCCAAAAATGACAAAATAATGGACAACTTTCCCTCTCTCTTTTTTTTCCCCCTTTTTTTCTTCTTCTCTTCAACCAATTTTTATTATTATTATTATTATTATTATTCTTTAATCCAACAGAATCACTGCAAAGCAACAAACGTTGCTACATTGAGTTTGAAAGCATTTTTTTTTTTTTCTTCTTCTTCTTCTTGGCAGAGCTACATTTGCTTTCTGGTATTCTTTGGCTGCCCTCCACCCGAAACTCAAACACCAATCCACCTATGAGAAGCGTCGTCGTTTAGTTCCATCCAGTGGCATGAGCCCCTTTTGTAGATATTGATATTACAAAGTATTGGATGGCATGGATGCAGCATGATAAACCTCTGCGATTTGTGAATTCACGGTGGCTGCGAACTCCTTTAATTGACAGGCTTTACCTTAAGAGCATTTATATTGGGTTCAACAAAGTAGCTAAAGAAGCTATTTTATTGAGTTCTATAACAAAAAAATTTTAAAAAAAAAAATTTACATTAAGCTCAACAAAATACCCAATTTTTTTATGACTAACTATAGTACTCAGCAATGTAGCAATTTAAATAATATAATAATCACTCAGTATCTCTCCTCTAAATAAAAATTTTTCTCTCTCTCTCACATGTCTCCTCCTTCTCTCTTCTTTCCTTTTCTTTTTTTTATCCTACGCCTTCTCTCTTCTTCATCTCTAATACGCCTTCTCTCTTCTTCATCTCTAAATCTGCCTTTTCTCTTCTTCATCTCTGTATTAAATACTTTCTATTCTATATTGTTTTTAGAACAATATAATCGTTGGTCTTGTAAATTTGGCATTGAATGCTTCAGTTTTTTTTTCTTTTTTCAAAAAGACCGTTAGAAAAAGATTTTTAAAAAAATGAATTTTAAAAATATGTCATTTAAATTTTAGAAAATGTGATCGTTAGGAAATGATAAGGTTTCAAAAATATAATTGTTGGAGCAAGAATAAAAAAAGAATAGATAATGAATATTAAAATGGAATAGTAAAAGTTGTTAGCTAAAATGCTGAGCCGGATATAATTTTTTTAAAAAAAATTGTTAGCTAAAATGGAAAAAGTAATGTTTTAGCTAAAATTTATCCAAACATTTGTTGAGCCCAATGTGAGTGCTCTAACATGCCAACATTTTTGACAAAATATATGGTGACTTGTTCCAAAATTTGAAAGTAACAAAAAAGAAAAAAAGAAAAAAAAAGATAATTACCTTTTTCTTTATGAACTACTACCCTATATTACTATGAATAATTATATATGTCAACCTCTATATTTACTTTGTGTCAACAAAAATTAATGTAACTTTTAAAATTACTATTGGATCAAAAGTCAATAATGATATTCATCTTATTAACATTCATATTCGGAGAGATAACACAAAGCTAAAAAACCCAGATCTGGGTGGAGGAGGGATATCCTTTCCCTCCTCCCCCCTTCCCCCCTCCCCTTCTTGTTATTTCATTTTGTCTTTGGTTTTGATTTGTTGATTTTGATTTTAGTTTTCTCAGCACAGTAGGTTTTGCCAACGTCCTCTCTATTATCCATGGCTGGATTCCACTTTATCCGCATCCATAGCCTCGAATCTGCTATTTGGAAGTTTTGGTTTTGGTTTCTCAAAATCAGATCTAGAACTTTTAAAGAGTCCCCCCCCCCCCCCTCTCGCTCCCCTTCACCATATTCCGGAGCTCCTAAGCTTCTTTCTCCCACGTCGGCCAGCCTCTCTCCGCTTCCAGTCGATAGATCAGCTTGGTGCTGCTTGCTTTTGTTGTTTTAATTTGATTTCTATTACTGTTTATCCCTGGCATTCGGGTTGAGAAAGTTTTAATAATGTTGGTGTGATTTAGGCTGCCTATCTTCGAATTTGTCTGCTTATTGTAGATCTGATTTATAACCGGAGTTGTACATAGGTATGCGGAAAATTAGGTTATAGATATTTATTTGTTTTTGTCTATGACTTGTAAGTTTATAGCCTTGAGCTATGATTATCGAAGCTTATGACTTATTGTCTTAGCTTTTATTCAAGAATTGTCATTAATGGAAAAGTGAAAATTCACATTAAGAAAAAAAAAATGATCTATTATAAATTCAATAGTTATTTTAAAGAGTAATGATACAAGTCACCCTTTATGTCTATCTTGTGTCTACCAAAAGTGACATACCTTTTAAAATCACCATTAGATCAAAAGTTAATAATAATTAATCATAAATTTAATAGTGATTAGAAAAGTATATCATGTGTATTGACACAAGGAGAATGAAGAGTCATATATTACTCTAATTTTTAAAGTTCATCATTTTGATTTTGCCCAGATAACAGAAGGTTTGACATATACATTACTCTTAATTACATTGGCCTATAAAACTCAGACGACTATTGAAGGAGATATAGACGTAACAGATATAACTATATAAATAGAAGATATAGAGAAGATATATAGATATATATGATGAGAAATTCATAATATTATATATAGAATATAATATATATAAAACAATATTAATAAAAAATACAATCTTCAAACTTTATAAGTATATAATATATAACAAAATAATTAAATTACTTAAATATTAATATATAATAAAAAAATCGAAGGGGTGGCTCTTTGTTGCCATGGGATGGCTGGCACCCCATTTTGGTCAACCACCTCTGACGAGCAAATTATTGGTGGGTGCTAAACTAACCTAAGGCTCTTAAGGGTGGTTCTACAACTTCATTTTTAGCTTTGGGGTGATTTTGGCAACCCCATAATAAGAGTTTAAGGGTGGGCTTATCGCCCAAATTATAACTCCTAATTGAATTTTTTTTAAAAAAAAAAATTTAGTTTAAGATTTTTAATTTTTTTTATATTATATTTTTCATATTTTTATTATTTATGAAGGCATATACGGGACATTTTTTATTGATTTGATGATATTCCGTTAGTTCATAAATTGATGATATATTTCTTATTTTCGGGTTGGCAAAGGTTGACAGTTAGTTCGGGTTCGACCGTTAACTCATCAACCCGTTAAGAGTAAACTCGAACATAACCTGTTTATTAAACGGGTCACCCGGACACGACCCGCCATTTTTAACGGGTCAACACGGCACGACCTGTCAATCCGTTAGTTGCCGGGTCGTGTCGGATCTAGATCGGGCCTACCCAACCGACCCGAATTAAGCAGATCTGAAAGCCAATTCAAGTCAGTCTTTCAGATCCGCTTAATACCAAGAACAGAGAGACAAGAGAGAGATCCAGAGATGGCCGTGAGACTGTGAGAGAGAGAGCCGGAGATGACCATGAGAGAGAGAGAGGGATGCAGCGGAGAGAGTGCCAGAGATGCTGGAGTGGAGACGAGCAGTGGAGAGATCGCAAGAGATTGCCGGAGACGCTAAGTAGCTGAGACAACGGAGATAAAGTTACCCCCAAGGACTAACAATGGAGAGAGATCAAGAGAGAGGCTGTGAGAGAGAGAGGGAGAGGGAGAATTAAGCGGCTAAGATCAAGGATTCAAGGGAGGGAGATCGAGAGAGGGACTGAGCCACTGAGGTTTGAGGGAGATCGAACTTTTGTTGTGTGAGATGAGAGAGTTAGAGATGGTAGAAATCATATGAGAGATGAGAGAACTGCTGAACTGGTAGTGGTTTTGTGAGATGAGTGACGGCAGTGATCAGAGACAATTTAGGGTTTTTTTTTTTTTTTTAAAGTAAACGGGTTAGACGGGTTCACCCTCGAGTTGACCCGTCGTATACTAATTAATAAACGGTTGATCGTTTATGACCTAAACCTGATTTGATTAATAAACCCAAACCTGCTATTTTCGTGTCTTGTTTGTGATGGGTTTTGCCCAGGTCCGTGTAAAAAAATTGCATCCCCCTACCGTATTTACCATAATACGAGGATACCATAAATGATACAAAATTGAACCTAAGTAGAAAAAAGTAAAATGTTAAAAAATCACATATTGAAATGCATTTAACCAAAAAAAAAAAAAAAAAACTAAAAAATCAATTAAAAAAACCTTAATACTTTTTTTTTCTTTTTGTGAAAAGAGTACCATTCTAGGGGTGTCCAGCCACCAACCCAAACACTTGAGTGGCCGAACCACCCCAAGTGTTTTTTTTTTCAAGTCTAATTTCTTAGTTTTTATTAATTATAATTGGTTTTTAATACTTTTTTTTATTGGAACCTATTTTTTTTTTAAAAAAAAAAAAATGAAGTTAATTTTTTTGTTTAATTTTACTTAGTTTTTAAATTTTGATTTTTTTTCCTTGTTGAATATTACGATACATTGATTTTTTTTTTTTTTTTTTTTTAAGGGGAAACTTCATATAGCCTCCCTGAATTTTTAGCCCTTTTGACATGTCTCATAATCTTTAAAAATTCATACTTTGATCTTAAACTTCTAATGTCTATCACTTAACCTTATTCTGTTAGGATTTATCGTTAAATCATATCAAAATTCTCAAAATATCCTTGTATTTTTTTCTAAAAAAAAAATATAAAAAAACCCTCAAATATTCAGGTGTGGATATTTTTGCAAATTCTGTTAAATCCTAACCAACGCTTAAATCTTTGCAATTTTTTTTTTTTTTTTTAAAAAAAATGAATGGTATTTTGAGAATTTTGGCATCAAAGTGATAGATATTAGTGTTCAGAGTACCAAAGTGTGAGTTTTTAAATATTGTGGGGCATGTCAAAATGGCTGGAAGTTCAAAGAGGCTATATGAAGTTTCTCATTATTTTAATTTGTTTAATTTTAAAAGTATTTTATGTAAATTTTGTTTATAAACTTATGATATTTGTATCATTTCAAATTTTTTAACGATGTTGATTAATGGAAGAGGGGTATAAGTGAGTAAAGATAATTCAAGGTAGTCAGATGGTATGAGTGTCAATTCATGGGCCATAGTAACAGAGGGTGGTAGTTCATGAGAAAAAAAAATGTAATTATCCCTAAAAAAAATTGATGAGCACCATTGGAGAAAAATCACGTTAGGCAAATGGATGGACCCTCGAAGATCGTTGTGTACACTAATTATATGAAAATTAGTGACAAAACGATGAGAAGAGAAAGGGAAGAAAATAAAAATTAAAACCCAAATAATCGAAAACTAGTGTTAACCTATAGTTTTGATACTATGAAAGAAAATATAATTGTAAAATAAATTAAAGGAAAATTGGAATAATAGAGACAAAGAATTTTATGTGGTTCAGTTTATGACCTACGTCCATAAGATAAAGCAAAAAATGGCTACATTTTGCTCTTTTTCATTTTCTAATTTCACAATATAAAATGCTCTATTTATAAAGCTTACATATGATTTAAATCCAATATAATTATAGTCAAATAACTTAATTTAGGGTGATTGAATCTCATTAAATTCATAAATTTAAGGTAATCTAATATTTATCATATTCATCAAATCTCTAACTTCAGGGCAATCCAAATATACTCTAACAATACTTTTATATAAGTTATATAGTTGAAATAATTCACATTTCATGTAGCGCTACTACGAAAGATTTTCAAGTATAAAAGTTTTCCTTTAGAAACTATGAACTCACCCAAAACCAATGCAATAAACCAAAGCTCTAACCGGAATGAGACACACACACTTATATATTTAAAAGTCATTACATACTTTCCTATATTATTATGGATAATATAATCTACAAAAGATGTCATTCAAGGCATTTAGAGCATTCTCATTTGGCTCTTTACTGTAGGGATTTTCATGCTTTAAAGAACCAAAATAGATTTTGAACCATTTTATTGCTCCTATCTGGCTCCTTATTTTGAGAAAAAAAAGTAGGGAGCATAAAATGACTCTCTATCAATAGGGAGTCATTTCACTCCCTACCTTTTTTTTTTTAAAAAAAAAAATAATAATAATAATAAAATATTAATTTCTCTCTTCAACTTTTTGATTTTTTCAATTTTATTTATTGGAGAAAGAATAAAAAAATTCTTAAAATATTCATATTTAAATGAAAAAGTCAAAGTGAATCCATAGTTTAGAAAGCTGGATGTAAGTGTTTAGAAAAAGTGGCTCTCTAAAGTAGGGAAAACTAATTTTATTCCCTATTTTGAGGGTACAAATAGAGAGCCGAATGAGAAGGCTCTTACGTCTAAGACTGAATATAACCCAAAAGCCGGTCTTCCAAAAGTTGAGGCCTCTTGTCTCCTTAAGGTTAATAATCCAGACATGCATATGCGTCCTCTTTGGCTTCTTCGATGATATATGTAAAATTTCACAATTTTATTGATAGAGGTGTAAGTAATTAAAAATATATATTTGTTTATTTATATATCGACCTTTATTGTATGTAATAAAGAGCGTTTTTGTAACCCATACGCCTTAAAGAAAGATTTTGAATAATAATAAAATCGAAACTTATATTTTCCTCTGCATTCCTTTTGTGTTCCATAACTTCATACATATAGTATAATAAGAATAAAAGCAGTTGAGTAACATGTAGTAATGGAAAACAACAATTAAAACAGATACTTCATATAATAATTCATAGAGAACGTAAACATTTTCTTATCTCTTTATTTACTCTATTAATTATACCGCCCCCGCTTAATCACCGGGTTTGGTAGTATTTTTTCCCTATTCATTTCATCAGGTATTAAGTGTATTATCTCATTCAACCGTCATATTTTGTTAAGTGTATTTTCTCACTTAATCATAGGGTAACTAGTATTTTCTTCCACTTCTTAGCATCGGGATATTAAGTGTATTGCTCCATGCACTTAACCACCAAGCTGCTAATCCTTTCATTCCTCTTTTGGAGTGTTAAGTATACTGTATACAACCCTCACTTAACTGATGGCTACTCTATTCACACTTTTCTTTCCAAACCTTATTTTGATTCCAATTCAAAATTGGGTTAAATAAAGGGATGCATTCCCCCAAAGGGCCCAAACAAGATTTGGGTAAAGAAAAAAACGAAATTGAGTTGAAAACGGTGTGTTTCCAAACAATAATAATCATTTTCATGAAATGTGATAACTTTGATGGAGGTTAGAGGAGAAACAATACAGCAATGGCCTATAAATGAGAAGTACTGTTAGAGGATGAATATCATTTATTCCCTTTCATTCTTTTTGTTTTCCTCCAGAATTTTTATCCTCACGACATTTATCCTAAAAACTTTTCATGAAAGCATGAGATCCCTTTCGTAATGGTTAAGGCATGCAATATGCATATCCAGGCGAAGACCTCGAGCCTCTGGTGTACGCTCGATCAATGACTACCCCATCCACTATATCCACTGTATCTGGTTGCGTGATATTATTTAAAATCCAAAAGGCATTGCGTACCTCTCTAAGTTTATAACATAAAGGAACGTACCTCTTTTTCTTTCTGTTTTTTTGGCCCGTATAGATGAAAGTCTCTCCTTTTGTTGTTGTTTTGCCGTGTGGTAATTCTCAGAATAATAATAAAAAAAAAGAAGGGAATATGTTACCTGTCAGTATTTAAATCAAAGGAGAAGTAGAGGCGAAAGCGCACCTTTTCCTTTCTTTTTGTTCTCTTTGGTATCAACTATCAATCCATGTTGGTTGCATGCCATAAAATATATATAACTGAAACTGAGAACAAAAACATTAAATATTCAACCAAAACAGGAGAAGACGACGAAAGTACACGCTTTCTTTTTTCTTTTGAAAATAAATTATTCTGATTGGGTAAACGTAAGAGAGGGACACTTGCACACATGTAACATGTTAAAACAAAGAGACATGCTAATTTTTCATTTCATGTGTATTTTATGTCTATCTTTTTTTCAAATTTGTCATTGAATTTGTAGGACTTTAAAGTTGGATCAGAAAAAGATAGACATCATTAGTCATTCAAATTAGTCATTGAATTTCTGATCCAACTTCACCCTTTCTTTTTCTTTTTCTTTTTCTTTTTTTTTTTTAAAAAACGGTGAAGTTGGATCAGAAATGGACAAAAGATGAAGAAATAGCATTTCTAGAACAAATTTAACATATCACAAATACGCTTTAACAGAAAGAGGGATAACGATTCATTACAATTTTTTTAAAATTTATTAATTTTCAAATTACGTTATTTCATGCTGTTCCTTACCTCTAACGTCATAGAAAATGCCACTTATTTTTTAAGGTACACTTCTTCTTTATAAAACCAAAATACAGTTGTTGGCTCATAATTTTTTTTATAAAATAGAGAACAAAAATCTAATGAAAATATATTCAATTCTTATCAGTAACATAAAAATTATAAAAATAGAGAACAAGAATCTTATAAAATAGAGAACAAGAATCTTATAAAAAATTTATAAGCCAACAACTGTATTTTGGTTTTGTAAAGAAGAAGTGTACTTTAAAAAATGAAAAATAAGCCTTTTTTTTAAAGGAAAATTCTTTTTGAATGTCTCGGTAATATGTTTACTTTTTAATAGGTTACATTTTTTAAGCCGTTTGATGTAAGGAACAGCATAGAATAACGTAATTTAAAAATCTACAATTTAATTGAAATTGTAGAGGATCCTAATCATAGAAAGAGAGCCTATATTANACGAGAGAGACACTTGCACACATGTAACATGTTAAAACAAAGAGACATGCTAATTTTTCATTTCATGTGTATTGTATGTCTATCTTTTTTTCAAATTTGTCATTGAATTTGTAAGAATTTGAAGTTGGATCAGAAAAAGATAGACATCATTAGTCATTGAATTTCTGATCCAATTTCACCCTTTTTTTTTTTTTTTTAAAAAAAAAAAAAAGGGTGAAATTGGATCAGAAATGGACAAAAGATGAAGAAATAGCATTTCTAGAACAAATTTAACATATCACAAATACACTATAACAGAAAGAGAGGTAAGGATTCACTACAATTTCTTTAAAATTTTTAATTTTCAAATTACGCTATTTCAGGCCGTTTCTTACCTCTAACGTCATAGAAAATGCCACTTATTAAAAATGTGGTATGTTATTGATAAGAATTGAATATATTTTCATCAGATTCTTGTTCTCTATTTTATAAAAAAAAATTATGAGCCAACAACTGTATTTTGATTTTATAAAGGAGAAGTGTACCTTAAAAAATAAAAAATAAGCCTTTTTTTTTTGTAAGGAAAATTGTTTTTTTGATTGTCTCGGTAACATGTTTACTTTTTAATAGGTTACATTTTTTAAGCCGTTCGATATAAAGAACAGCATGGAGTAACGTAATTTAAAAATCTATAATTTATTTAAAATTATAGAGGATCTTAATCCTAGAAAGAGAGCCTATATTATCAAGATGACTTACAATGAGAGGTTCACATATTATTTAAATATACCAAAATAATAAGTGTTCACTATTTATTAGATGCTGTAAAAGATAAATTTTACGCCACATCTTGACTAAAGGTAGTCTCTAACGGAAATCATTCAAAAAAATTTGTTTGATAATATTTTGTTTCTTCTTCCTTTTATTTTATTTTTTCAAAACAAAAAATATTAAGAGACAATTCAAAACTCAAAACACAAGACTCAAAATTATTTTTGCCTTTATGTTATACATATTATATAATTTATATATATGTATAGGGAATAGTATTTAAATTAAAACTTATTTTTTTAATAGATTTTTTTAATCCACAACACAGCTTCAGTGCTAGTAGTTTAGAATCCACAGCATCTGTGGCTGAGGCTCTGTTTTGGTTACAATTCTGGCACGGCGCGGATGCTTTCAAGAGGAGACAGTAAATTAGACTTAAATTTGGTTAAATCCCTACATTGGTAAATTCAATGAGATATATTATTTCATATCATGCTGTACATTGATTAATTTGAAAAAAAAAAAAAATGAATAGAAGATGTATTGCAGAAAAGGAAATAACAGTTCCTAAATTCATTTTTTTTTTTTTCTATTTAGTTCCTAATTTCAATTGAATGTGATTCTCGTAGGCTTTAAAATTTTCTATTTTATTATTATTATTTTATTTTTTATGGAAATATCACCATTGCCCATGTGGACGTTTAATTAACCTTACCTAGAGACATCCTCCATTTGGACTGTTTCTCAATGCGATGGATGATCTCATGATCCTTTCTCACCGCTGCCAGCCTCTTTCACTGTGTCGGACTGTCGATCCGCTCTACAATTACTTTTTCAGGCACCTTTGTCGCTTTCAACCCGCATAAGACGTATTCTAGATTTTTTTAAAATTTTTTTTTTTAATTAATTTGGGACCCATATCTCAATTTAATTTAAAAAATTAAAAAAATTCCTTAAAAAATCTCTAGAAGATACACAAAATTTTTTTTTTATTATAAAATAGTTATTTTCAACTATGGGAGTTATAAAAAGATTATTCTGAGGTCGTTGCTGATGGATGACAAGGAACAATTTTCATTTCCTTGTCGAGGGTAACCGGCCTTTTCACTTGCGGGAGGGAATTGAATTGCTTTTAAAATGCATATACTTCTTCTGAAAAATGTGTTAACACAAAGTAACTGTTTTTTTCTTTCAAGATTCCCCCTTTTTTGGTATTGACTTTAATTTCTTTCTAGAATAATAGGAGTGAGCATGACTCACCTTGTTCCCTCTCTCCTTCTCCTTTCTTGCTTATTAAAAAAAAAAAAAAGGAAAAGAAAAAAACTGAATACTTTTCATTTATAAACTATTTAAATCCTAAAATATTTCTAAGTGTGGAACCCGGAAGTTTACATTCGTGAATTTCAAATTCAATATGTCATTGTCTCATATTTTCCTATCACGTGGGTCGGGAAAAAAAATGGAATTAATTAGATTTTTGGTTAACCTAATCGAATTGACTCAAGTCCTCATTTATAAAATAAAAAAGTGAATAGATATTTCATTTCATTCCCATCCATCGCTCATGACTTCATGATGTATTACTATCAATTCCATAAAATATATGCATAATTTTTTTTATAAAAAAGAACTATCATTAATAAATAAAATAAAATAAAAAACCCTAAAAAACAGGTGGGGTTGCGTTAGAGTGGCATTAATCCTTAAATTACATGGTATATACTATATAGGTGGTGGAAATGGATGTGTCACGTATAATTAATGTAGGTAGAAAGTCATTAACTTTTTCTGGTGCTACGTCTTGTTTCTGGTGCAATAAATATGGAAAACCCCACATTTTCTCATTTAAAATTTCAATTGGATGGGCGTACAGATAGCATGCGAATCTGTTGAATGATTTTGTCAATTAAAGAATTAAACAATTAGCGTAAAAATTTGGTAAAAAAAACTAAAAATAGAAGCTCTGAATCATAAATCTTTGTTTGGAAGCAAACTATTTTGTTTTTTATTTTTGTATTTATTTTCCTTGATATTCAAACCAAAATTAAACACAAATTACAGTTAGAATGCAAGCAGCAACTTTTTGACCGAACACAAATGCAAAATACTGAGTTCCGTTAAAAATATTCGCATTCGGTTCAATAATTATTTAGTTAAAATTTAATTAAAAAAATATTTTTTATTTAATTATTAATTTTTTCAATACACTTATATCCGACTCAACTCAATATTTTAACTATCCAAAGAAACACTACGACATATCCCAAGAGGGATGCTACATCAGCATTTTTGTTTAACTACAATCTTGTTCAAATTTCTATTCTAGAATTCGAAAGGGGATGCTACAAAGCCAAAATATGAAATTCTTCAAGGTGAGAGAGACTGCCAATGAGACAGCAAAACAGGCTACCTGAACTTTTCCAAAATTTGAATCACAAGGAAAACTGATATGCAAAATGGCTTTTATGGTATGGCTATTGAAATCTCTACAAACCGCTGCTTGTATTGAATGTACAGATTTTATCAAATTTTTCTGACTGAATCCCGTATGAAATTACAATTGTACTCTAAAAAAGATTAAACAAAAAAAAAGACCTTTTAAGTGGTGATTTTCTGTCGAAGGCCTATGCCGAACTATCTTCAAAGAACCTTGAGGTAGTTGGCCACCCTGACCATCTTTTTAATTTTTTTTTTTAATTAAAGTATAATTTTATAAGGATTCATAAGATAAGTAGACAGCATTTACACGTAATAATAGGTTTGAAACGGAAGTATGAATATTTTATAGTTTTGTACCATAAGAATTGATTTAATACAAGTATAAGCTAGATCATCGATAGATGAATTTAGTAATTTAGCCCAAAATTTAGAAGAAGAAAATTATAGCTTGAACCTATTTGTCATTTTCATTTCATTTAAAATTGAGATGATTCATTTTATGATTAATATTTTATTTTGTTATATTTAATGTATAATCTCCATTTCACTTCAATTGCCCATGTTGTTGGTACTATTCGGAAACGAAATTATGAAGCAAAAAGCTCGTCTCTTGTCCAGATTAGCAGAGGACGACAGATAAACACAATTATTGAACAAATCATAGTAAGTGGCTGGCCATGAAGACTCCATTAATTGCCTTGGTCAAGTTCCTTCTGGAAACAACTGGTTCGACCATTACTTAAAAAAAAATAAAAAAAATAAAAATTGGTTCGATTATTGTCCAGGTCAGAAGAAACGATCAATGTTCAAACCCTTCAGAAACGACCAAAACAACAACAAACGATTGTTATTATTATTATTATTTATTTTTACGAGTAACAACAAACGATTATTAAGTTCCAAATAAAAGTAATTCAAAGTCATATGATTAGATTTTCAGAAGACTGGTAGGTTTCATACTGGTCGTATAGATAGAATATTGCGCCTCTCCCAACCTTAGAAGAGTAAACGGATAGGCATTCCCACACATCTCTTACACGGATCACATGCCAAGATAAGAGGAATTGATACGGCTTCATTGGTTGAGGTTGTTGCT
This sequence comes from Betula pendula, assembly GCA_900184695.1. Taxonomy (NCBI): domain Eukaryota; kingdom Viridiplantae; phylum Streptophyta; class Magnoliopsida; order Fagales; family Betulaceae; genus Betula; species Betula pendula. Next base: position 197,178 of record FXXK01000445.1, read on the forward strand.
TCGATGCCACTTCTTCCGCCGCTGAGCTTGCTTCCCCTGTGGACGCGATCACACATACCTTGTTGATCTTGACCAACTCTTGATTGCCACGTCGCATGCCTACTGACTTTGCACCTAATGTGGGTTCATGCGAAAATTGTGCAACTTTTTTTAAAAGTTGTAATGGAACAAATTCTATACCATAAAAAACAAAATTGCAGAAATGACTACACCTCAAACGCTTACATTGTAAGTTTACATGTGTCATTCGTATCGGACTTGTTCTTTTATGCCTTAACCAATAAAAAAAAAGAGAAAGGAGTAAAAGGTCAAATGGCCACCATTCTAGTGGATAGTGCTTTGAGATCCATTGTAACGATGAGTAAGATGCTAACGTGGCAATCTCCGAGCTTGGTGTTTGTTGCGATCCCACTGGGGATGGGTGCACCCACTCACACGTCAGCGCCACCACACTTTATTAATGAATTTAAAGGAAAATGTTTATACACCATTTAAAGGTTCTTCTAAGAATTTTTCTGAATTTTTTTTGATTTTTTTAATTATATTGGACCCATCTCTTAATAAAGGGTAAATCTAATTTAATTAAAAAAATTAAAAAGACTCATAAAAAGACCTCTGAAAAATACCCGAATTTAAATGGCAATCTTTTGTCCGAAATAAACAGTAAAACAGACTCCCCAACGTCCGACTAACGCTAACGCAGTGGACCAAACTGCACCTCACGACCGTTAGGAACTCCGTCCCAGTCCCCAGCGGGCCCCAATTTCACTCCACCAGCTGCCCAATCAGAGCCAAACGCGTAGCGCACCGGCGAACAGCTGGAGCCACGATCTTTTGTTGCAAAGAATATACGGATTCCATTAGCATTTCTCCACATTGAAACGTTGGAATTTTCCGTCTTCTCCCTGTCTCTCTTTCGCTCTCTTTAGCCTCCTTCCCTTTCCGTCTTTAAATGGCAAAGAGGAAAGAGAGCGGGAACACGTACAGCTCTCCTTTGCTTTCCTCTACTTAAGCGCCCTTCCCTCTTTCTAGGGCTTCACCTTCTCCTTCGCTCTCCGTTCTCTCTCTATCTCTCTCTCTCTTGAGATCTGTGCCTGTTCTGTAAGCTTCATTTGTGAGGCTCCGTTTGGAAGCAGAGCTGGAAACAGAACTGGAAATAGGCCTTGAGCCAGTTGAGGTACGTTTCAGGTTTTGGTTTCCGAGTCGTAGATCGCCTTCATACAGGGTTCTGTGGTTCCTCTTTTGTGAATTTCATTGCTCTTGCTCTCGATTTGGTTTGCTTATGGATCCGATTGGTCCGTTCTCATTCGTTGTGTGTGATATGGCAATATTCTGTGTGTGTGTGGTCGTTGGTTACCAATAAAAAAGTGTGTTTTGCCGTTGATTTTCAGGGTTTTATTTTGATTTTTGAGGCGAGTTGCTTGGATTTTGAGCTTGAGCGGTATTCACTTTTATATTATGTGACTGTTGAAGGAAACTCTGAACTCTTCGTTGCCATTTTTGGTGCGGATTGCGGATTCTACTTTGGCAGATCTGTGCCTGTTCTTGTGGATGTTTATTTTCCGTACTGTTTATTTTTTCTGTTACGTTTTTCGAAATGCAATTGTCTCTGCGCTTTTACGTGCAAGAAATTGAATTTTCTTTTCCTTTTTTTCATTTTCTACCGCTGTCGGTGCATCAATGCCGACATTACGTTATTAGTCAATTAGATGCTCACCTAAGAGTCATTTCATTTGGATCCAGAAGCTTAGGGGGCATTTACATGATACTTTCGTTCTATGTGATCTTGATATTGATTATTGAAGTTTGAAAATGTTAGATAAGCATTTTGACAGAAATAACGCGTAAAATGCTAGCCAAACAATGCCTTAAAAATTTGCAACGAACATCATGTTTTTTGGGCCTTGTCGATGTACAGGGTAGCAAAAATTCTTATTTCTCTTTTCTCTATATATATATATTTTTGTCGTTTCTGCTTGACTGTTAGTTGCTCCTGTTTTGTAATCTTATGGTTGGCAATATATATGTAAACGCATATATAAATATTACGTGTGATCTAGTAATTGGGAACTGTCAAATAGTGGGACTACTTCCATTCTTCTAAATTCAATTTGAAATAAATAGAAGTTGACAAACGGCCATATGTGGTTTGCACAAAGGTCTTTGTTTCGCATTAAGTATTAAGCGTCTCTTTCTCTTTCATTACTTATTCTAAATGTTGTTAATCAGATCAGATGGATCTTCTATCATCACTGAGAGAGTTTATTTGGCATTTCTTGTTTATGCTGTTTTCGTAATTTATACCAATGTCTGTGGGACATGAACTTTGAGAATTTTGTTTATGTTAGACTCCTATGAAGATGTAGCTTGAATAATAATTTCTAGAAGATGCATTTTGGCTTTTTATATCAATGTAGCTACGTTTTGAAATTACTGCATGTATTTCAGCTTGCAGCTATGGTTCCACCAATTGAAACTCCGAACAAAACTCCTGATGTTCATCATGGTCATCATGCCCCTCATCCACCTCTTAATGAGAGGATACTTTCATCCATGACCAGGAGGTCTGTTGCTGCACACCCTTGGCATGATCTTGAGATAGGTATGCAATATCGTAGTAAGACATGTAGTTTATGCTTGGTTGTTATTTCTATTTAATCAATGTGGCAAGCCTATCATATAACCTTGTTTTTATTTCAAACAGGACCTGGAGCTCCAACCATTTTCAACTGTGTAAGGATACTGAACCTTTCTTATCATTTCTTCAGTAGCATTTCTTGGAATGGATGTATATTATGTTAGTGTTCATGCTAGCCTGAGAACTGACATTATATCTAATTGGTTTGTATCATAGGAACTTCAATATTAAAGATTTTCATATTGGTATATGACTGTTGGAGGGTCCCCCTTATGGCCAGGCCTGGGGGGAGAAGGCTGTCCCCCAATTATTAGAGAAACTATATGTTCTTTTCTTGTTCACAACAAAAATTCCTTTTCTAAGCTAATGATGTGGACGATTTGAAAACATGCAAAAGTGGAGGTCAAGATGAACAAAGACCTTCTAACTTGTTAAAATGGAGGTCAAGATGTTACTTTTATGGACAATTTGCAAAGTGGACCATTTTAAAGAATTTTATATTGAAAACATGCAAATGCCAGGTAACTTTTTAGGTCACTTGTTTGTTAGGAAAATATTAAAAAAGGACAAAAAACGAAAATGTATATATGCATCTATTTAGGTCTTAGTGGTCCAAAATTTTAATATCATTAACTTTTTAGTAACTGTCAATCATTTTGACTTCGTTGAAGATCAATTGAAAAATAAAAAAAAAGGCAATACTGAATTGCACACATAACAAAAGCACCAAACCCTAGAGCCACTTTAGCCACAAATTTTCAGCCACCAGTGCAACAGACTGAGGTTGATGTGGTTCCCACATGTCTTTCTTCTGCCTTAGAAGCTGATTGTCACAACTGTTACATTCATGTATGATATGAAAATCAATATATAAAGAGACATCTTGATTGCTGCAAGTATTGTGTGGGATGCGGCATGGCATAATCTGCAAAGCATAGCCCTCTGATCTACCAGAAGATGTGTCATATTTCTATTGGTCAAATTAGAATAACTTCGTGAGATAAGTTAGATTAAATCTATAATTGTCAGGAACTGTAATATTGTTGATTTATCTCTTTTCTTTTGATACACTGCTCCAGAACATACTGTTTTGCATTTTTCTTTATGTATGCAGTTTTGTATTACTTTCTAAACTATCATAGATTTTAGCTGTTAGAATTCTTATTATTCCAGAAGAATAAAGGAAAATTTGACAAGATATTCATTACAATTTTGTTTTACATTCAGCTTTTGGACTTGACCATTGTTCTTGTTGATGGCTAATTCATTCAGGTGATTGAAATAAGTAAAGGAAGCAAGGTGAAATATGAACTCGACAAGAGAACTGGATTGATCAAGGTAATGATGTGTGCTAAGCCTTTTTTATTGATCTCCTTGTATGTAAACCGGTTACTAAATGGATCAAAAATGTGCAGGTTGACCGTGTGCTTTACTCATCAGTCGTGTACCCGCACAACTATGGCTTCATTCCTCGCACTCTTTGTGAGGACAATGATCCCATGGATGTCTTGATTATCATGCAGGTATGCACATCCCTGTAGGTATTGTCTCTTTCTCTACATGCATGTTTCTGTGAGTTATACATATGCTTGAAAGTGCTTAGTTGTCTAACAAGTTTATTTGTTCAAGATATTCAAACTTGAGTAGCACTGACAACCATTGGACCATGTACTACCTGTGTCTGTTGTAATAGATGCATGTACATACATGCAGTTGTATTCATGTCTGTTCGTACATATGTAAACAGCAGACTTAACCCCACAATTTGCTGTTGCAACAATGGTTGTATTCTAGGAAGATGTAATGTTGAACCTGTCTGATATGTTATAGCTTTCCAACCATTGACAGGAGCCAGTTCTTCCAGGATGCTTTCTTCGGGCTAAAGCTATAGGCCTGATGCCTATGATTGATCAGGTAAATATTCCCCAGGGAAAAAAAAAAAAAAACTTGTTTTTAATCCTTCAAATGGTGTTAATTTTGTTTTACGCAGGGTGAGAAAGATGACAAGATAATTGCTGTTTGTGCTGATGATCCTGAATACCGACACTTCAATGATATCAAGGAGCTCCCACCACATCGTTTGGCTGAGATCCGCCGCTTCTTTGAAGACTGTATCCTTTCTGGGTTCCATTTTTTACCAAGCACTAATTATGAACTTCTGCAAACATATCTAACGGTGTATAATGGTCCTTTCTTTCTGTAAAGCCTATGGAATGACATTTAATTGTTCCTTGACAAATTAATCAGACAAGAAAAATGAGAACAAGGAAGTTGCAGTTAATGACTTTCTGCCTGCCTCTGCTGCCTATGAAGCAATCCAGTACTCCATGTAAGCGATAATCCTCTCTCACCTTACTTTCCTACATGCACACACGCTGCCACGCACATACACAAACAGAAAGAGAGGGAGGGGGTTCCCCCAACCAGATAAGTGCTTGGTTTCGTCTTTTAATGTTTCTTCTGCTAATTTAACTGGTCAATCTGAAATTGAATTTTTAGTAATAATATAATAATCTAAATTAAAAGGAAATAATTCTTCAATATTTTTTTATTTAAAATATATCCCAATTTCTTGTTTCATTTTTGGGCAATTGATTTAAATGTTAAAATAAACTAAATAGCTTTTGTATGGTTATCTCTGTGTCTTATGTTTTTTTCGACTACTTATCATCCGTCATCATCTGAATAGCAAATCTGTAGACATCTGTTCATTTCCGTTTGATTTCATTTGCATTTATCACCCATCGTCGATAAGATAGATGCCAGGATTTTATAATTACTTTTACGTGGACTCGCTTGGCATCTACATTTCCAGGAATGTGATGTTTATCACGTCTAGAAAGGACTAGGAATCTTATAAGATTTTCAGGAATACTTAATTCCTACGTTTGGTTTACTTCTAGGCATCTTATAGGAATTATTTGTTCTCTAAAAATCTTTGTTTCTCTTTTCAAGTGCATAAGGTTATTTGATATAAAATTATTTAAAAATTAAACAAAAAATGACAGGGAAGAAAAATTATATAAATCGTGGGTTTTCTTTTATTTCTCAATATATAAAGTGTGTATATTATTTGATTTATTTTCTCTATTTTTTAATCTTTAACCAAAGAAAACCTATTCATTTCTATTTTTTTGCGGCATAGAATAGTTCTTCACTTTTATATACAGATTTTACGTTCATTTATGTTTTTTATGGGATAAATTAGTTCCCTATTCATTTCTATTTTTTTGCGGCATAGAATAGTTCTTCACTTTTTATATACAGATTTTACGTTCATTTATGTTTTTTATGGGATAAATTAGTTCCTCACTTTTGTATACAAATTTTACAAATGGTCACAATAAAATCCAAAAAGTAGCTTTAAAAAAAAAACTATAACAAAATTATCACACAGTTTACCTTTTCTTATATAATAATTTACACAATAGAGAGGAAGAGAGTTTTTTGAGGAGTGAGGATTATGGTTTAATGCGCGCACGAGAGAGGTTTAATTCTTTTTAATAAAAATGTATGGGAAGTGAGTATTCTTGACGTTTAAAAGAAAGAAAACATTCCCAAGACCAAGAAAATATACTATTCTCATTCCCTAGAAGAGAATTCAGTTCACATTCCATGCTAAAGAGATTAGGAGGGAATCCACATTCGCTCAGGCATCTGGATTTATTCCTATTGCAAACAAACGAGGTAATATTTTAGGAGTCTCGGTAATCTTAAAATATTGCCCCCATTCAAATGCCCCATAGGTGTTAGTCTTGAATATCTTACTTTTTTTATTCCTTTTTTATTCATGTCTAAAATCTTTATGTGCAAGTATTATGGTTGTCTGATTTCATTTATCTTTTTTTTTTTTGTGAAGGAACCTCTATGCGGACTACATTGTGGAGAGCTTGAGGCGGTAGTCGTTTGTGCGACTAATACATAATGAAGTCGCTGTTATGTCTTTTTTCTTTAATACAAAGAACCTCTATATCTTGCTGCTGTGCATACTTTGGCTTCACGAATATGTGCTAATATTACACCATCTAAACGGATTGGCTTTTATGATGCTTATCACAAGTACTGGGTGCATTTTTATGTAATGAATATCTAGAAGGAAAGGGAAAAATCAAGACTGGGTTTAGAGTAGATTGATGCTTGTGATGATTTTTTTAATGTTTTGTCCTCAATTTGTCACCCATTTTTGTAAGACCCTTTGCTTCATCCAATCATCCGTCGATTTGTCACCCTATTTTCAAGTACGTTTTGCTTCTCTTCAACTATGTTATGAAACAGTGTGTCGTTGGTTGTTGTAGGAAATGCCCAAATGTGGAATGTATAAATAATGAGTGTTTATCTTCAAGATCTCAGCTGAGCAACAGCCTAATTGCTTTAAATTTGCGCATTATATGACGTATGCAGATTTACATTAGAGAGAGAGGGCTTAACGGACCCGGATTCTCTCCATTTCCTTTGAAATGGAGAGAAACCAGTTAGGCAAAAAGGAGGGGCAAAATGGTAATTTTACTTTATTTTCTTTCATTTAGTTGTGTTTTCGGATGCGAACTTTCTTTGGAAATTGTCATCACTTGTTCAATAGTCATTGATGTCCACTTGAAAGCGAGTGCAAATTGAGAATCAGCCGGCTCTTTTCAACTCATTTCAATCTCACGGGATGGATAATGACATGCTTAAAGACGGCTGCTTTTGGCTGCTAACTAATGACGTCTAAAACTAATATGTTATACGAAAAGAAAAAAAAAAAACAGAAATGTTGGATTGATTAGAATTTTTGCTAATTTAAGAATTTCAGCAACCTATTCACCAAATTTCTACTCAACCCAACTAAATCAGTCCCATAGACCCATCTAATTGAATATTAGAATACTAATTAACTGATTAAATTTATTATTTTTTAACAGTTTAAACTTTTGAAACAAAATAATTTAATATGGTATTAGAGCAAATATTTTGAATTCAAATTCTGTCGTTTACCTACTATTTCAATTAAATATTAAATTTAATAATTTATCCTCTTTATCAACTTAACCATTTAAGACAAATGGTAATTTAACAAAGTCAGACTACATGGATCCTTTCACACCAAAGCGCTAACTCTTATATCATCAATATGATTGATGTTCATAAGAGGAAACAAAAATTTTATACTGGCTGTCAACCTACCGTAAACCTCCTTTATCTAGGTTTGGGATTGGCTAGCCCAAAAAAGATACGACTCTAAAGTGACACAGGCGAGTAATTCCGTAATTGTGAAGTGAAATCAGTTCCCAAACTTCGATGAACATGATTAAAAGCTTAAGAGTAAACACGAAAATGAAAAATTATAATCTTGTATTATGGCTAGATAATCATATCCTTAAAATGGAACTAGAAAACAAGCGTAAAAATGAAATTGTTCAACTACAAAACTTGCATCATGCACTAAAAAACTCCTTGAAATAAGGGAAAACTCTACCCTAGTAAAAGAAACCGAGAACTTTTCCACCAACATTTTTCCTCCTAGCCTCTTCATGGTCCATGATGCCCGCAGAAGTTGTCAAAACAATATATCCAAACTGCAAATTTATATTCATTTGTTACCCCCAATAATGAAGCAAACCATCTTTTAGAGAGTACGCAATATTGGAATTTGCATGCTAACCTGTCTAGAGGGAAGCAATCTAGCAGTCCAGGACTCAATCTCTTTGACACCAACATCAAAACGAGGGCTAATAACCCCACACTTGTTCAACCTCCCATTTAGTTCAACCACAATTTTTCCAGATCTGTGATCATCCACAAACTCAAATTCACCAATATATCCTGGAGTCCAAAAAGAAGGTCCATAAGAAGGGAGATGAGATTGAAAAATTAAACAATGTAACAGAAAAATCAGAGAAAACAAAATAGATGGATGCTAACCATGCTTCTGCATAACCAACAGAAACTTGATGATAACCTTTGATGAAGGCCTGATCATGACTTGCCGCTTTCCCCGCTTCTCTGCATTGTACATGCTCTTTAGAGCATCATTCAAAACGCTGACTCTCACCATCCTTTCAAACACAGGCCGCCACAAAAATTACTGCATGGATTAGAAAGATCTTTAATAAACTAGAAGCAACAATACAATTTACACCATGAATGAAACGTCTCATTAACATTTCCAATATCAAGAGAACGACGAGTGCTTCTTTCTTTTATAACTTAGGAGCCGTGCGAGATGAAAGTCTCATGCACGGTTTCAAATGAGAGAAAAAAGTGAGGAATCATCTTTTCGACTCCGACTCTCCCACTCCAGTTGTTGCTTTATGTTACTTCGAAAGTAGTTGCTTCAGTTTCAGCCACTCGAATTTTCAATATTCAATTTTATTACTCATCAAACAAATGGCATATTCTTCTTGAAATTATTTTTATTTCTCAATTCGGAGTTGCACCTTGACATCCAAGACGCAGCAGTTGAGTCGCATCATCTTGTTTAACCACATGCATTTTCCAAATAAAAACAACAACAACAAAAGAAACCCCTAAAACAATTTAATGATATTTTATATTCTTTCACCAATTTTCAAGTGAGCAAGACATAAATTTATCAGATAATTCTCTGATTCCTAAATTACACCAGAATTCGTCCTCATATCTTTTCTTTCAAACAAAATCCAACTCAAATATAGAGTATTTCCAACGATTTTTTTTTCTCTTTCACTTTTATGCTTGTATGAACTCGATTTCCTAAAATTAAGATACCCAGCTATTCTATATTGCAAATAACACTTCTGTGCGCTTGTAAACTCCTCTACTCTTCTATTTCATCTCAATGTACCCACACACATTAAAAACCAAACAACAACTGGGTATAGTTCCGTCCATTTATACTGATAGATGCAACTCTCATTATTTAAGTATCACAAAGAATGCAAATTCTCCAGAAGAAAGAAAGAAAGAGACAAAAATTCATACGAAAAAAACAAGGTACCCAAATGAATGCAACAGTCACATCACGCATTAACGCGACCACATATTATGCAAAAATACTGGGAAAAAAAAAACCCCAAATCTTAGTTTTAGGTTGTCGGTTAAGGTGGTTGAGAGCGTACCTTGGGGTTGAGCTAGCTGCGGCCGTGCCTCAACAAAGTGGAAGCAGAAAATAAGGACTAGCCGACTAGGGTTTGGGCCTTGCGAGACACGGGTGTAAATGGAACTCTCCTTCAACATAAGTAATTGTAGCGGCGGTCATTGAGGTTCTTACGTCGATATTTCGCCTCGGAAAAATGCTTCATTCAAATTAATAATAAAATTCATTACCGATAATTGTTTTAAATGGATATTGTCAGTAAGGCAACGATTGTCACCACTCACCACGATAGGCCAAAAAGTTTTCAAATGCATGTCTTCAAAATGTGGAATTCTGTTTCTTTATATGTTTGGGGATATTTTTTTTTTAAAAAATAAATAAATAAAATTTAAAAGGTATTTTGATGTAACATAAAAATAAAAATTATTTTTGTGTGTTTTAGGCATGTTCTGTGTTACGATTGTTTAATAATGTTTTTATTTTAAAATAAAAGACAAAACACAAATTTTAATAAAAATAGCCAAATCCATGACACTGTTGATGTTTGTTTTTGTCTTTGCTTATGTATGATGGATGATTTTTGAATTTTTTTTTTTTGTTTTCTAATGTTAGAACTATACGGCTCTTACATTTTCTAATCATAAATCGGTATAAATATTGTTTTTCTTCTATTCTTTTTGTTATGATATTNAAATTAATTTATGGTTTTTGTTTTTTGTTTTTTATTTTTAGCTTTAGTCTTTTCTTTTTTTTGAATAAAAACTCATCTCAATTTCATTCAAAGATCATGAAAATAGAGCAGATTGCTCTAACAAAACAATATCACAAATACAGATTGGAATTTCTTCCAACCAAATATCATCTATGACATGTTTAACTGCAGCCCTGGCTAAACCATGAGCTGCAGAATTAGTGTCTCGGTGAGAGTAAACAATTTGCCAACTATAGAGAGATGCAATAAGCATCTGAGCATCAGCCACAATCTGACCAAACCTGCTAAGATTTTGGCCTGAACAATTCAACGCATTAACCACTTGAAGCGCATCACCTTCCAATATAATATCCTGTAGACCCAATTCAATACTGAATTCAATAGCCTGGAAAGCTGCCAATGCCTCAACCGCAACTGGTTCTAGACATCCGGTTCTAGTCCGGCTTCTAGCTGCAATAACCAATCCATTGTGATTTCTCACGATAATCCCAATACCCAAACGCCCATGAACTGTATCCACTGCAGCATCCCAGTTGACTTTATACTTACCATCTGGTGGGGGGAAGCCACTTATAGTGAGGAGACTCCCGCCCATTCAAGGCAATGCTTGTATCTGAACTATTTGCCCTTCTAAATTCTGCATCAGATTCAATAGCTCCCTGTAAAAGAGAATTTGGGTGGATGAACTCCCCTCCATGGATCACGGAGTTGCGACGGAACCAAATCCTTCTAGCTATCCCCACAAACAACTCAAACTCCTCTGTGTCACCCTTTCTTAACATCTCCTCCACGACCTGGAAAAAGTCAGCCCCCTTGAAACTGCTTTTCTGAAAATTTTTGTTACTTGCACCCCAGACATCCATAGCTGAAGGACATGTCCACAAAATGTGTACCAAACTCTCACTCTCCAACTCGCAAATTGGACAGCTAGAGCTCTTCACAACACCCCTCCGCAGCAGATTAACCTTGGTTGGGAGACTATTATGGCACGCACGCCACAAAAACATTTTCACTGCATTAGGCACTGACATTTTCCAAATCATCCGCCAGATGCCACTATCTGATTGTTGATTAGAACATTCCCCCTTCAAAGAATCTTGCCTTCGCTTTTCCAAGTGATAAGCACTGCGGACCGAAAATTCACCAGTATTCGTTCCCTGCCAAATTAAGATATCTTTCTGATCAGAGCAACTTACCGGTACTGTGTTTATAACCGCCACTTCCTCTGGTGAAAAATTTTTTTCCACAAGATCCCGGTTCCACCATTTTGTATCTTGATCGATCAATGCTTGAACCTTCGCATTCGCCCCCAACAAGTGGATAGGTGATTGAACAGTAAACGTTGTTGGTATAGGTAGCCAGGGATCCCCCCAAATATTGACCTCAGATCCATTCCCAATTCTCCAGATCAATCCATTCTGTAACAGGTTACTAGCCCCTTGAATGCTTCGCCAAGCAAACGACGGCCTCTTGCCAAGAGGCGCTAACAGGATTGTGCGCCCGGGGAAGTACTTAGCCTGAAAAATTCTGGCTACTAAACTGTCTGGATTTTTTAGTAATCTCCAACACTGCTTTGCGAGTAGGGCCTTATTGAAAATCACGAGATCACGAAAACCCATACCGCCTCGTGCTTTGGACACACCCATCTTTTCCCAGCTCATCCAGTGAATTTTTGAATCATTATCTTTGTGGCCCCACCAGAATTTCTGCATCAATGTATTTATCTCCTTGCATAAGACTATGGGTAGTTGGAAAACACTCATACTATACGTCGGGATTGCTTGGATCACCGCCTTTAGAAGAATCTCCTTCCCCGCCTGAGACAGAAATTTCAGCTTCCAATCTTGAAGACGTTTCAAAACCCGATCCTTAATGCTCTTGAACGCTTGGGTTCTAGATTTGCCAACCAGGGCCGGGAGACCCAAGTATTTATCAAATTGTTGTGTATCCTGGATACCAGAGAGATCCAAAATTAACTGCTTTGCTTGAGGACTAGTATTTCTACTAAAGAAAATAGCTGTTTTCTCCTGATTCAGTTTCTGCCCTGAAGCTTTCTCGTAAATATCTAGCAGTCTGTTCATCCTTCTCCAATGAAGATGATTTGCCTTGCAGAAAAGCAGGCTATCATCAGCAAAGAATAAATGATTTATTCGAGGCCCCCTCTTTGAAGTAGGGACCCCAGATAACATTCCAGTCTGCTCAACCTTGTAGAGAAGAGAGCTCAAAGTCTCCGCACAAATTATAAACAGATAAGGAGAGATGGGGTCGCCTTGACGAATTCCGCGTGTAGGTGAAATCTGTCCAGTGGGAGAACCATTCACAAGAACAGCATAGCTAACAGTTGTAACACAGCTCATAATAAGAGCCGTCCACCGTGGATCGAACCCCAACCGTCCCATAACAGCCTCTAAAAAACCCCACTCCACCCTGTCATAGGCTTTACTCATGTCGAGTTTTAAAGCCATGTAACCCTCCTTACCCCATAATCTTGTCTGCATCGAATGGAGGGTTTCATACGCTACCAGTATGTTATCAGTAATCAACCGACCCGGAATAAAAGCACTTTGATTATAAGAAATAATTTCTGGTAACACAGACTTCAATCTATTTGCCAGAACCTTCGAAATAATCTTATATAAAACATTGCAGAGACTAATGGGGCGGAATTCACTCACCCGACTAGGATTTGGCACTTTTGGAATAAGAGCAATATACGTAGAATTCAGGTCTTTATTCATAATGCCAGAATTTAGAAAATTAAGAATAACACCACATACCTCCTCTCCCATAACAGCCCAATTTTTCTGGTAGAAACATGCCGAAAAACCATCCGGACCCGGAGCTTTTAGCGGCGGCATCTGATTCAGAGCAACACCAATTTCTTCCATAGTGAAAACCCTCAGCAAATTTTGATTCATCTCATCTGTGACTCGCCTCTCTGTAGCCCCGAGGCACTCCTCCATACCGCTTGAGGATTCTGACGTAAATAAATTCTGGAAGTAATTTATGAACGCCTGACCAATATCATCCTGAGTCTCACACAACCGGTTACCCCCATCCAGTATGTTAGCAATCTGATTGGCTTTCCGTCGCTGATTGGCACAAGCATGAAAATATTTTGTATTTCTGTCCCCATGTTTAAGCCAATTTTCCTTGGCCCGTTGCTTCCACTGCAAATCATCCTGTTCCATGAGACTATGTAAATCCTGTTGGAGAGTAATAACATCCTCCAAATCAGAAACACCCCCACCCCCTTGCAAATTTTCTAATTGTTGAGTCTTCTGTTTAATAAGGTCATCTGAGTGGTCTACATTGGACTTCTTCCATTGCACCAGCTCCTTTCTGCATTGGGTGAGCTTTTGTTGGAAAAATTGCCATTTGTTCTCCCGACTATCCTTAACTTGCCATACTCGTTTAACCAGTTGTTTACAATCTGAATTCAACCCCCAACTAGCTTCAAACCGGAAAACTCGTTTTTTTTGTGCAACAAATGCCTTTTAAAGGACCAATAAAATGGGCGCATGATCGGAGCTGCGAGCCGCCACCACAGAGATGTCCGCTGTTGGAAATAAATCGCACCACTCCTTATTCGCCACAACCCTATCCAATTTTTCCATAGTGAAAGTCCGACCCCCTCTCTTATTGCACCAAGTAAAAGAAGGACCACTGCTACCCAGATCGTTCAGCTGGCAATCCTCAAGGGTTTTTTTAAAAGCTTCCATCTGCCATCGAGCCCGTAAACCCCCTTCAGATTTTTCGGATGGATCAAGGATCTCATTAAAATCTCCAGCACACACCCACGGTAATGGGCTAAATCGAGACAAATGTCGAAGAAGACCCCAACCTTCATGGCGTTTACTAACTTCTGGATGCCCATAGAAACTAGTGAACTTCCATGCAATCCCAACACCATCAGACTTCACAATAGCATTAATATGTCTTCGGCTATAGTTCTGAATACATAAATCAAGTCCATCGCCCNAAGTGTGCTATATAGTTTAAATGCAATTTTAACTATGTATATATAAATTCTTAAGTACCTTTTTATTGGGGGTTTGCTAGAACATCTTCTAAATGTTTTTTTAAGGGTCTTTCTAGATTTTTTTTTTAATTTTTTTTTTAATCAAATTGAAGCCCAACTTTCATTGAGAGGTGGACCCAATTTGATTTAAAAATTTTTTAAAAAAAAATCTAGACGAACCCCTAGAAGGACCTCTAAAAGATGCACAAGTATTTTCCTTTTTATTGCAAGTCAATTTTTAAGAATGAGTTCTACTTCAAGTTTATATCATTTAAAATTAGAGTCATACACCACGTTACGAGTATGAGTCACAAAAAAGTTAAATTATAAGATAGAGTGGCCACCATTGACGTTGGATTTAAAAGTATAATGATATGTTTCAACTATAAACCTTATTCTTTAATTTTTTTTTATTAATATATCAGAAAAACAATAATTGCCTCGTTGAACTAATACGCGACTTGCAATACCCCACAAAACTTAAAAAATAAAAATAAAAAAATAAATGACCCCTTCAAATAACTAGATACATCTAATTTGGCCTTTTTAGTCCTCATCCAGCAATTAACTGAAAACACTTCTAATACGTGTCATGTGAACACTCAACTCAGAGTTTGCTAATTAAATCTCTTTCACATCCGATTGTTAAGTACTCACAAACTATAGTGCTCAATAAAATGTCGTTAATTGATCGATTACAGTTGCCCATGGGGAAACCATCAATTCAAAATTGGCAGTAGATTCAAGTTTTGGATCCTTTTCGGGAAGCTAATTTTATGATTAGTATGACTTTTCCCGGGCTCGGTTTGGTCTGGACAAACAAAAAAGATACATATTAGCAAAGGAATAATTCGACATATTTTGTATGCAGTTCATTAAATTGACATTTGATTTTAAAGTATATGAATTAAAATGTTGGTAAAAATGTTGTTGTCTAAGAACAAATATTATGCTGTGTTAATTTTATAAAAATACATGTGAAAATTATATGCTTTAAGAAGTTTATTAGACTTAATTAATGCATCACAAAGTAACACAAAATATTAATATGTAATAATTTTTAAGAAAACTTCAAAATAAAAAAAAAGTTTATGAAAATGTTGCCATATTAACTAATAAAATATTAGAGCACTCGTAACAGCTTTTTAATAATCTTTGTTATTTCTTAAAAATATGAAAAATTTAAACAAAGCCACAAAAAGTCACGTGCAAACTTTCCTAAATATTGGGTATGCTTATTTTAACTTCATTATTCATTATTTGAATACAAAATATTTCTCTCTCATCTCTCCTATTTTTACTTTTCATTGGAAACTATATTGAGATTTTTTAAAAAATGTGAGGTAGGCAAAGAACTTGTATTTTGTAAAGAAATAATATTTAATGATATAATGAAAGATAAGCGAAACTATTGTGAACTATATTTATATAGGAGTAAAAAATAGTTTTATTCTCTAAATTTAAAAAAGAAAAAGAAAAAAACCAAAAACAAACCAAAAAGAAGGCTGTGAGAGCTCTTAGACGTCATATGTGTCCCAAAATTCCAACGCTAAAAAAAACTTGACGATCGAAGTCTTATTTTTCACTTTTGGACAATACAAGTTTTAATGGTAAAGTAATTTTAGAACAATCTCTTATGTCTTTCAAAAATTGAAATAATTTTTAAAATTATAATTTGATTAAATTTAATAGTGATAAATCATAAACACAATGATGATTTTAAAAGTCACATTATTCTTAGAGAAAGACAAAAGAGATTTTTAGCCACATCATGCTATATGTCATTCTTATGTCTCATAAAAAAAAATGTAATTTTTAAAATCAGCATTTGAGACACTCAAAAACATAATAATGACATTTATCATTACCTATAGAATAGAGCTAGGCGTCCGTCTGTCCATCTGTGACGGACGCATAGCGTCCGTTTTGGACGAAAAAAAAATCAAAATAAAAATTTTTTTTTATTAAAAAATAGGTTTAAATTTATCAAATCTCCATTTTATTTTTTTTTAAGGTTATGAAATAGGGATGAAATAAGCTTGAACCTGTTTTTTTATTAAAAAACTATTTTTTCTTATTTTTTATCTTAAAAAAACAAGTTTAAACTTATTTTATTTCCATTTTATAATCTTAGAGAAAAATAAAATAGAGATTTGATAAATTTAAACTCTTTTTTTAATAAAAAAAATATAATTTTTTTATTTTATTATATTTTTTCTTGTCCATAACAGATGCTGCGGACGGACGCCTAGCACGACTTCTACCCATATACTCGACCGCCGTGCTCAGCAACTATTTTAATGTCTCTCTTTTGCTTACACGTGTCTCCAACTCATCTCTATAGCTGCGAAAAATCTAAAAAAAGAATCATACCATAGACCCTGCGCTCTTCACGGTCCACACTCCACCATCCCAAAACCCCCCAACACCCTCTTTCCTAAAACCCTTCACAAAAACTCTCAGAGAACCAAAACCAAACACCATGAGTTCGTTCACCAACACCACCAATTTTGACAACCTCCTCCTCCAAAGCCTGATGGATCGCCTCCAAATCCGCCCTCCGAATAGTCCTTTGCAGTCCCAATCCCTCGAGGAACTCCTCTTCGACGCCGCCAATTTCTCCGACGATATCGACGACGACGAAGACGATAATAGCAACAAGACCCAGCTCGCAAAAGAAGAATCAAAGCTCGAAAAGGAGATCGTCCGGGTCATCCTCAGCGGCAAGACCGATTTCCTCAAACCCAACTCGGGCCAGGCCGTCACCATCGGCGAGCACCACATTTGCGTCGGGTTTCATGAGGAGAAGGGTTCGGATTACCGGGTATGGGAGTGGCACGGGCACATAATGCTCTTTGACGAAGAGAACGGGTACACGCCCGAGTATATATATGGAAATTACTTCGAGAGGTTGTTGGTGAAGTCGCGTGGTAGTGAAGAGGAGAAGGAGGAGAAGGAGGAGGAGGAGGAGGAGAAGGAAGAGAAGGTGGGGAACTTGGGGCTGAGGGAGTTGATTGATGGTGGGGATTCCGGTGGTGGTCGGATTCTTCATCGAAGCATGAATACCGGTTCTTCAAGGTTTATATGAGAAATCCTTTTCATATTTATTGTTCTTTTTCACATTTCTTTTCGTAGAAGTTGTTATAGGGCTTTGTTAGTGTTATGGGATTATGGGTCTAGTTCTATCTAAAATTCTGCGATGTCTATGGTTTTTTCTTTTTGGTTGGTTTAATGCTGTTGTTCTGAGTGTTAGCAATGAGAAGCTGCTTGCCTGCTTGATTTTGACCCTTTTGCAGCTTGATAATTCTAACTGTGTTTTAAGAAATGCGTATGCTATGTCCGTGATTTTCAAGGTCGTCTAATCATCTTCTTGTGTGTGCTGGTGTCCTGCAGTAGGCTTTGATTTGAATAGTGGTTCAGTTTAGGCTTTGGATGGAAATGATGCACCTGCTTTTTTTTTCCCCTGCAAAGATAATAAAAAAAATTCACACTTCATACATTTTATGTGGAAGTGTAATTCAACTATGAATCAGAGAAAGTGCGAGAGTGTGGTAATGTAATGCATTATGGCTTCGGCAGATTATAACATTGTGGCTCTGTTGGAAGTCGTTTCAATGAAGGGATGGGGGCTTGGGTGATTTTTCTGATATGTGATAACAGCAGTGGATGTGGTTTAGTGGTGATGGGGATTATTTTTATGATTCGGTGGCTCTGGTGCATTTGCCAATTATGCTGAGAGTGGTTGGTTGATGTCATGGTGGTAGAGGGGCCTTTGAACTCTTTCTAGCTTCCACGTGTATTATAGTTTAAGCATAGCTGATGCCTTTGCTCCAAATGTATGAGTAATGTATCTGAACTGATATAATTGAAAGGTAAGGAATGTTCATCCTATGGTCTTTGTCATTGGCAATGAAAGTAGCATTGGAGAATCTAATGTCAGCTGGATGCAGCTGTAATGGTGATTATAGCATTGGAGAATCATAATCCTATTGAAATTATGATTTTTGTTTAATTACTTATTTTGGTGCTTGAACAAAATGGTGCTACATAAGAATTCGTGTAGTTGATTAGCCATGTAGTTGGGATTTAGGCTTATTGGAGTTAATGTAAATGCGCCTATTAGTGTTTGAGTGTATAATTTGTCATTCATCCATTGTTGGATATCAGGATAAAGACTTCAGACCTGCTCAATGAGTAAAGACTTCAAACCATCCATTCTTTTGTTTTTTTAGCTGGCAATTTGTTTGGCTTGGGTTAATTTATGAGTAGAGCTGTGTTTGATCGGGTTGAAAGCCTCAAGAATGAATCACGTATATGATCAAATCTATGGGATGCTTGGCACTATAACAAAGAAACTTGTGGTGGTTAATGATTGCCAAATGTAGCCATGGGCAACTTTCTCTTGTGACTCAGATTCTCTCCATGTCTAGAGTAAAATAAAATACTATTTCTGGGATGCCAGAGTCTCCTTGTGAATAGTCACATAGAGTTTAACCAAGTCCATGCTTCAAAGTGCCAAATATTTGCTTTAGTAGTGCTAGATACTGACTAAAAGAAGTTTTGCCAAATTATCTTAATGTTCCAAATTTGATGGCGTGGAGTTTAGCATTCAGAGGTGGCTATACTGAAAACCATTGGTCAAAAAGGAACAAGAGAAGGATTCTGAGTTACCTAGTTTTCATACCAGGAAGACACAAAACCAGATACCCTGATATGTCGCTACAGTATCATGTTAAAATCCAGGACTGACTGGCAGTTTTATAAATTTTTTTTATGCCTTGCAAGTGATTGGTTTCTGCAGCCTTCTTTAGGTTGCCGTTTGTAGAGAAAGGAGTTGACACCATAGAGGGGTCTTAGAAGGCCAGTTGAGTTTTGGAATTCATATGTTGTAGTTTTTAACAGGCTCGTAAATTCCCTTTGCAGTGTATTATATCTTTCCGGTCCTCTCTATTTCTTGTTCATGCATATGCAAGATGGAATTATTCTGGGGGGAAGAGTTCCTTTGTGCTCAAAGCTGGTTTCGGATTGGCCCAGCAATCAATTTATTCTCTGGAATGAACAGTGAAGTAGAGTAGAGGAATTTCTGAGGCTTCGACATTTGACCAAGATATCAATCTTATTTGACTGCAAAAAATTCTTAAAACTTATAAAGTGACAGGATAATATTGATTTGTTATTACCTACTTTGTAATCTATAGTTGAAAATGGGATTGGGGTTGGCTTGATGGTCTAGGAGGGTAACCCAATTGCAGTCTGTAAATAGGTAATCTTCCTGGTTCAGGATGAACTTGTGGACCTCGGCTAGATTCCAGTTGCCAATCCTACTTTTCCTCAGTTTTTCGGCAGATTGACAAGGTTGTATACATGTGTTGTCCCTATGAGATCATCGGGGCTTTGTTCCTAATATGTAGAAAGCCCCATCCTTATTTCTCCATGATATCTTCATGCCTTGACATGTTTTGGGCATCAAAGGAGAGTGTTAGTTCCCATTTTGGCTGTAGTTCACTGGAAAAAATTATAGGTGTTTTTAGTTGAGTTTGTTCATCTTCCATGTCAGTATTGTGTAACCATATGAATGTCTTCATGAGGTCTTCGTCTATAAAATCAATTGTTTCATTGCCTTTTAATTGCCTTCTCCCGTTAAATCTGTATGTTCCTCTGATCGTTGGGACAGGCTGCTATTCAACACCCCAGCGTAAGGTAACTGGCATGACATTCTCAAGCCTTCTTCTGAATTACAGTATAAGCTGCTTAATGTATACTTTATTATATAATTAATGGTTTATTCTCTTTTGTTTTAAAGGAATCTAATGAGATTTACGGTATCTTGTTTGATTTTCTTATGTTACAATTCATAAAATATGCCTGTCATGCATTTTTCGATGAGTGATGTTCTATTCATTCGTTAGTTCATTGTTCTTCTTATTCTTCTTTTTTGTTTGTACTTTAATTTTTTCCCCTTCTCTGAAACTGACAGGGTTTAGTCAAGACTAGAGTCTTCAGTTAGCATAAGAAGTTTTGGGATTTAAAGAGAAGCTGCACCCAGTGCTCATCCGCTTCGTTGATTGGAGATTGAGGTTATTGCTTATCATTCTGCACACCATGTCCAATGCAGTTTCAAGTATTCATCGTGTCTTTTATATTTTCTGTATTTGGACTTCGACTACATCTTTGGCTGCATAGAAAATGTAAGAAATAATTTTGTTCAAGTAACCTTTTTTATTCAGCAGAATAAATATTTGCATCAATCTGCTAATTTTTTTGTGTTGTAAATTTAAGTGTGCCTGCCGTGCTGGTTGGTAATTACAGACACATTTGGTATCCCTTGGTTCCACAATTTGAAATATGCATGCCTACTTTGTTGTGAAATTTTCAAATTTTCGTGCTGATGCTGTTTTTAAAAATTCTATTATGGACCTTAGGCCTTTCTGCCCTTTTCCCCTGAACTGATTTTACCTTTTTTTTTTTCTTTTTTATTCGAACTGATTTTACTTGTAAAGCTTCTGTGGTATCTTTCATGGAGTCATATGGTTACAAGAACAACCAATCAACCATGTATTCCTTGTTCTATGTCAAATGGACCTTTTGTGTGTTAAAGCTTGTCAGGTGACTCAGGTCGGTGCGTAATGGTTTGACTTGACTGTCTCAACCATCGTACATTACAAACTTTTTGTTTCCTAAGCAATCATACGTTACAAACTTATAATGTCAGATCAGTGATTCTGGTTCAAACATCCCCCAGTAGTTTTAGAAGAAAATTGATGTGTAGTTGGTAAATGTCTTTTCGGAGGAATTTTGTTGTACGAGGTGTCCGTGATTAAGAATGTGGTGGTGTTGCCTTTTGAAGCTGTGAAGTGGACGGGTGGTTACCGCATAAGTGCATACAGGGCTTGTTTGGAATTGCGTTGGGAAATAGAGCTTTTAAAGTCAAAAAGAGATTTTTAGCAAAAATTTTATTTTTAAGCTTTTGTCAAAAGTGTATTTTGACCATTTTTAGAGTAAAAAGTCACAAAAGTACTTTTGAATTTTTTTACCATACAAGTCAGCTTTTTATTTGGCACAGCTTTTTAAACACTAAAAGTACTTTTTAAGCTCTCTAACGCAATCTCAAATAGGCCCATAGCCTTGTTCACAGCTCAACAGCTAATTGCCTAAATTCGACCTCAGCTTTTCAGGATGAACACAGCGGCTTCTCATTGCTCATTCCTCGCAAGCATTAGTTTTAAGGGTATTTATGTTGTAAATTTTATTTTCATGGGGCAAAAATTCTTGTGGATACAAAATAATATTAGTCCAAAAATTAACAATAAAATAAATAGAATGCAAGAGATTAAAATTAAAGCAATGAAATATCTCACAAAGTTATAAATTCACGTAAAAGTGTTGTCTTTAAAAGTTAATTTGTGTCTTCTAAAGTATTTAATTCGGTACGATTGGATCTTTTAACACACAACATCTTAAGATTAGACTATAGTGTTTACTTTCGTTAAAGATGCACTTTCAAGAATGAAGGTTAATAGAACAACTCATATCTTTTCTTGTAGAATGATAATCTCATAATTTTTAGAACAATAGAAAAAAGAAAAAATGTACATGAAATAGTAACTTTTAAGTGCTCTCTAGTGAGTCTTTTATAGAGAAAATGTTAGCTTACAAAGTAAGATAACATTTTACAGTCATAAAAGGGCTAATGAACAAAAGGTTATATCGGTGTAGAAAATGAAGAAATGAAGTGTAGAAATTGAATGGTCATTAAAGACCACGTCATTAAATGCGGACCAAAATCCTCTCTATTTTAAATGAAATTAATAGGATTCGGTTAGTGTAATTGAGAGGTAGAATTGTCTAAAAATAAATAAAATAACAATTCTATTCCTTTATTTACACTAACTGGATCCTATCAATTTCATTGAAATGGAAATTATCATTTTCCCTTAAATGCTAACAAGAAATTCAATGGCTTCAAACGGGCATATACATTAAAACTTCAAAATATGTTAAAGATTAAAAAATCAATGGCTTGTGAAAATTTTAATGACCAAACGGTCATCAAGAATCATGGCTTGTGAGAGTTTTAAATGAGCAACGGTCATAACCATTACGAATGATTTTTTTCTTTCATAAAAACTCATGAACATGTCTTAATGTCAAACAGTAAAAAACATTTGAAGCGGCTGAAAAATAAATAATGTTTGTAACACTACAACAATTTACTCACCAGTTCTTGAAATTCCATGTGTGGGCTCAGCTAAATCCAGCATTGATATCAATTATCAAGGATTTACTAAGGGTACATTAGGTACACATAATGACTATTCCATTAAAAAAATAAATAATTTTTATTAAAAATAAAAAAAGATAGAATAAAACAACCTTAATATTAAAAGTAAATATTCCTCGATATAAGAAATAGTCATTCATTCATTGGCCATAAGAATTATCATTTTAAGCTATTTCATTCTACTTTTTTTTTTTCATTTTCAATAAAAGTTATTTATTTTTCTAATGAAATAATCATTCTGTGTATCACATTCCGGAACAAGAAAATGACTTCTTCCATTCTCAATAAAAAGGTATTCACTTTCTTGATGGAATATGGTCATTCTGCATACCATATCCCAAAACAAGAAAATGACATCATGATTTGGATTCGATCTCGATGAAACAATAAATCAATGAGAAATTCGTTCAATAAGTTTAGTAGATTACTTTTATATATATATATATAGACCAAAACTAATATTTTTTGAAAAATAGAAGAAGAAGAAAAAGCCCTTTGTTAGAAGTTAGAAGGGGCCTACTATGAAAAAATAATGAGGGTTGTAATCTACCCATTAAATGACTATTACTTTAAGAAAAATAATAGCTTTCATTGAAATAGAAGATTGTGAAATAAAATACATTTGAAATAGACATTCTTATTATCCATGAGAAAATGTTTATTCCTTAAATTGATGAATAGTCATTCCTCAAGTTAAGGATTAAGCATTCTTTTATAGGTAATAAGAATTGCTATTCAAAGTAGTAAAGCTTTATCAGATACTTTAACACCAATGTTATTCTATGTAACCTTTTTTTTTTTTTGTTATTTCTAATAAAAACTATTCATTTTTTCTAGTGGAATAGTCATTCTACATATCAAACGTACCCTAAGTGTTTTATGAAACATAAGAGTGGGCACGGCCCGGGTATCGCAAATATCCGATACTTGGCTACTCGATACCCGAAGTTACTAAACTTTAACTATTGGATATTGAGTATGGCAAGAGCGGGGTGAGGCGGATTGGGTATTACCCGATCAAACAAACAGGTCTAATAAATCAAATTTGTGGCAATGTAGAAAACTAATCTTTAGAGAGTATTCAACCTCCCCCCATTTGAATAGGTAAAAAAAAAGAGAAGGGAAATTGGCTGGTGCTCAATTCTCTTATACTTTGATTCTTTTATGGATAGAAAATTTTTAAGAATAATTATTTAAAATAAAATTTATACTTGATAATTTATTTATTATTTTTCAGATGTTTTAAAGAAAACACAAAAATCATCCATATTAAAATATTTCTATTGTTTTATTTTTTATTAGTAATTACGATATTTCTTTTTATTTTTATTACTAATTACAATTTTTATTTTTATTTTTATTACTAATTATGACGTTTTAAGAAATCATATTGTTTTTGATATAAAATAAAGTCATTTTAGAAAGATTTCTACAATAATATTTTGTGATAAATATATTTTTGGTCTCTGTGGTTTGGAGTTTTAACAAATAGTTCATTGAATTTTAAAAAGTGATTAATACTCTCCGAGGTAAGCCAAAAAGAATAAATTAGTCCACACCGTTAAAAAAGTTGACAGAATTCATTAATATACTAAATGAGGTAACCGAACTACCTTCTTTGAGCATATCTGAGGATAGTCAAATTATCCCTAATGTCGGTCAACCCCAAATCGTAATGATAAGATAATAATATTAATAATAATTATATATTGAAGGGTGGCTAAACCACCCCTCTGGCTTATTTGGCTACCCTCTCTGGCTGCTTGTTTTATGCTGATATGACATATTAATAAATTATATCAACTTTTTTAATGGCAGGAACTTTTTTTTTTCCTTCTCCTTTTTTAAAACTCACTGAGCTATTTGTTAAAACCCTAAATCATAGGAATCAAAAACGCATTTGTCATTTATATTTTAGGGTTAATTACATTTAACCCCCTCCAACTGACGCTCATTTAAACATTGCCCCAACTAACTGTCATATTTCACACTAAACACACTTAAACTATTACTTGTCAGTAAAAAAAATCATATGTTAACCTAAATTGTTAAAATGGAAGGAATTTTGATCACACGCATGCATTTTTTTGGCCCAGTTTGACTTTTTTGCCCTCATATTAAAAAAAAAAAAAGAACAAAAAAGAAGGGTGGTCGTTCAATACTTGGGGGTGGATCAGTCACCCCCCAAATGTATAGTGGGTGGTTCAACCACCTAGCTACCCCCAAGGGTGATCTTTTTTCTTTTTCTTTTTTTGAATTTTTTAGGTTTTTTTTGTATTTGATTTTTTCAATTTTGGAGGTATTTATGTAATTTTTTTTTATTAAGGGCATTTTTTGTCATCTCATATCTAAAAAATGCACATATATGACATATGATCAATATTCATATGTTTTAATGATTTTGTGAGTGGATTGGTCACCCTCCAAATGCATGGGGTGGCTCAACAATCCAGATACCCCCAAAGGTGGTCCTTTTTGTTTTTTTTTTCGTCATTTCATATCTAAAAAATGCACGTATATGACATATGATCAATATTCATATGTTTTAATGATTTTGGAGGTAGATTAGTCACTTTCCAAATACATGGGAGTGGTTCAACAATCCAGCTACCCCCAAAGGTGGTCCTTTTTGTTTTATTTTAAGTTTATTTTGTATTTTTTTTATTTGAAAATTTTAATTTTAAAGGTATTTAAGTAAACTAAATTTTTTATTCATATCTTACATCTAAAAAAATAAAAAAGCACATATATGGCACATGATCAATATTCGTCAGTTTTAACGATCTTGAAGCTTTTTGTTTTGTCAACGATTGATAGTTTAAACGTGCTAAGTATGACATGTGACAATTCGTAGGAACAATATAGAAATGAGTGATGGTCAAGGGAGCTAAGGCCTGTGGATCCTCTAGATGACGACCCAACACAGTCCTGGGAAAGCTTTTTTCTATATTTGTTAGAACAGTGGGAAAAAAAATTGTTTATTAATGTGAAGAAATGAGTTTAGTTTAGTTTTTTTGGTTAGAAAAAGAAAAAGAAGAAGATAAAACTTGTTGCCCAGCATGCCCCCACTGTGTCGGATTAGGATTCTTTATAATTTTTTTAAATATGTAAATTTTTAAATTACGTAAATTCAGGTCATTTTTTACATTGAATAACTTGAAAAATGCTACATATTAAAAATATAGCATGTTTTTTAAGTAGCCAAACAAATTTTTCATTTCAAAAAAAATTTTCTTCACTTTTGAAAAGACATTTCTACTTCAATAAAATAAAATACATTTTTTAATTCAAAACTTTTCTGTGACATAAATTATAAGAATATGAAAAAAATATATCAAATTTTTATTAATAATATGTCATATTTTTAATACATAACATTTTTCAAGTTATTCAATATAAAAAAAAATATATAAATTTACGTAATTTGAGAATAAATACTCTCAAATAAATGATAAAAAATCTTTATTCACTGTGTCATAGAGACATAGAAAATGAATCCCAAATCCCACCGCCAATAAATGTAGCCATCAAAATACAACGAACAGCCCCATAGCCACGTCACTGATCCGCGTGAAACCCTGTCTTCCAATAAGAATCCACCTCACCTCCCTATATAAACCTCCTCTCTTCTCAAACACTCGTGAACTCACTTTCCTTGCGAGGCTAAAACCTTCTCAAATCTTCGACTCTTTTTTTTCTAGACCCTTCACCCTCTCCAATCAAGCAATGGCGCCCACAAAGGCCGAGAAGAAGCCGGCGGAGAAGAAGCCAGTGGCGGAGAAATCTCCGGCGGAGAAGAAGCCGAGAGCGGAGAAGAAGCTCTCAAAGGAAGGCGGTGGGGGCGAGATGAAGAAGAAGAGGAAGACGAAGAAGAGCACCGAGACGTACAAGATCTACATCTTCAAGGTGCTGAAGCAAGTGCACCCGGACGTAGGGATCTCCGGCAAGGCGATGGGCATTATGAACAGCTTCATCAGCGACATCTTCGAGAAGCTCGCCCAGGAGTCCTCCAGGCTCGCGCGCTACAACAAGAAGCCCACCATTACTTCGCGGGAGATCCAGACCGCCGTGCGCTTGGTGCTGCCCGGTGAGCTCGCCAAGCACGCCGTTTCCGAGGGCACCAAGGCCGTCACCAAGTTTACGAGCTCCTGAAACTCTACTGGTTTATAGGCTTCGAATTTGTCTTTTGGCACTATAATTGTTTGTAATGCTGTAGGGGAATTAGTGGAATTTTTTGTTCTGACTTCCGAGAGATATTTGGAATGATCAGTATAGTTTGTTGCTTGAATGGGATTTGATCTAAAATGTGATCGGTCAAGCATTTTTGTCTTCAATATTGGTTGTGAAATTCTAAAATCTCGACTTCTGCTGAAAACCCGGATTTATCTTTGGCTAAAAATTGAGTTTAAAAACATCCTCAAAGAGATGGGCCCCGTTAGCGAGTATCTTATAAAATGCTTTGAAGTTTATATGACGTTTATCATCTTCCTTGTTACAGACATTAAAGAGAAAAAAGAGAGTTTCTAATTAAATTGCGAAGGAATGAGACTGCACGCTTATAGACTAGTTTTCGTTATCTTTCATAGTATATATATGAAAGGCTGGTGTGCAAGAAAGTAGAAGCAATTGGATACCAGAAGAAACACACAATCAAAAGACAATCCTTGTTACAAATTGAACTATATAGTAATCCTTGTTACAAATTGAACTATATAGTTTTATAATATTAACCGGAATAGATACGGTTTCTTTTTACAGCATTCTTACTGATATCTTCAAATTTTACTAACCATTTTGACTAAAAATCACCTTTTATTTTAACATTTTTTTTTTTAAAAAAAATTTTTAGCCTTCCACTTTTTAAAGCACCTCCAACAACCTTATAATTTGAAAGTTTAGTTAAACTAATGAGTCTGCTTGGAGTCATTTTTGTGTGTTTGCACTACATTACCTCACCAAAATAACTAAAAAACTATTTTAATGAGGCTAGTAGAATGCTCTATAGTTTATCTATTTGTTGTTTCCCCTTTTGTTGTTTTATGCCGAACTTTCAAAACTTTACTAGTAATTTTAAATATTTAACTTTCATCCTATTGGGTTGATGTGATATCAACTTTTGAATTTTTTTTTTAGTAAAGGCTGATAAACACTGCCACATCAACCTAATAAAATATGAGTGAGAAGAGAGTTTAATATATAGCATTAGTTAAACTCTATACACAATAAAATCCGCACGATAGTCCTCTTTGTTTGCTATCCTTCCAAAGTTCTCCTCCTTCTAGGAGTTAGGCGATTTTGCCGTCATAAATCCTCACCTACACCTTCAGGGTGATGTCTCACTTGGTAGACTTTGTACGTCATGTACAAAATTGGCTATAAATCGTCGGTTATCACAAAAACTTAATTTGTAAATGAACTTTCTTTTAACTGTTACATAAACTAATGAATTAAAAATAAACCTTTTTTAGTGCTACAAATATATGCATATATTAGACAAACTTTTTCTGGACAGGAAGAGTTTGCTGCTAGGTAATTCAAATAGAACATTAGCCTCACTTGTATCTTATAAAGCCGAATAGGTCTTCATAAGTTTCAATTTCATTAGGCTGGTTCCTCAGCTCTGCAGATCAATGTTCTGAAAGCTAGTTCTCATAATGTCAAAGGATCAAACTTCCGAATGGAATAAAGAATGGAAGACTAATTAAGAATGCTTCTAAATACAAGGTGAAAAGCGACCCACTTAGCTAAAAAATATGGTCTAAAATTGACACTTCTAGGGATCTTCAAAGCCTTTCAGCTTTGAATAAAATTCAGACGTAGGTGGAGATCAAAATTAATGCAAGAAAAGTTCCAATATGATAACATATTAAGATTGTTGATAGCGACTTACCAAAAAAAAAAGATTCTTGATAGCAAGAATGATGATAAGAGCATCCCCTCCAATAATGAGAGAGCTACACCTACAAGATGCTACAAGTTGAGTAGCTAATATGGCAACATGGGCTTCACCAATAGCAGCATCAACAATAAGAAGACGTCTGATAGCAGCTTCAATAATATTACCATCAGAGTCACTAAGAATAGCAGCTGCCATCGCAAAGTTTGATTTAATGACTACATCAAATTTAGCATTGATACTGCTTGGAAGAGGGGGGCACCAGAGAGAGGTGATGGTAGAAGAGCTCTGCCAGGCCAACTGGTCAGCCCTAGTAGAAAGGTAGTAGAAAGGTTGAGCTGGTTCAAAGAAGCTATGCAAAACTAAAAGCATGCATATAAGCTTGGTATCCTTCACAATAGGCCAACAAAAACCTGGTGGGTCATAGCATCATTGTAAAATGTTATACTTGTATTTAGTTGTATATACTCCTACCTGATGAATATAGTCAACTTTCTAAGATTTTCAATGATCAACATGAACCAAAGTTCAATGCCAAATCGTCATGACACTCGAAATTGCAAACAAACAAGTTAATTCACAATACAAGACTAACTTCAAAGCTTTGAATTGTTAAGAATAACCCTAACCGTGATGCCTCGAGGAAAGCAGATGCAAGAAATTTGCAGAACTAGGACGCAGAAAACAACAAACATATATCATTGGAGGAGTTCTAAAAAAGGCAGAACAGGAAACAAAATATATACAGTACCGAATTGATCGATTACCTGAACTCATGAATTTATATCGATTGCATTGCAACTCTCTCACTCTATGGCTAGACCCATCTTTGCATTCCAGCATTGGTAAACGAAATCCAAAGCAGCACAGAATCGTGGCATACTCAAAATACAATTCAATTCCTTCTCATTTTATCCATCAGTAAAGGGCCACACTACAACATTGCCGTAACGATTTAACCAAGTCAACCAGGATCACATGTAATGGCAACAATTTCGAATGATCTCTTCCTAAATCCAATACAACTCATTTTGTTTAAATCTCTGTAGCTAACCGTTTAAGAATCAAATTGTTTAAACTTTTCTGAAATGAAATAATATATATTCTTATCACGCAGACTCAAAGCACAACGGTTTAGATTCAATTAATAGATCTAGAGGGCCGTGCAATATCACGCATGGATTTCATAGGTGTTCTAAAGCAAAATTTTACCAACTAAAATTTTTTTTGATAAGTAAGTAGAAATTTTATTAAAAGCGCAAAGCGCAGCCCTGATACACAGAAAGTATACAAGAGTCAAGACTCATTAGGAGAGGAGAAATTTTACCAACTAAAATTACGAGGCAAAGACCAAGCAATATCAATCAACAAAAATCCACAATAGAACAGAAATCCACAATAGAAGTGCAGAAAATAAAAAGATAACACGCATGGATTTTTGTTTACGAAGTGAAATTTTTTGAATAACTCTTGAAAAGAAAAACCACTCCGATGGCACTCCACCAGCAAATTCCACTATAGAAGACAATTATTACAACCTATTTAAGTACTTACAAAACCTGTGTAGACTAAAAGCACAACTTGTAATTCCATGAGTGACATACTCGATCTTTGCTCCAAAGTGGCTCAAGATTTCTGGCCTTCTTCTACAGTAACTTGTCACAAACGAACTCATTCGATCTCTAGGACTCAAGCTGCCCTAATGAACTCATTAGCCAAACACCAACACTCACAAAAGGATTAAGGATTTTATGGTGGTTTGGTAATAAGGAGAGAAGTAGGGAAGTTTAAGCTTAGGGAAGGTTTAGGCTCTCTCTTCAGGGTTTTCAGGTTTCTGTCAATAACCTCTAAATAATGAAAAATAGTGCAAACATGGTATTTATCAGTAGGGTAACAATTTGGGTTAAACAAGGCTTGCTATTTAAAACAAGATTAAAATTTTCACAAACTCGCTTGAGCAAGGGTCTAGGGAGTTTTTGTTTGAGCTTGCTCGAGTGACGTTTATGTTTGGGCCTGGAGCCCTGATTGACATAAGCCCAAGCTGAATGAACAGTCATTCAGCCTGGGCAGGAATGAGGGTAAAAAAAATATATATATACATATATATCACGGGCCCATGAACAGTAAAAGTTACTGTTCATGTGCCTGGACTGAAATACTATTCATTTCAGCCCAAGCTGTCTTCTATAATTACCCTTGGGCCTGAAACTTATTCGCTCGAGCATGAGTCAAGTGTCATTGCGGGTACTGCATAACTTCTTGCTCAATCCTATCTCAAGTACTATCAACCCTAGCTCAAGTACTATCAATTACAACCCGACTGACCATGTTTTGCTACTATAATTTGCCAACACAAATACAAAAACCTAACAATCTCCCCATTTGACAATTCTGTGACAAAATATAGAAATACAACGAAATGTAATTGAAGCTAATCCTATCAAACCCACGAAACAGGACCACTCCAAATTACATAAAACCATGAAACTCAAACACTCGATTGCTGAATAAAATGAACCTGTGTCCTGAAACATTCACAAACACATAAAGGCATAGAGAACAAACAACTATGATGAAAAATAATCATTAAACAGCAATAGCAGAATATCCACGCCATTAAAACCAAAAATAACCAGATATATGAGAATATCATATACATCCATAACAAAAATTATCCATATCCACATATCACCAAAATATACTACTCCCCCTTTTAGTGACAAAATAACAAAGGGAAAGTACAACATAAATGATTAGTTCTATAAGCATCCTACTAGTCACAGATAGCATGAATGTCTTGCTCCATCTGATGCACCCGATCCAGACGATGTAGTATCGTCTTTGTAGTCTGCTGCAAAAAATCCAGACATGCCATCACATCTATCAAAGTAGGATGAGCAGGGCAGGACGAGGTAGGATGTGTGGACGGTCCTTCCTCAGCTACCTCACCTCGGCAGTCTCATCAATTTCCCTATCTAGCTTATCATCAGACTCGATCCTAACAGGGGCAGGTCACTCCAGATGAACAAAACTCAACTGCATGGTCCGATGATCAATAGCAAACTGAAGTGACATTTGAGGCTCATGAGGACGAATAGGAACTTGCTGAGCTAAGGCAACTTGAGTAATCAAGCAAGGAAAAGGAAGACTAGCTTAATTGTTTGAAGACTGAAACACGTTGACGATTACTCGGCAAAAATGACTACCTAAATCTATGGGGACTCCAGTAATTAATGCATAAAGCATGTAAGCCCTACCAACTCCTCATCAGTCATGTGACGAATAGGATACAAATTTGTGCAGACAATTCTACACAAAGTTAGATTCTCAGCAGTGAATGGCGCAGGCTGGGCATTGCGTATAGAGTGATTAGATTCTCAGCAGTGAATGGCGCTGATTGAGCGTTGGGTATAGTGTGATGCCATGTAGAACGATACTCATGACAAAAAGTGAGCATAAAATCTTTATCAGGTGCAGTTTCAAAAAGAACATGGATAAGGAGACTACTTTAACAATAGGTAATCCACAAATAGAAGATGAGTGCAAGGGTGATTCTTAAAGAGTCACCTCTCAGATGGACAAAAAAGGAATTGTTCTCAACTATATCATGAATGTTTGCGTTAAACTCGCAAAACTAGTGGTCAAAGATAACTATTGTAGAGACTAAAAAATATGGACAATTGATGTACCTCAAAGCTCAGCAATGCGAATCTCACGCTCCATAACAAGAGAACCTATGGAAAAATTAGTCTCAAAGGTTCTCAAACCCTATCATCATGAAACGACAGGAGCAGAAGAGGCAGTACAGGCACGAACACATTGAGACATAGTTAATCTGAGTCCATACGCATAACAAAATCACACCCATAAGAAATAGAGAAACACAGAACTTATGGGGTAAAACCTAGGCCTAAGAACCTAAACCAAAATCTTAAAACCGAAGGAAAATCACCTTAGACCTAAATGCAATGACCTAGTAACATCTAGAATGCACAACCAAATTAAAATGCAAAGCAACAATCAAAGAAATTGAAAGATAGCTCTTGGAGCATTTCATCAGACCCTTGGTATGCACTCTTGAAAAATCAATTTAGCAACCATACTTATGCCTCAAAATCAACCTAAATAAATGACACACAAATTACAGACACAACCCACAAGCAATTAATGCACAGAAACAAAGCAAATTTGCATGAATCTAATAACGGATAAAGATTATGAACTATACCCAACAAGCAAGAATAATGATCAAAGAGGAAAGAAAACATACCGCTACAAACGGTGGAAGATGGAGTAAAGGTAGAGATGATTTGGACGGAAAAGAACAAATGGAGAAGAAGAATGGCAATCCTATAGGCCTCGCTCACACAAAGGAACGCTCGAGCGACCGGAAAAAGAGGGGAAAGAAATGGGTTTTAAACGCTGGAAAGCACGCCTGTCGCAACTGTCTGATCTTGCAAAAGCGACACTAACGAGTGTCTAGCGAAAGTCAAGCAAAATTTGTGGGGGCTTGTTCTAGTGGTTTTCATTTTCTAGAATTGATGATGACAACAAGTTACAAGCAGCACAAGACTATTCGACTGATTGCGAATTTGCGCATTGCGCACGCGCTAAGCACATCTTCTTTATGCTTTCTAGGGAAAATTCCTCTCCAATTTGACTCTATGCCCATTGTCATCTCCATGCTTCTTTAAGTTTAAATATTATATCAACATAATTTACTGTTATAATCTTTTTTGATGATTTTCTCTTCGCGATCAATCTCTTGATTTATTCATTGTCATATGGAAAATGAATCATACTTCTTCAACAATCTCGGAGCGAAGCAACAAGTGAGAGCTCCAAATTGTGCTGCAATTCGATTTCATTCATTGAAATGCAAAGGATGTTCTACAAAGGACATAGAAATACCAAAAAAAGAAAAAAAAAAAAAGTGGTACAATGTTGTCCTAATTCCTAGAACATGATGAAGCTTCCCCTACAAGCCACATACAGAAGGGAAAATTACATACAGAGACACAAACACTTTGCTCAGAAACTTCTCTGAGAAGTTTAAGCTTTCCTAGGAGACTTGGTGGCCTTGGATGGAGACTTGGGCTCCTTGGTGGCAACCTTTTCAGACTTCTTGGGCAAAAGGATGGGGTTGATGTTGGGAAGTACACCGCCATGCGCAATGGTCACACCGGCCAGAAGCTTTCCGAGCTCCTCATCGTTCCTCACGGCCAATAATACATGCCTCGGGATAATCCTGTTCTTCTTGTTATCTCTTGCAGCATTTCCAGCCAACTCCAAGACCTAAAACAAATTTCAAATAATGATCCACTTGCTGAGACTACAGAAATGCAAGATCTATCTCAGAATACGGTAACTGAAAAATAAAACTTAAATAGACTAACTAAAAAAAGCATTAAAACGAAGGATCTGTTTGGTTGCCGAGAAAACCGACAACATAAGATAATCTCGAAAACCTTAATTCTCAATTACTAGTCCATAGACTAGCTATGTTACTTTGTTCATCTTTTCCAACACTAAATCAGGCAGAACAAAGCAGCAAGTTCAACTCGAAAAAAACAATTTCAGCTGGAAACCCTAAAGTGTTAAAGCAAGGAAAAATTCCGACAGAGAGAGAAAGAGCGCGGAAACTACCTCAGCAGCTAAGTACTCGAGCACAGCGGCGAGGTAAACCGGAGCGCCAGTTCCGACCCGCTGAGCGTACCGGCCTTTCTTCAAGTACCGCCCGATCCGTCCAACTGGGAACTGCAGACCGGCTTTAACGGACCGGGTCACCGGTTTCTTCCTCGGACCGCCGCCCTTCCTCCCTCCGGCACCTCTCTTCAACTTTCCTCCACCTTCCATGAGTCAAGAAAGCTCAGTCCAAAGAAGGAAATTTTCTCGCGAAACAAACGGAAAATAGACTTTTGTGGACGTCCAGTTATGGTTGGGTGGGTGAGGTTTTAATACGGCGTGGTGAGAATTCGGGAGCATCCTGCTTTGGGGTTGAGGGACGGAGACCGTTGGATTTGTGTGGTAATCGACGGTTACGAAGTGATGACGTTGGCCATCCGTGAGACGTGGAATGGACCAATGGGGTGAGGATATGTGTTCGGAAAAATGAATTAAAAAAATGGAAGGTAGACGGTCGATGTCGTCTTGGACTCTTGGATAAGTTTCAAAGTGGATGGGCTGAGTGGGACCTTTCGGTTTCAGCTCCCTTACACAGATATATAAGGATCTGCCTGGACCATTCGTCCCATGGGATTGATTTGGATCTTTTGTTCATGGCATGTTAGGGCCCACTGCCATGAATTTGGGTCAAGCCCGGCTGATTAAGATTTGCAAAAATGAAATTTTATCATATTGATGCTTACGAGAAGATAAAAAAAATAAATAAATAAAAGGCTAAGGCCCCGTTTGTTTCGACGTAAAATGATTTTCGTCGGAAAATGGTTTCCGGGAAATTGATTTTCAGGAAAATGATTTTCGCCGAAAATATTTTCCGGTGTTGGCGCGCACGGAAAATCGCAAATATTTTTTTTTATATTTTCAACCAATCATATTAACCAAAAAAATTATTTTTTATCAAAATTTAAAAAATTAATATAAATTGTCCCGAAAATGTCTCGGGCGGGTCCCGAAAATGTCCCGGGGAGGTCACGAAAATGTCCCGAGCGAGTCCCGGGGAGGTCCCGAAAAATGTCCCGGGCAGGTCCCGAAAATGTCCCGAGCGAGTCCCGGGGAGGTCCCGAGCGAGTCCCAGGGAGGTCCCGAAAATGTCTCGGCCGGGTCCCGAAAAATGTGCCCGGGCAGGTCCCAAAAAGGTCCCGGGGAGGTCCCGAAAATGTCCCGAGCAGGTCCTGAAAATGTCCCGGGTGGTCCCGGGCAGGTCCCGAAAATGTCCCGGGCGGGTCCCGAAAATGTCTCGGGCGGGTCCTGGGGAGGTCCCGAAAATGTCTCGGCGGGTCCTGGGAGGTCCCGAAAATTGTCCCGGGCAAGTCCCGAAAATGTCCCGGGCAAGTCTCGGGGAGGTCCCGAAAATGTCCTGAGCAGGTCCCGAAAATGTCCCGGGCGGGTCCCGGGGAGGTCCCGAAAATGTCCGGGTGGATCCCGGGCGGGTCCGAAAATGTCCCGGGCGGGTCCCGAAAATGTCCCGGCAGTCCTCCGAAAATGTCCGTGCGGGTCCCGGAGAGGTCCCGAAAATGTCCCGAGCAAGTCCTGAAAATGTCCCAAGTGGGTCCCGGCGGGTCCCGAAAATGTCCCGAAAATGTCTCGGGCGGGTCCTGGGAGGTCCCGAAAATGTCCCGGGCAAGTCTCGAAAATGTCCCGGGCGGGTCCCGGGAGGTTTCGAAAATGTCCCGGGTGGGTCCCCGGCAGGTCCCGAAAATGTCCCGGGTCGGTCCTAAAAATGTCCCGAGCAGGTCCCGAAAATGTCCCGGGCAGGTCCCGAAAATGTCCCGGGCGGGTCCCGGGGAGGTCCCGAAAATGTTCCGGGCGGGTCCCAAAAATGTCCCGGGCAAGGTCCCGAAAATGTTCCGGGCGGGTCCCGAAAATTTTCCGGGTTGGTTCCGGCGGGTCTGGTGGTGTTTTAGCTGTGGTCTACCAATTTGAGAATGTGACGCTTAAACTCGGAAAATGGTTAACGGTTTTAAAAAGGGAAAACCATTTTAACGGAAATTAAAGAAGATTTTTCGGTCAAACTGAAAATGATTTCCGTTGACTATTATTTTACGCCCCACCAAACACCAGAAAACACGGAAAATAATTTCTGAAAATCATTTTACGTCGAAACAAACGGGCCTAAATTCGTGTTATTGTAAGTAATGTATGTCAAAATAGAGAAATGCTATATGTCTAATTTTATCAAATTTTATATATGTGGATAAAAATAAACTCTATATAAAAAGTTTTTTAAATGATTTTATTTTGTATTTATGGAGTTCATCTTTTTTCATATTTATAAAATTGGATAGAATTAAATAAAAAAATTAAAAATGTAGCATTATTCGTCATTAGTGCTGATATGGCATATAAACTGATTCTAACAACTTTCCTAACTGCAAAAACTTTTTTTTTTCTTACCCAAAGTAATGTGTAAACACCAAAAAAAAAAAATCACCGAGACCAATTTAATATTTTTCCCAAATCACTAAACATTAGCCAATTTGATCCAACCCAACTTATCTCTCACATGAAGCCAACTCCCCCCCCCCCCCCAGCGAGCCCAGCCCAACCCAAAGTTCCCCAAAAATATCACTCTCCCAATCGTCGATGATGAAAACGTGTGCGTCACTGATTGGCTAAGGACCAGAAGATTCCTTCATTTCTTATAAACCCAACCCCCGACCTGCTTAAACCAGCGTATCCCTCCGATCCAATCCTCATTTCCGAGAACGCAACAACCTGTTTGACCGAGTGGACAAGTGCCATGGATCGCCTCCTAACTCGCCGACTCAGAACCTAATCTTCCCTTTACCTTTAACCTTAGTTATCCAAATCCACTATCACCAAATCGATCATCGTGTCCGATCAGTCGGTACCGTGGCTAAGAGATTCTGGGGTTTTGTTTAGGGTTTCGGAGAGCATAGGAAATATGCCTTCGGTGCCCGTTGAACTCTTTCTGCGCCCTTTGGCTCCTTCTTTGACTATCTTCCATGGTGGATCGTCTTCTCATCGTCTGAAGCGTCTCGAAAAGGGTGATCGGCGTGGTAATCTTAGTTGACATTAGGTTCTTTTCGTTTCGTAGTTTCTGTTTTTTCGTGATTTGTTTCTGGGTTCTTCTCGTTTCACGAGCGGCCCGTACGAGATCGGAACTGGGTTTGTTGAGAAATAGGAAATCGAGAAAGGCTGAGAAAGTTTGCGGCTGTTTGGTAAAGGCTAGGTACTCCTTCCGTGGTTGTCATAGCTTCTGGTATAAGGTAATTTTGTTTATTAATTTCAGTGAATGTCGATTTAATATCTAATTGCTTGTCCGTCTAGGGTTTATCTGTGATTTGTGTTAAGACCAATTCGTTGGCTTCGTTAAGCGATGATGGTGATCTTCATGTTTAGCTCTGAGGACTTTGTTTAATGTGTGCATATGAAAGCATCTAGGCATCTAGCTCTACTTGTGTGCGTTTTTTGGGGAGAGCTAACAAGTTGAAAACTGAATTGGGAGTAAGATGTGAATGTTACCTCTAATATTACATTTTGGATCATCCGATTTTGAACCCGCGTCAAGTTTTTTTGTCCCCTCAAGAAAACATTACAAATTTTTATTATTGCTATTACTTTTGTCTGGGACATTTAATTCTTTTGGAAATGATATGTGCCTTGTGGTCTGGATAACGTTGTACTGGAAATTCTTCTGAGATTCGAGGTTTATGTGGTCATCACATTTGTGGGAATAGGTTATATCTTAAAGATATTACTGCTGTGATTTATGCTTACTAGATTGACTACCAATATAATTGGATCTTTCTAATATCCATGTGCTGTCTCTTTTTCTTGTAGAACCTGATTTTGTTGATGGACGCTCAATCTTCTGAAGTAGATGTCCTTGGAGATGCTCTTAATAAGTCATTGAATATCCAAGATGCTCAAGAGATGGAATCTGTATCTGATGGGCATGAGGAGGAAGGCTTATGTGAACAGGATAAAACATCCCAGACAACTTCCTCTAAGAAGTGCTTAAACAAGTGTGTGACCTTTCCACATCCAAATACAATGCTGCCTGCGAGTTCTTCCTCGGATGAGGAAGATGTGGAATCTGAAGCAGTATCACAGGGACTCCTCTCTGAGGAATCTAAGGATCAAGCCTACTCGCGATCAATATCTTTGCCTGTAAGTTCTCATCATTGGTAAAGCTCATTGTTTAATTTTTTACACCTCTTAGTTACTCACTTTACTATGTTTGTAGGATACTCCGCCTTTGATAGTTAAAAGTATGAACTATTAAAAGACTGCAGGTTTTTCTGTTGTGGGTGTCTTTGTAAGTGCCCCTCGTCCTACACTGCCTATTCTGTTGTAAGACTGTTTGTGTATGTGCATGTGCATGTGTGCGTGCAAGCTCTTTCAGTTTTCTAACTCAATATTCCTTGCTGCCTTCTTACTTTGGCTGGGTTTTTTAGCGATAGCTCTCAAATGTTAATTTGAGACGTGGCACATAAGCTTTTAGCTTCCCTAGGTTTTCTTGTATAGACTTTCGTTTTCTACTTTAGGCCTTATATTTTTCTATCTCACAGACTCCATCGAAGCTTGTATCTGCGATGAAAGGTAGCCGTGAGAAACAGGGGGTTCTACGGGAGAAACTGACAGTGAAATGGGCTCCTGATGTGTATGATCCAACACCTACATCGGTCTCACACTCAGTTAAAAGCAAGAGCTCACAGAAGTCTAAGAACAAGAAAAATGAAAGGAAAAATGGGAAGAAAGGACAGAAGGGTAACTCTTCACAAAGGGGCAGTGGCAAAGACAAGAAACAATATCGCAAAGCTGCTAAGAGTTCTGATGGATTTGGGAATTTTGAAGTTGGCAGCTCTAACTCCTACTGTGGGAGTAGCTTCCGTAGAAAATCATGCACTGAGGTGCACTACTCAACTGCTGAAGCTTTGTGAGCCAACATTTTCGTTCAAGATCCTGTCCTTTGTCTCAGGTGTGTGGATAAATAAGTGTTTGCCTTACTGGTATTGTTCGGTTTTGATTGTCTAAGAACTTTGGATGGTACAAGCAAAATTTTGTTGACGGTGTGGTGATGACCTTTATAACATGATGAAAAATATATGGCTTTTTATGCTTTGTACATAGCAGCAATAATTCAAGTTTGTGCTCAGTAGAATTATATCCATGTCTAGTCTGTGAGACGAAAGAGGCCTGCCAAGTGCTTAATTATGTGATGGATTCCTTTCGTTTCCAACTATTTGCTGGCTTTGCCTAGGCCTGGCCTTTCAACTCTCTTTTGGGTCAAATCATAGTGTGGACAGTGGGAAGTAAGTTGAATTTGCAGGGGAACTGAGGGACAGAAATTGTGTTACCACTTTGTTGCTTGTTGATAAAGATTTAGGTTTCAGTTTATTGTTGGGATGCAATCGTGGGTTTAAGGCTAACAATTCATAGCCTACCCGAAACTGACACAACGATTGATATTCTTTTTACACAATTTAG
This sequence comes from Betula pendula, assembly GCA_900184695.1. Lineage (NCBI taxonomy): Eukaryota > Viridiplantae > Streptophyta > Magnoliopsida > Fagales > Betulaceae > Betula > Betula pendula. Next base: position 236,916 of record FXXK01000445.1, read on the forward strand.
GCAATTCATTGCCCGACCCAAACGAAAATTGAATTCCTCTCCAATTACTCTTCAAGCAATTGAAATGAATCAAAATCGACATCAAAACTTAACAGTTTAGTTCTCAGATGGGAAAAAAGGGTGATCGGGATGAGAAGAGCGATCGGACCTAGGCTGACGATGGTACTTGGTTTTTAAGAAGTTGTGTGCTTCTTGATATTGTCTTCTTTGACACCCATTTCTTCGAACTTCCTTGCTACCTTTTAGGGCTTTTATTTCTCGGTTTTGCTGTTGAAAATATTGGAGCAGTTCTACAGTCTCTTGAAAACCGCAATGGGTATCGAAGCACCTTCACTATTAACGGCGATCCAGTACCTCTGTCATGCCAAGAGCTCTTCAAGTTCTCCGTCAACCCAAAATCCGAAATAAACCCTAAATGGACATAGTACTTTTTTACGATTGTCATATATGAGAGAGATCCATTGTCCGCTAAGCTCCAATCCAAGCAGAGATCGGAGTCTTTCAACAAGTCCAAGAGCTTTCACTCGGCTAGGTTGACAAGCCCCACCCAGTCAAGCTCTTTCTGGGCACCAGCGACCAGGAGCTACTAGTACCAGAGAAGTAGGTCCAGGAAGCACAAGATTTTGATTAGGTTGAAGAAGATTCAGTCAAAAGATAAGACCTAAGCGAGATAAGGAAGAGAGCATGCGAGGGAGATGCAGCAAGAGGGCGCAAGAGAGGAAATATAAAAACACCCCAAAAAGCAATTGGCAAGGTAGATTTGCTCCCGAGAAGTAGCAGGGAAGCCTGAAAACTTGTAAAAACACTGCATACCTGAGAGTTCAATAGAGGTGGCATATTGACGAGGCTAGCTAAAATTTGGTTAAAAAGCTATTTAAACTGATTCACTAGAAATGCGCAAAGGCCTGTGTTTAAATTCTTGTGCTATATGTACAGGGCTCCTTTGCTTTGCTATATATACCGGCTCCGAAGTTCTATTTGCAATGAGTTAAAAAAAAAAATCAAAAAAATAAAAAAAAAATCACATTTTTTTACTAAAAAACTGCTTTAAACTTATCAAATTCTTATTTTATTTTTTTCTAAAGTTATAAATGAAAATGAAATAAACCTGAACTTGTTTTTTGTTAAAAAAAATATTTCAGACTTATTTCATCCCCATTTATAACCTTAGAAAAAAAAAATAAAAATTTGATAAATTTAAGTAATTTTTTAGTAAAAAAAGGTGATTTTTTTTATTTTTGATTTTTTTTTTCACCTAAAACGGACGCTGTGACGGCGCCCAGCTCTACTCATTTGCAATTGTTGACTAGACAACGGTAATTCATCTCAATCCAACAGCAAAGCCACATACACATGCTACAAAATTTGTACATTTGGGTTACAAAGAGGCAAGATGGCACGACTTGCCTATTTTCAAGAAACCTTCGTAGGAGGTACTGGCATCGTGAATGTTATGTCCTAGATTGCAAGAACATCTCGTGTTACTCCCAAAAAAAAAAAAAAAAGGAATATCTTGTGCTGATTGCAGAAAAATTCTATGCAGATTTCACGGATATTTGCTAAAGGCGCTCATCTCTATAGAAAACACACATGCATGCTAACCTTGTCACCGATAAGATGCAACAAGGATAGTATATTAGACCAAAAAACGAAATTAAGAGGGTTTAATCGTCTTAAGAGTCTTGTGAAGTGGCCAGAAATATTGAGATGCCGCAACAAGGATTCTTCTATGATGTGTACTCTGCATTTATTTTGACATAATCATAACTTAGATCGCAGCCCCATGCTTGCCCGCTTCCCGACCCGTCACCTGTTGGAAGAAGAGACGAGTCAAGTCAAACAAGATATACGTTGAAAGATGTACAATACCATCATATACACTTATGTTACGGTTGTTACCGATGGCCATGAGTCAAGACAAAAGTTAACCTCATCAAAGGTAGACAGCTGATATTTTTCAGAATTTCTTATTCTTTTATTGGAGCCATCAACAGGTGGTTAACTAAACATGAGTTGTTAAGTATGTATTTACTTCAAAATTTTGTGAAGACAGCAGTCCAAATGAGAAATAATAAATTTAGCTACCTGACTTTTTCAACTTTGAGACTTATATAAGCTGCTGTAAAGCAGAAGAGCTAACTCATTGATTTCCATTCTTTCAAAAAGAATTGTTATTTTAGGAGAATTCAGGAACCCTAGCCCAAAAGTGCTATAGCACATAGTTTAACAAAGCAAATCTGCAGCATAAGCAGGAAGGTGAGCGTCACCCAGAACCCAATTCATAAGGATTTAGAGTAATGGACAAATAAACTGAACTAGTTTTCATTTTGTGAACAAAGGTTAGCAGACCAAACTTCAGACAATTTATTGCAAAATTATGTGGGTTTCACCCTCTCTAGGGGAGTGCAATTCCTTAGTAGCTAAAATTAGAGAGCAAAGGTAGTATATGTAAGATTTGCCTGTATTTCAGAAGCTTACCGACTGATATATGAATTCCAACTGTACCATGGGTCTCCCCAGCCTTCTTCAGATAGTTACTTGCTGCCACCCTGAAAACATCTCCAGTTGCTCAACAGATTGTAACAGAAAGTGACATGCTGAAAAGGCAATCAGTGCACATGCAACATGCATGCATCAATGCTGCAATTTTTAACTAGCTTGCATCAATGTGGTAAAGATGATCAGAGCTAGTTCTTGCATATGCCCTGATTTTAATGACAAAATTCAAGCCTTATACTTACATGTCAAACGGTTGTGGTTCCCCAGCATCCATGAGCAGGATATCACCCAGCAATACTCTAAGTTTGTTTTGGTGGAAAGAAATCCCTGCATAGCCAGCAGCACAAGCAATGCGTCCCCAATTTGGGTCTCTGCCATATACAGCAGCCTGATTAACAAAACTGTGAGCAGATTAGACTTAGCTAAAATGATGTATCAAAAGAATGATCAAGTTAAGTTCAAAAATTATGCCTTAACAAGTGAAGAAGATGCCACTGAACGTGCAATCTTTGCTGCTTCAGCCTCACTGTTTGCACCTGTCACAGTCACCTGCACACCCAAGGTAGAATTAGCTGGAAGATTTCGGAGTATAGGCCAGTCACTTTTCTCTAAATCACAGCAAATTGCTGAGTTTGAAATTATATACAAGTCAAAAAGATAAGCTTGAAATTTCTACTTTCTCAATCTCTGTGAAAGAATCATAATGGTTCATAGACTTCCCTCTCACATTGTTCCTCTACGAGATGTGTTCATAGCTCATATTTGTGTTCATACCCAGCACTAGTTATTATTCAGCCACGATTAGGTTTGGTAGGTTACCATTGGATGTCCAATTTTACAGAGTAGAGCAAATGTTCAGCATCAAATTTGGCTCATAAGTACAGATAGCCTTAACATTAGATACAGACCTCTATTAGGCATGTTGCTCCTTCTCCATCCCAAGCTACTGATTTGGCAAGACCTTGCATTACCTGAAAAATTGAAATTGATTGAACTAGGAATACATTGAACCCAAGACCTGGTTTAAAACTACAAAATCTGAGGTCTCTGAATACTTATGGCCCCTCGTGTGCAAACTTTTGAAAGCAGGATAAAATCCTAGAAACTAATTTGCGTGGTAGGAATTTAAATAAAAAAAAGAAAAAGAAAAAAGAAAAAAAGAAACAATGGTCTCCGAATACTTATGATCTTCGTAATTTTAACAAAACAAAAACCCAAAAAAATAAAAACCACTTCACATTATGTTAAATCAGGAGGTGTAAATAAATGGAGTTATTTTTTGGTTGGGGGTGGCAACGGCAGCATACAATGAAAAGGAGTTGGTGCCAATGTTGAAGTAAATGGGTATTTAACAATGTGAAGTGAACTAACTTCTATAAATTTTTACAAGTGAGTGAGCTGTTTAATAGAGCCGAACTTACCACATCAAGGCATTCTTGGAGTTGCATTGCCTCATAACTGTTTATAGAAGCTATCCTGGTTGATCCAGATAACCCACTAGCCAAAGCAATAACAGTATCATTGGTACTAGTATCTCCATCTACCTGTTGCAACAAATATCAACCAGCTGAATATATAACTTTCCCAATGTCCCAAGAGGTGGGATTAATCACACCATGTCAAAAGGCAAACTTGCGTGCCTATTTTCTCATCATTGGGCATAATTGTCAAAGATGACACAAAGTTCATAGAACACAAGGAATACCCATTTGTATGCATATTTATAAGAAAAGAAATTAGGTTATGTATACACATAGTTGGGATACCTTAACCTGGACCAAACCCAAACACTGGACATTGACCACAGCAGAGTCCTATTTCCAGACCAAAGACAGCACTCATATTGGATACCCAATAATCAGACCTTCACAGATCTCATATAATAAGTCTATCATTATGGATGGGCAAAGGGTTGTTCATTCAATGTATTGGAAGCACAAATCTATTTTGAGGCTAATTATTTCGGCGAAAAGAAATAAGCCCTCTTTTGGCGGTATGGAAATTTCTACAGTGGTGAAAGAGCACTTTGGCTGTTTGATTAGTTGAGTTATAAAAGTTACTGATCATACTGTCAAGAAAATTTACAGAGAAACTTCATAAAAAACATAAACCATAATAATACATGCATGAATAGTAGATATGTACCGATATTAAATAATAGATAAAGGATGTGCTGGTCAAAGATTAGCAGTCTAAACATCAAGCAGGGCCAATAAGACGTAAAGTTCATCACTGATAGGCAAAAATAACAAAAATTAGGGCTTGGTAAAATAGGTATAAAAGTTAACTCTCTCATATGAATGAACTGCATACGCAGGTGATGAACAAACATGCAAGAGACAAAAGAGTGTGAGTTACTTATGAAACCTAAATTAAAGGAAGTTTTCCATGTAAAGAGGTGGCAGAACTCAGAAATGATAGGCCCTGTGCAGAGTGTATTCTTGGAGATTCAAAGCTCAACTAAATCCACTATGTAATTTTTTAGAGACAGCAATATATTGAAACCACTAGTAGAGCAAAGATATTCCATACAGTTATCTGGTTGAAACTTCTATTTACAGCAGTTTGCACCATCTTTCTCCAAACATCACTTGCAACCAGGGCATCAGTAGTTATCACCTGGAACACATAAATCATTATCAAGGAATGTAATAAAATGTATGCTTCTCACAAAAATTGCAAGAGATCCATGTGGAGAGACATACACCAAGCATGGTAGCCATATTTGGGTGGATCATTCCGGAACCTTTTGCCATGCCCCCAACCCTTACTCTTCTCTCTCCCACCTGAGGAATATACCAACGTTTATATAGGCCTGTCTCTTTGCTGGGAAGTTAATTTCCAAGAGTAATCAATTTGAAGAATTCTAACTCTCTGGGATTCAAGTTCTATGGAGTTGAGACAAAGCTATTTTTTACATCTAACAAGAATTTTTTACAAAGGAATTGGAACAATTTAACTTGTTACTGCTCTTTCATTGGTGTTAACAAGTCTAACTATATTAGAATACAGCAACTGTTGAAATGGAACCATTTAACGGGAACATTAGATATTGTCCTTATTGAAACTTCGTGGAGCCACGGACTACGAATTAGAGTCAAGCAAGCAATATAAGAGCTGCCCCTGTTTGGGTCAGTGATCCAGTATCCATATCAATGTCTCATCCAAGAGAGTAACGCAATTACCAACTTAATTTATGCATACTGATTATAATTGGTTTAAATTTTTCAAAGTATCATGTAAATCGTTGCAAATTGAAAAAGAAAACAAGTACTTGCACACCTTAGACTCAAGTGCTACACTCTTGCTAACAAGGTCGGTAGTTGTAATTGCCACTGCTGCAGAATCTGCCCTGCAAACCCGCTGATAAGATTCAAGAATGTTTAAAAAAAAAGAGGACATAGGAGACAAAATGACCTATGAAGGAAATTATTTGAAGTTGATACATATTTCAATAATAAATGAGAAAAAATTACAGAATAAATATGATATAGAAGATCCGAAGGGAAAAACATGTACAAGCAAGTGCATTCATAGACATGGATTAACGTCATTACACAAACGAAGATGACAAACACATAAGCATTACCCTTCAGTTGATGATGACAGCAAATTAACTAGTTTTGGAAGTGAATTCAAAAGTTCCTCCTGCATATGCAATAAAAGCATGGATTATATATAAAACATTAAATGCAACAAAGGATATTGATTATCTGACAAAACAAATATGCTGCAGCACTCTTCAACTCATTGTACTCAAAAAGGGATGGTGCACATCAATGTAATCAGTATAAAATAGATAAAATCACCCAGGTTACCTTCTTTATTCTTCGACCAATTACACCAGTGGATTCAATTAACACTTCCTCTGGCTTCATTTGAAGTAGCTGCAATAATAAACATTCTTAGTCTGACAAGTGAGCACAAAAATCAAACCTGTAGAACCACACAGATGAAAATGAGGTGTTTACAACCCTGAAAGCAGCATACCTCAGCAAGTGCGTTGGCACATTCTATCACATCCTGATATCCTGCATCACCCTGGACAATATCGGAAGGTCATTTAGCCACATAACTTGGTTCACACTCACAGCAACAACACTTTCTTTTTTCCCTTTTTGATAAATAACTCACAATAACAGCACATCATGTGCGTGACTCAAAGATATCCAAAGTCTTTGGATGGACAACACCTCAGACGAAGAAAAGAAGCAAGGATGTTCTTTGATGGCCACCACATTTAGACTGACACTATACAGCATCTGGACAAAAAGTACAAGCAAAACAGAAAAAACATATAGCTAGTCAGACATCTTACCGTTGCTGCATTGGCTTGGCCAGCATTTATTAAAACTGCACGCGCCTGATAAGTTGCAGAATTGAATCATTAGCAGAAAGATGAGAAACTGAAAACATAATAAAGAATCTGAACTATGACCAAGGAAATATATATACAATTATGGGCCATATCATGGCAAACTATGCATTGAATAGGAGTGAGTACCTGATACAACAAATGTTCAAGGTAGCAGTTGGAGGGGAAAATAACAAAGCATGTTCATACGGTTCTCATTAACATACCAAATATGTTGGTTATGATACATTTTTCCTATAATGCGTTCCATTATTGAAATGACACAGAACAATTCAACCCCAAATACATATACTATCACCATCATCATTGTCATATTCATCATTATCATTATCATTATGAATGATTGAATTTCAATATGCTGCAATTGGCTACTTGTACTCATGCCCAGCCTATCTGTATTACCCAATATACAATCCACTGAAAATAAGCAGAAGCGAGGGCCAGTCTTCTGATGTGCTTAATAGAGGCGACCAACAATTGAGGATTTGAAAGAATAATAACTAATTTCTAAAATTGATCCTCAAACTACAAGCTCATCCCTATGTTAACTGCCTCATAATTGAGACAAAAAAAGGAGCTGTCTTCAAATCGTTTATTTGAAAAATTTGAAACCCTTCTTATTGGATGATCATGATACTTCCCAGAAATCAAAATTCTTGATCAATGGAGGAACAATATCACCATTTTTGTTCAATAAGATACCAAAGTGGTGGATGATTGACAAATTCCAAACTAGAAATAATCGCAAGAAATCTTTTGATAACACGTATTCCTATTTATCAATGATATCCCACGAGCTCTACATAATACTATAGCATACCGTTTTTGAAACATTTAATGCCTTTTTGCAGTACAACACCGGAGCAGCTGCAACAACGTTCGTAGTAAACGACCCTATGAATAAATATTGACACAAAATCAAATGCTTTCCTCAGTTAAAATTTCAAAGAGACAAAATTGTTATGAATGCACACAACTAAAAAAAAAAACCTTAAACCATATACAACACAACTAGAAAATATGATTATTAAAAAGCATATAAATAATTGCACCAAATTTCCCTGAGCAAAATGAAAGCTAGCTAACCTGCAGATATGGCTTCCTCATCACAAGTGACAAGCGCAAGGTCGGGTTTCTCGCCTTTAGCGCGCAAACCGCCATATATTCCGGCGGCTTTGAATCCCTCCGCGGCAGTGACTCCCCCAGGAATCTACACCACTCATAGTCCTCAAATTAATTAGCAGCATTGACAGACTAATTCATATTGAAGCATATCACCCTACCAGTAAAATGCCATCAAAAAGTATAATTAAACCTTTTTGAAAAAGTATTTCAAAAAGTACTTTTCTGATTGAAAAAAAAAAAATGCAAGTTTTGTGATAAAAAAGTAGTTAAAAAAAAAAAAAAACTGATCACCTGCTTCCACGGCCCTTCGGGAAGGACGATCGGAGCCTTTGGAACGTAATTCGAGGCCTCACTTCCAGACATGGAAACAACGCGTAATTTGAATTCTCTCCGAGACGAACCAAACGGGCTCCAAATCTGCACAAACAATGAAGAAAACGAATCATTGTATGTAAAAAATACTTCTACGCTGTTGACTTTTTTCTCAGGCCTCAGCAACCAAACGGAGCGTTTTGAGGCTGATGTTACAATGCGAAAGAGCGATACCGACCTTCGGCCCACTTAGCGCCGGCAGTTCGATTGAGACGTAGTGAGAAGCAAGGTGGTACATCTCTGCGACTGTAAAAATTTAGATTTGCTAACGCCTAAACGATGGTTTTAGGGTTTAATAGTGGTATGGTTAGTGGCAGCGAAGGTCTTGTGAGCGTTTTAAGCACGCGTTGAAGAAAAGAAAGAACAAACGTACGATTACGACGACGGACATAAAAAAAAAAAAATTCTCAATAATGTAATGAACAAAAAATTAATGGAGGTGACTACTCGACAATGGAAAACGACGTACGATTAATGAACAAAAAGTAAAGGAGGTGACCATTCGACAATGAAAAAGGCGTTAGCTTTTTCGAGTGAGTGCTCTCTCCCTAATTGACAATAATGGTTCTTATTATTATAAATTTTACTATAATTTCTTTGTAAGTTCACATTAACAGATCACATTATAATAGGAAAATAATATCACCTTAGTTTTCAAATGTGTTAAATATCGTTTTGTGAGTGTTTTAAGCACGCGTCGAAGAAAAGAACAAATGTACGATTATGACGACGGACATAAAAAAAATTCTAAAGGTGACTATTCGACAATGGAAAAGGCGTTGGCTTTTCCGAGCGGGTGCTCTCTCCCTAATTGAAAATGGTTCTTGTTACTATAAATTTTACTATAATTTCTTTTTAAATTCACATTAACAGATCACATTATAATAGGAAAATAATATCACCTTGGTTTGTAACTGTGTTAAATATCAAATATGGATTACAACGTCACGGCCTACAATTTAGTTGCCGATATTTTACTATAATTCCCTTATAACCTTATATGATAGTTTACATTTTTGTGGTTGACATAGTAAATATCATCTATATTGTCATGTTAGTTTGAACTGTCACACAATAATTCACATTTTAGTAGTTGATGTGATAAACATTGTATAGACTATCACGTTAGTTTATAAAAAAATAAAAAAGTAAAAATTGCAATACCCACAACACCCTTTCAAAAAGAGTAATGCTACATACTAATGTACTATACTCTCATCTAATCTTCATTTTGCATTGTGTTCATGTGATAGTATCCATCAGTCTTTTGATCAGCTATTGTTAAAAATAAATAAATAAATAAAGGATTGATAAGCATGGTCACATCAACTCAATGAGATGCGAGTATAAAAAAGTAATGTTATATACCACATCTTTATCTCACAACTTTCATATAATGTTAAGATAATAGTTTTAACCTACCTTTAAATCAGCATTTGTTAAAAAAAAAAAAAAAAAAAAAACCCTATAAATTAATTGAAATTGCCACGATATAAATGTTGAGCGTATCATTGCTCTTCAAAGAATAATAGAGCTCACACGTAGATAGCCTCATCAAAAACTTTTGCTTGCCTGTGGTAATATATATTACAAAACCAATTAGACAAGATCGATCCCGTTATTCTTAAAGGAAATAATCGTCAAAGCCACCAATTGGTTGTATCGCTTTTCACTTAGAAATGCCCGCAGCAACGAAATGGCATACAAACAAACGGCTGATTCTGCGAAGAACTGAATCTGGATTCACGTATGAAGCCAATGCCGCCACTAAATGCCCTTATCAGAAAGAACCAGACAAACGGGAAGAAACTTTAAAATGTAAACCAATCTGGTTTAAAACCACAAAGAACATATTATCTTTAAAATAAAAGAATTTCTTGAAAAAAATTAAGACAAAAAATAATTATAAAGTTTTTTAGGAATTCTTAATTATGAAACAAATTATAAAGAGTCACTATACAAAAAAATAAATAAATAAAAAATAAAAATAAAAATTAGTTACCCATCTATTTTATTAACTAATTCATTCAAAGTTTCTCTAGTTTCTTGTTTGAGATCTAAATAAACTATTCAGCCTACTTGGTTTATATTATTATCTATTTTATCTATTGTAAAACCTTTAAACATTAACTTAGACTCAACATAATTTTGATAAATAATTTGATTATTAATTTTTTTCTATTTTTTTAAACCATGAGTGAATATTATCACTAATACTATTTAGATCGACTAGCAAATATACCATTTAAATTGTTCTCAGACTTACGTTCTATATGTAACATATGTCTATAATCATCTTTATCATGTCCTAGCCATGAACTAATACATTCTATCTTATCATTATTATATGATGTACATTAATTCTAGACTGCAGTTGGTACCTAAATCACCTGTATGCTTCTTGGTGCCCAAGAATCAGGTCCCCTAATGCAAAAAACGTGTCTAACCTTGGCTTAAACTGGCTAATCGGGAGATATGGGCTTCGAAGAAAATACATGAATATGGGTTTTACTACAGCTATAAGTGAAAAAACACACAATAATAATAATAGCAATAATCAAGAAGGTAAAAGACTTGAGTAGAAAAAGAAAGAGTAATATATATATTTGCTTGAAATGTACAAACGTACCATACAAACTTGTTTACAGACTCTTACAAAGATCGCAAATAGTAGATAGAAGGTTTTATTAGAGGCTCCCCGTTACAGAAAATATGCAAGAGAACTGTTATTATTGAACACACAAAGTTAGTTGAATGCAAAAGAGTTACATGCACTCTTTTTATAGAAGAGTGAAAGACAAAAAGACTGAAAATCTCTACTAATTGTAGAAATAAGTTATGTAAAAGTTTACAACTTCAAAGAAACCTATCCTAAGCCCTTTTTGATGAAAGCTTTTTGGCTAAAGCAAACTTATTTTATTGTTGCTGGCAGATTCTCAAGCTCTTTACAAATGGTCTATTAGGCTTGAAAAACCACTTGGTTGGTGATTTCTCATTTAATATCTTTAATATACCATTCTTCATGAAGGTTGATATGACTGCGAAGTAAGATCTGTCTCATCTTTTAACTCCTAAGATACTGGAAAATTTTCAAGGTAAAAGGACTTGATGTGTCAACAGACCTCCAACTGTCATTCATTTATCATATTCTCAACCAAGTTGAAAGTAAGAATCCTCTCAGGAAGCAGTAGAATAAACAACAAAGAGTCGAGTAGGTGAGAAGTATCAGGCTTTCATCCGATTTGTTGTGGATTGAATGATGGATAAACCAGCAAGTAGGGTCTTGCCTAGGTTGAACATGCGCAACTAAAGGGCATAGCTATGTAAACGCAAGGTTTGCTCCAGCCTATGAAAGGAAAAATGGTCCCAAACCTGTCTGACCTACCGTTAGCTTTACTAAAGCGGTACTACCAGGGTAAGCAACAATATGGAAACATATATAAAAGAAGCAGTCATAACAAGTTCCTCACCACATGATCAGAATTATAGCACAAAACAAACAACAAAGCCCACCAGCAATAGGCCAACAATGAATTAAAAGTAACAAGGTCAATAGGTTTCATTTTTTCCAATAGTTAACCCAATAGTGTTCCATTCTCACCAATCCAACGTACATATTGGTTAAATATTGATTGGTAGTATAGCCTTAATGACTGCTTCCATCCCAATGAGATACGACCAAAGCTTCTATGCATTTATCCACACCATCCAATGGTCTTGTTTGTTCTGAAACCTGTTTCAGAAGGCTCTTGCTGTGGTTGAGGTGGAGGTCTTTGCTCCCTCGGTTTGGCAGGGTCGACAAAAATAACCCATCCATCCAACATCTTAGCATACATTCCTTCTCTAGCCTTATCAGCTTCTTCTATGGATGCATATGTAACGAACCCAAACCCCTTTGATCTTCCAGTGGCTCTATCAGTTACGACCATTGCTGCAGTATCATTAAGCCAGTAGGTCAAAATGGAAGTAGTCTAAGGAAGAATATGAGGAGGAAATATAACCAAATTATGTTTTCCTTTACCATCAACAATCTGGCCAAAAGGGGTAAAAGCCTCTTTAAGCTTTTCATCTGTTGTTAATCGGGAAAGACCTATTTCATCAAATAAAGATAAGAGATAGTCATGCTTGAAATAACAATTCAGCACATAAAATGCAAATTGTCATATAGTCAGCAGGTAGACACCTACTACCTTCCAGTAACTATTCCATAAGCATCAACGCCATTATAGAAGTTGACATTCGTTTTAATAACATAAGAAATTAGGCAAGTTACATAGCTAGCTCCACGACAATCTAATAAAATTAATTAAAAATGAAATAGTAACTGTCCCATGTGCACAGAATCCAATAGCCATATAGTGCTCTTCAGGGCTAGTGTTACCATAATGTACATCTTATCAAAGATATAATAATATTTCCTACAGCAATAGAAACAGATAGTGATATGAGATCTAAGCACCTGCAAACATAATCAGTTAAATCCTTCTGAAGCCTTCCACTTGTTTTACCAACATATATATTCCTTACTTCTAGTAACAACCCCAGTATCCTTCAGCAACTTAGATCTTATGAGCATATTCTAAAAGGTGAAAAAGATCCATTAACAATGTGATAACTATGTTGGTTTACCTTCATTGACCCAGAGATCAAAGAGCATTTTACTCTGCACATAGTCAGCAATGTCATATAGGCAATTTGACAACAAAATCAAATGAACTATTCTTAAGTTTCTAATAGATCAACAGCTCAAAATGAATCAACCTACTTTCAATTCTAGAAACCCAAACAAAAGAACATTTTAAATCACTTTCATTACAGCTCTTCAACCAAAATAATGATCTAAAAGATACTGACTTCAGAAGTCACAGAACCAAGGAAAAATCAGGATCAGAAAACAATATAAGAACCATTTACAGAACAAAACGAGCACATCACCACGGTCCACCAGTCTCTGACTGCCAAGCACAAGCTTAAAAAATTTCTACCCCAAAGAGTCACCCAATTAACACCTCTCTTTATTTTTCATAAAATCACATACAGATAGATTAATAGCAAAAAATGCGCCATAATAACCGCAAAAAGAGACAGAAAAACCCAGAAACTCCCATTTGCTTGATGAGACAGCTTGGAAAAGATAAGGATGTAAAAAATTTACCCGAAAAAGGAACGCGAAAATTGTTCTATGATTCTTACTCATTTTGTTATCATAGAAAAATGGATGACCCAAAATTACCAACGGAAAATCAATGTTGAACTTGCATCATTTTCCAAAAATTTTATCGGGAACCAAATGGAGGACAATCAGACATACACACAAAATCGGAAACTGAATGAGACGTACCGCTGATAAAGAGCTTTGGGGAAGTAAGAGTTGTATTGCAGCGAATTGAAACGTACTGCGATTGAAGAATCGAGGACACAGAGGAAGATCCGCCAAGAACGCGTCGAATACTAGAGACGAAGGCCATTGCAAATGGTTGAAACCGGTGCTCAGGTGATTAGGGGTTTAGAGGATTGGCAAAACCCTAGTAAAACCCCTAAAAAAAAATGACAATAATTTTAAACGAAAATAAGAATCTTCTAGTAACGAAATGATATGGTAGAAGCGCGACCGTGGTGTACAATGTGCAATAAAGTATCTCCAACGGTGGGGTGTGATTCAAGGGTTTTATCCTGTCCGTTCATACGTAAGATCAAAGGGTTTTATTGTAGATAAAGATTTGATGGGCTAATTAAGGATTTTAATAGTTAAACTAGACACCTAATCTAAACTCACCTTTTTTTATGCTTTTTTGCTTTTTTTTTTTTTCTTTTTTTAATTGGATGGATTCAGCAGGAGTGAGTAAGGCTAAGTAGATTAAACCCAAATTCATTCAAAGGTCCGGATCCGGGAAGAAGTAAGAGTACCCCCAAAACCCCCTTTCCCGGTTCCCCTGCATTGAAAAAAAAAAGAGTACCCCCAAAACAATGGTAAGCCAAAGAGAAAAATTAATGAGAAAAATGTTATTCAGGATTTTTCTGATGTTTATCTCTCGTCATTTTCATTATATGTTGGTACATTTATATCTATTTGTTTGTTTTTATTATTATTATTTTAAAAAAAAAAATTAAAAAAAAAAGATAAATTAAAAACATGACAACATAGAAAATGTTAAGAGATGAAATAGTAGAGAATATTGAAGAATAGCATTTCTCAAAATTAATACTTTTGTTAAAAGTTTTGTTTTTTATCCTTTTTTTTTCTTAAAACAAAAACATTTACTAATAAGCAAAACACAAAACATCGTCCCCTCCCCCATTCCCAGTTGTATTCTCATATAAAAAATAAAAAAAAGCATTCTTAAAAAGGCAAAAACGGTTTACATCTTTATATTACATTAGAATACTTTTTCAAACAAACAAAAAAAAAAATACTCCCAAAATACATTAACAAAGATACTAAGGAATTGCGGACGAACGTGTTTTTGGAAGTGTTTTTTAGTATTTGAAGCCAGCAAAAACAAATACAGCATCTATGTAGATATTTAGTATATTCTTAAAAAGAACCTGCTTTTTTAAGAATGGCCTCTCAAGCTTCCATATTNTTTTGTTAAAAGTTTTGTTTTTTATCCATTTTTTTTTCTTAAAACAAAAATATTTACTAATAAGCAAAACACAAAAACATCGTCCCCATCCCTGGTTCCAGTTGTATTCTCAGAAGAAAAAAAAAAAAAAAATACTCCCAAAATACATTAACAAAGATGCTAAGGAATTGTGGAGGAACGTGTTTTTGGAAGTGATTTTTAGTATTTGAAGCCAGCAAAAACAAATACAGCATCTATGTAGATATTTAGTATATTCTTAAAAAAGAACCTGCTTTTTTAAGAATGGCCTCTCAAGCTTCCATATTCTATTTCTAATTAATGCACGATAAAAAACATAATTGTTTTGAAATCTTTTTCCTTATTCTCTTAAAAACGACTAAACAACTTTAGGAGAATATGACCATACTCTAAAAAGAAAATAAAAACCAACACATCTCCATTTTTTTTGGGCAAAAGAACTACAAAATGATGACAGATACAAGGATAATAAAAAAAAGATAAATTTCATATAAGCCAAGCCCTTTGAACTTTCAGTCTTTTTGACTTGCCCTTATAATATTTAAAAACTCTCACTTTAATATCCTAAACTTTTAATATCTATCACTTAAATTCCTTCCGTCAAAATTCATAGTTAAATCATATCAAAATTTTCAAATTACTCTTGTTAGGGCTGAAAAGGCGGGCAATTATTAACCACCTACTAACTACATAATCGCCTTTACAAGCGGTTAGGAAAAACCGCTAACCACCCTAGGCGGGGCGGTTAGCGGTTTTAATATACGTGGTTAGTGGTTATATATATTGCTAACCGCCTTTTAATATATATATATACACAAAACGATGCCGTTTTGGTGTTTAAAACCAAAACGGCATCATTTGACTTAGGGCTGAGAAGACTTTAACTCAACCCTAAGTCAGCAATCTCCCGCATTTCTCTTCTCTCACTCACTCTTAACACTACACAGACCCTGCTTGCGATTTTCAAGTGCATCCCACCCACACTTCTCAGCCTCAGTGATTTTGAAGTCTCTCATCTCTCTCTCACCATCCAAGAACTCACATATCTCTCTCATCCCTCTCGTCGTCCATGAACTCCATGAACACCTGAATTTTGCCGTTGTGATTGACGATGTCATGGCACTTCACCACGTTGCAGTTGTCAACGTCGCGGAGGATCTTGATCTCGATGTAGATCAGGCGACGCACGGTGTGAGTTGAACCAAAACCAAATTTGGCATCGTGGAAGATCTCGATCTTGTTACAAATTAGAACCTTACATACCCTCACCCTTCATTGTTTCCTCCATAGTGACGATGATCTTGTTATTTTGTTTGATATCAACTACAAATTTACTCTTAGGTTTGATGGATTTTAGTTGCTTATAAATTTTTTTGATGGGTTTGCATAAATTAGTCTCTTAGATTCATTGCAGATATTAGGGCTGAAAAGGCGAGGCTGTTATAACCGCCTTCAAAGCAGTTGAAAAAAAACCGATAACCACCTTTAAATATATATTATATATTAAAATATATAAAAAACGACATCATTAGGTTGTTGGGTTAAGGATTTGAACTTCTGCGTTGATCTCACCTTCTTTGGT
This sequence comes from Betula pendula, assembly GCA_900184695.1. Lineage (NCBI taxonomy): Eukaryota > Viridiplantae > Streptophyta > Magnoliopsida > Fagales > Betulaceae > Betula > Betula pendula. The sequence continues at coordinate 253,471 of FXXK01000445.1, forward strand.
TCTCATTCACTTAACTCTCATCTCAACCCTGCGCTTGGTTTGGTTTTACACAGAAACCTCTCAAACAATTTTCGGTCAAGATGACTATCATTAACAACGAGAACAAGGAATTATGCCTCTGCACCCATACCCATGATTGTGCTTTAGATATACCAAAAGGAGAAGCCCAGCAGAAGAATAAGAAAGAAAACAAGGAAATGTAAAAAAAGAACAAAGGGGGTGTGACTTTTAAATGGGAACCCATGAGGCGGTAAGAAAGAGATGGAAATCCTTAGGAAAATCGACAGTTTGAAAAGCAAGATCCGATAGATTTCCTCCATAATCTCTCCTAACTCTTTCAAAAAGTTCCATTGAAGAACCTCCCAAGTCCATAACCAGTGATAAATTCGTAAAATCCTTCCCAATCATCCCCATAGTACAACTTGAGTAAATTGATGGAGACCCACAGCACCAAAAGGCTGTTGGCAGCAAGAAGGAAACCCATCACAACACCATAAATAACTAAATCTTCTAGGTTGATTTTTGAATTGGAGAACAAGCAAAGAAAGTGTTGTTTCCTATTATAATATTGGACTTCTTCATAAATCATAATGATCCACTTGAACCTTCCTTTTGGTACTGTTGTTAGGTTTGTGCTACTGTGTCTTTTCATTCGAGCCATGAAGGTTTTGTAGTCCCACACCGAAAAAGGGTAGCTAGAAGTAAATACTAACTATAAAACAAAGACGTAGTAGTTGTGCAAAGCATTCTTTTCTAAGCCTGTTGGCTAAGGTCAAGTGTAGGCTATTTTTTTTTCTTTTCGTGAGCTTATTGGACCCGCCAGATGACTGATAAGTGTTAAATGTTGCACTTTTTCAAGCCAAAAAAGTCTTGAAAAAGAAAGTAAAGGAAAAAAAAAAAAAAAAAAAAAAGGGCCAAAACATCTAAATGGGGCTAAAAAATAGGCCCAATGCTCAAAAAACCAAATTTATCAAAAGCAGTTATAGCAAAGCGGTTATCGGTTTAACAACCACTAACCGCCTAAGGCGGTGCGGAGGCGGTTAACGTTTTAGAATAACCACCTAAAACGATTACGATTGAGATTATTGCCAATAACCGCTAACTATAACCGCCTTTTCACCCCTAGATAGGATTAAAGGAACTTCCTCCAACCCAATTTAAAAGAAATTTCTCCAAACCAGTTTAAAGAAAAACTTTGTCCGATAAGCATGCAAAGCATCAAACCTTAAAAAAGAAAAAGAGTTATATCCAAAGTGGAGACATTGCACAAGTTTCAATATTAGCCCTACACACTTGCATTCCACCTCTGATTGTCAGTAAAACAAACGCAAAGCCAATAACAAAAAGCAAAATCTGGTCAACTGGACAGCCTGAGGGCCCAAAACTTTAAAGAAAATAAGGTAAAATGAACAACCATCACCAACTTCCACAGGAAAGTTCTTAACCAAGATTGTGATTGTCATTATATGATAATACCAACAAAATAACTCTTCTGCATGGAAAGCACTCACTGAACTTCTATAGATGAGTCATTTTTGTACATACAGGGAAAATTAACAAATTAAAATAACAATACAAAGATAAGAATTTGCGCATGCATGCACAATAAAAGGTCAGCATGCAGTGTTTTTCATCTTCTTTCTCTTTCTTTCTTTCTTTCTTTCTTCTTTTCTTTTCTTTTATTTAACAGGCTCTTTTGCCTCACTCTTGAATTCTAGTTTGTAGTTTGTACAAGAACAAAACAATGTTAAAACAGAAAGCTGGCTGCTGACCTAAAAAAACACAGAATAGCAGCAATTATACAGGAAAGTAGAATCACTACTACAAAAATTAAAGAATAACTCTACCCAGCTTGACTGATTGAATCATTGGACTCGGAGAAGCTGTCACTATACTGTTTGATGCACTGCCTTCTCTAGCATTGCTGTTCCCTTGAAAATTGTCAGCTGGACCTCCCTCATATACTTCGACAACTGGCCAGTAAGATGTATTTATCAGTTGGTAATTTTTATTTTTTTTAATTTATGAATAATAATTTTTTAGAAAGAAAAAGCAAAGCGCTCATACCCAAATTGTTTGGCATTCACTGTCAGCCAACATCAAGATGGAACACAAGGAGGCATACTACCATTCTTACACAAGAATTATTTAAATCATTTTCTTACCCATTCATTTTTTTAATAACTAATGCAAATTCATTAAAAGCTGAGAAAGGTGCAACCTTAGTACACAAGAAGTATACATAATAACACCCAGTTTAGTAAAGAACTATTTCCATCATATTTTATTGACTAATAAGCAATTAACTAGACAATTCATGTCTATATATCTTCCAATGTTTCAGACATTATCAAAACTTTCTCTCTAGACTCTCACTCTCTCTCTGATCTGAAGGCATGACTAGAAAGAAATAGAGATCAACATTTGACAGTAATGATTCAGCAAGAGATTAAAGCACAAGCCAATATAGGTCTTCTAAGAAGACTCCACACAGAATTCATTGCCTGGAATGTGTATGTTATTTTTTGTGTAGAGCTCAATGGTCAAATAACACATCCACCCCCATAAGAATTAGCTGGTGAATGAGATCATGGGTTCAAGTCCCCATAAGTGTGTGAGTTCCTTACCACTAAGAAAAAGAAATACAGCTCAGCGTTCTTTAACCTGTTCAGATGACTGTTTCATTCTTTTCTTTCCTTTTTTTCAATCTTTGTCTGATATTCAGATGACTGATTACTTATACTAATTTTCCAGAGAAAAGAAATCAGGTAAAAGTAAATTTGTCCTCTCCATGATCCAGTGTCAAAGAATACACTTACTCTCTCCTCAGTCATCTTCCTGAAGCCAAATTTCTTTGTCCAAATTGACTCAGCTTCCTCAGCCGCAGGGAGCACCAGGTTTTGCACGTCCATGGAAGACAGCAAACTCTCTATGCATGAAAATAATGCTTGGAAATAACCCTAGAAATGAAAATATTATAAAATAAGTCATAATTTTATCCTTAGAAAGCACGTAATACCAATAAAAAGGGAGGGGGGAGCTACACCAGAGCATTCTTAAATATCATGAAAGTACTTACTTTTCCTTGATGTTCTCTACTGGTAGCTACAAGAGGAAGCTCAGCAACCTCCCGGCCAAAGATTCTGAGAAGACCAGCCGATACAACAACAGATCTGTGCACACATTAAACCATCAAACATTTGATGATCAAAATGACTAGGGTTATACTCTCAAGAAATCAAGAACAGAAACAGAAGCAACATTGTACCAAGAGAGAAACATACTTCACAATTAAAACTACACAATACATGCCCCCAAACTCTTGCCCAGATATATTTCTCCTGCAAAAAATCACAGAAAAACCATGTTACTGGAAATTGGAAGAATAACCAAATATTCAAAGTGAAAGTGATGGAACTTTATGAAGGGTCCAAGCGTGAAAATATAGAAAAAATCATGATGAATGGCCTCCTCCCATCACTTATCCATAAATGACCACATGCTCTATAAGAAATAGATTGACACTTTTCCACAGGCATACATGAGCACAAAAAAGCAAATTTGATTGCGTCAGTGTAACATATGCAGAAGCACAGCACAATAACCCCCATGAGTACAAAATTATCAGTCAACTTCTGCTAGGGAAGAAAAAGTTCCAAGCTGAAAATTACCTCACCAGGCCAGGGAAAAAATATCTCAAAATTTCACAGAAACTTAAATTTCTATGGTAGCATTAGATATAGTAGCCAGAATTATGACATGACCCACCCAATATATATAGAAGCTACGATGCATAATACCAGCTCATCTGACAGCACTTAGCAGTTCTAAAGAAATGTAATGCAACATTATTAGGAAGCTGTTTTAGAGATTAAAAAAACATTGAATCAGCTTTCATAATAGTTGCTGCAACCTATCCACTTATAGCACATATCAGACCACCAGATTCAAAGGTTTGTACAGATTTTCAATTTCTCAGTTTTGAGTTGACCACATTTTCATACAAGTAGCAACCTTATGGTAGTGTTAAAATGCAATGTCAACCAAATTTTCCTGGTTAGACACTGAAAAAAATGGTATTTAAAAATTTCTATTTGGTGTCGAAGATTCCATAAAATTCTTTTGTTTCTAAAAACATTTGCTCCCTCATAAGGCCCAGGAGAGTTAAAGATGAAAAATGGGTACCCATAACACCCATCATATAATGTTGTTCCCGAAACATGATTGTCTCACACAACTGTTAAACAAAATATTTTTCATACAAGAACCATTCTTCTTATCAACTAGTCCCCAATTTGCAACAAATCACATTAGCCACTTCACTTCTCAGAACAGATTTATGGGGACCATCATAAAATGCTAGAAACACACCAGACAAACATCAGACAGAGAAGGAAGAAATAAAAATAAAAAGCCCGTATATAAGCACATCTCAAAAGATAACTTACCCATAGACCATAACAGGAATTAGATCACGACCAGATGTTGCAACAATAGGATCAAAGCACTCCTGCCAAAAAGTCAGGACACTGTTAAAACAAGATAACATTTAACAATTAAAATAACTATAATATAATCAAGTTCTTAAGGCTCAACATATACGCAGTTATAAAATTTATCGAAGGGAAAAGGAATAACTACTAAAAAGGAATTTTCATCACGAGTGATTCTCAATGATATGATTAACAATAGGCCAAAAAAAGAAGAAAAAAAAATGTGCGTAATGAGAAGAGAACAAGGAGATATCCAACACCATATAGAAACAACTTACTCGAAAGATTGAAGTAGCCCTTGAAAGCAAGGGTAGATGCTCCGGATAGCGACTTTTTCCACTCATAATTCGCCACTGAACATCATTTGCAGCTCCATCAATAAATAATCCTTTCACCGCATGCTTCTTGATTATTATGTCGGACAATGAAGCAGGAGTCGCCTCTGCCCCACAAATAACTGAATTCTGTAGAGCCACATGGATCCTATTGCAGTCATCACAGCAGAACCACTTATCCTTGGGGAGTTCCTGAGATTCAGTTCAAGGAATATAAATAAGTTCCTTCAAAAGGGATCATAAGAATTAACAATTACAAGGCTTCTAGACTTACTTTTAAATCACATAGCCCGCTGTCTCGCAAACATCCAACATGGAACTCCCTCTCACACTAAACAAAAATAAAGAGCAAGGTCAAAACAATGTCTCCAAAAAAAAAAAAAAATCAATATGAATTGATGCTTGCTTGCTTAGGAAAAACATGAAAGCCATACTTGGTCACAGAGCATGACCGTTCGCTCATCGAACTTAGCGGAACTGAAGTCATGAGCCCTAACAACATAATAAAAAAAGTTTAACAGTCAGCCTAATAATAAAATCAAAAAATGAAGTTGCATAACTGGCACATGATATAATGATATGTAATCAGTTCCATTTCTTTTATTTTCTGAGCTAATCAATTCCATTTCACAGAGTGATAACATATCTTCCCCCAAGAGGAAGGCCCTCCCTTGCTAGTTTTTTTGTTTTTCCTAAAATATGTACCCCTTCATTATGGCCAATTGACTACCTGCATAAACAAAAAATACACTAGTAATCTAAAGTAAGTTTCTTAATAGTTGACCAGTTGCTTGGCATGTATCCATTTTTCCTCCATCATTATTGATTCTCTATTTGCATTCATCATAGTATTTTCACCGCAGCTTTGCTGATTCACCACAACAATTCATGCCTAAATCATGTAGAAGCATAAATGACCAAATGCCTAAATGATTGACAGGTTTATAAGTAATCTCTTCCCAAGTAATTACTAAGTGCAAAAGTATGTTGCAGTAGGAACAGAGGTAAGGAAGATGAGGTCAATTAAAAACTACAAAACCTCATAAAAATGCCAAAAATAAAAGCATCATGAAATCAAATTCTGTGAAATTATTGGTCAGCACAAGATAGAATGAAATAAAAAACAGGACAAATGTAGGTAAAACTGTTTCAATCATTCACTAAATATTAAATCAATCTCACAAGGCTGGCCATATCTTAAGCATGATGCTTCAGAAGTCAGAAGATTTGATCAAGTTCAAAGGACATCAAATACTATTTACCAAGACCACATTTGAAGGCGTCCGTGTTGTATCAACATGTAATTCATTTACTCCAATAAAAAAATGAATATTTATTCGAATTTGCAGGAATAACAAATTACGAATTAGAGAAACCAACCTACAAACAACACAACCACCATATTCAAATTCTGATGCTTTAACAACTCGTGTCAACCGTATAACAATTGGTCTCCCAAGACCTGAAGATTCTCCGGCAGCAGTTTTTCTGCCAGGGCCAACCCTCTCTATACAATTTGGACATTGCCAATCACCTTCAGGGATGCACTCTAAATCCAAGCAAGCTGCAACAAAAACATGTCAGACTGAAACAAAAATGAATGAAAACTGTAAACCAGAGAAGCATCAAGAGTAGCTTAGAATGCAAGAAAAAATCAGATTGACCTACAGCATCATCATGTTTAAAATATACTATTTGATTCTATTCAGATCCAAATGAAGAGTATAAAATTCCAAAAAAAAAAAAAATTCAATACAACTAAGTCATTTGAGGTAACTGGAAACAATATGACAATGTATTCGTCCCTGAGAAGTTGGATTAGCAATATTAGATTGAGAATACTCCCCAATGTAAAACAACAACCATTAGTTATCTAGCATAAGCAATATGATTTTAGGCCACATGTACTGCTTGTGCAAGAGAAGGCTGAAAAAAGATGCGAGTCAAGGTAGTACAAAAGGACAAGCTGGCTTAACATATATAAATGGAAGAAGGCATTTATGCATGATTCAAGTGTACCTAATAAACTTCAAATGAATTTCAAAACTCGATCAAACGCATCTCAAAAACGAAAACATACACATTTACAAATCTATAAGATCAATTAAACCAAGCAATAAAAAGTACAGAAAATCAGAAGTGCGAGGTACAAACCTGCATGAAAAGACCGGGGGCATCTATTACAAAGAATCAAATCCCCTCCATCTCCACACATTGCACACATATCATCACTGTCACCAGTGGTAAGATTTTGTCCGCTTGCCAATGAAATAGCTATATCGTGAAGCGTCAGTCCATTAGAAGTATAGATGTGGCGATAGCTGTAATAATTGATATAACTTATTACATAACTGCAGACTAAATCACCCTAACAAGAATCACAGTACTTTAAAGGCTACTCACGGTTGACGCCTGGCAGCCATTCCAGCATGTGCTTCAAACTGTGAAGGGCTAATCTGCTCACAAGTAGAAGTGGTAGTATAGTTGAGAGAGAGAGAGGAGAGAAGGGTAAACAAGCGTGTGATGCAGAATTCAAAATGTTGTGTGTTCTATGCAGCTAAATGTTCATACCTCTCTGTCACAACAAGCACAGACAATACCATTTCCCTGCTTGTAGCCACCTAGTATTTTCTATGTAGAAAAGAAAAAGAAGAAAACAGCCCGTTAGATCAATCGCATATTGCTAACAAAAGGCATCCACCATTACACAAAGCAATCATCAAAATGGAAATATTATCAATTACCTGCCCTTTGACATAGTAAGCCAATTCAGCTCCATCTGGGAGTCCGTTTGGCATGAAAAGCAACCGGTGTAGATCATTATCCCTGCCAATATAAAGAAAAGCCCCCAGTAAGCAAAGCTATAAATCCCATTAATACAAATCCTTTGGAATGAGGAAGAAGCATAGTAGAAAACAAAAGGAAATACCTTCTCCTAGTGCCACCATCAGCATTTTTCTTTTGTTGGACAACTGGGTTAGAAAAATAGGAGTTTGGTCTGCACAATTTGTATAACGTTGGTGTCCAATAATACATATATTTGACAGATCGAATTTAATGAAGAAGAATCCAGATTGCTCCACAAGTATAAAAGAAACACAGAGAGACAGATAGACAGCATACTTTTTCATTCCACATTTGCGCTCTTCTGATGCCTCTTTCATATACATTTGCCGTTCAACATAGTTGTTCTGCACAAAGGAACGTGAAGCTGGGCTAACACTTTCTTCGAAAGCTTGACTGGGGCAGATAAAAGTTTCAAGAAAGCAGCATCGTTAACCAATGATTAATCATACAAAAGTTCAATTTACCATGCCCAAAAAAGAAAATTAGGAATTGCCAAAATACAAGAAAACAATTATAACCTAAGATTTATAAAATAATTCACAAACTAATTCTGCACATTAGCAGATATCTTCCACCAACACATACTAAGGTAGATAAATTATTTTCCCTTGTCAACAACTCCTACATGAACCAAACCAACAACCCTGTGGATCAATCCAAAGGGCAACAAGGCTCATACCCACTAATGGAGATCATAACAGTTGTATACTTTACCTTACATGAGAATGAAGCAGCGGAGGAAGCTTGATGTTATAATTTTTATTTGCTTCTACTTTTCCATTGCCCTGTTGAAGACTTTCTGCAGAACACAGAGTAACCACAAAATCTGAAAAAGACCATAGAAGAATAAAAACACAACTTTCTTTGCATCAGCTTATCTCTTTTCGATGAAAGGTCTTCTTATAAGTACATATATGCAACCATATATCTATTCTTTTTTTATTTTTCTTTCTTGTTTTTCTGGTCTTCTGGTATTGCATATGTGACAAGTCATCACTTACAACAACACAAATTTCTCCCCATTACAAGGATATTCATCTCAGCATGCCACAAAAAACATCAAAAACATTTATAAGATCAGATAACAATCATCACCTTTCCAGACCTGGAGGGCCTCCTCATTGACAGATGAACCAGCCAAATTCTTTATCACTTGATCCAGTATACTGAGTGGAGAAGTCTTCAGTTCTTGTATAATACTATAAATTGGCCTCCCATTCTCCAAGTATATGTGATTATTTGGATGTCTGGTCTTGACACCAGCATGCTGCTCAAACTCATAGGCACTCAGAACCTGTTCATAACATTCAATCAGTCATCTATCACCAACACAGCCCAAAAACTCCAGTAATTGTAAACAATTTAATCTGCATGTGACCGACTTACTCTTGAAAAATTGCAAGATGAACAAGCACACAAATATCCACCACCGTTTATAATTCCATGTAGCTCAACCTGCCAACCATTTAAATTAACGTATCAATCCACATAAATACAAAAGTTAGACAGCGATGCATTCCAAAAACATATAGAACAATAGTTTACCTGCCCTGTGGTAGAAATATACTTCACTTGAGCTCCATCAAGAATACCAGTTCCTAGCAGCTTCTTGACATTCGTAGGAACGACCTTCTTTGGGATTTTAAATTCCATATTAGGAGCACGTAAACAGAAATCACTGGATTCAGGATACTCATTCCGATATTTGCTTTCCAGCATCTCCCTGTCATAACCAACCATTGCCGAAGCTCTCTCATGCCGAACTACCGAGGCATATGACTGGTTATCGTAGTCCTCCTTTCTTTTGCTGAACTTGAACGTAATTTTCCTGATTCCAGTAGAATTAGCATGCTTGGGAATTTCTCGTACAATCAGAGACGTCTCTACAGCACCAGAAGCATTTTCATCAACTCGAGAAGTATCATTCCCACCACGGTCTCCATCACTTAAGGTGTCGTCCGCACTCGAACTCCCTGAACACGTGGAAGTGACTTCACCACACTCCACCTGGTTACTGTTCCCAAGTTCAGCTGCTTGGCTGGTAAATTCTTGAACATTGGACGTATTCTCTTTCGGAGAAATATTGGGATTGGAGACTTCAGAGCGAACGTCCTCGTTTGATACTTCCTTTGATTGCTTCTTGTTCGGAAACGAGTCTGGTACAGCGTCGTCCAGAAGATGTTGATGGTCGCGCTTCAATTCAGTTCTTGAAACGTTCTCGTTTTCCGAGACTCCATCTGTCAACACAGGCAAACAAACTTCACCTTCTCCCATCCAGGCGCAGTTCCTCGCAGAATTCGAAACTCAGTAGATGCCGAAACAAGCAAACTCAGCGAAAGCATTCAAGAAGAAGAGAGAGAGAAGCGGGACGCCCCTAATTCACTGCTGGTTGAATTGAATTCTTATCAAATACTATTGAGCTCAAAGAAGAACCTAAATTAGAATTAGAATTTGAACTTGAACTTGGCCCCAAGATTATACAAAAATTCTAGGCAACATCCACTCTAGAAATCATAAAAGAAACAAATTCAAAAATATATACAATTCAAAAAATAGAAAATAAAAACTGCTATAGCTATTAATAACCGCCAGACCGTTATTTAAATTGAAGGCAGAAATTGAAAGATGAAAAATCGGAAAAACCTGCCTTCAAAAAGCTTCGAATTAATCCAAATCTCCAAGAATCAAATCTAGAAAGGCCTTCGAATCCGAAAAGAAAACAGTTATTGGAATTTCGAAGTACCAGCAAGAACGCCTTCGAGTCTAATTTGAAAATCTTACAGATCTGAGATTTGATGAGAGAACGACCTTTCGGTTCTTCGCCAGAGATCCAAGACGAACAGCGCGGGATGTGTTAGGGCTAGGGTTTTGTCTGTGGAAAGAAAATTAAATACAGAGGGAACGTGCTGAGCGGCAACAAAGCGAAACGAAAAGCTGGTTTCGCGGTTGAGATTTGATTTTGAGGCAGAGATAGTTAGATATAGTTGAAAAGACAGAAAAAAAATCTAAAAATAAAAATAAAAAAGTAGAGTGCTTTAAAATAGCGACAACCTTTTGGAAGAAACGAGAAGACAATTGGATAAAGTGATGGGACCCAGTGGAGCTTACCTGTAACGTGTGCCCACGTGGCATGAACTGAGGCAGCAACTGGGAGTACCTGAGACTTTTTTGGCTGGAGTGTCACGGAGAGAGTGCTGATGTTGGATCGGGCTTACGTGCTGGATTTTAGAAAAATGGAGGGTTTTGATGCATTTTAAGTTTTTTTTTTTAAATTTGATCCCTCTATTTTTCTACAGCTTACGTGCTGTAGATTTTTCTACAGCACGTAAGCCCAATCTGCTGATGTTTTGCTTTCATCTATTTTTTTATTTATTTTAGAGAAATGTTATATATCTAATTTTTTTATTTAATTTTATATATATAGATAAAAATAGACTTTATATTTAAAATTTTTTAAAGAATTTTATTTTATATTTGTAAGGTCTATCTTTATTTATGTATACAAAATTTGATAAAATTGGATAAAAGAATTGTAAATATAGCGTTTTTCTTTATTTTATTCTTATCTTCGTCCTGGTGACGTGAACGTGCCGCCGTTGGTGCATCAAACTGGACTATACACCGTGGGATGGTCCACGCAATTGCATCGCATGTTTACGAATGCTTTCTGAGCCGTTGGATCTTCTGCGTTAAGTTGGCTGAACCGTCACGGAGAGAAACGTGGCTGTTCAACTATGGAACCAGTCTTGAGGGACAAGGCTGCAGTTCGTAAATGCAGGAAAATTAGGACCGAGGTGAAACTGCCTCAGCCGGGCCTGAAATGGGCTTTTGAAGGTTCTGAAAAAAAATGCTAATAAAAAACAAACTACTTTTTTGCATTTTCGAACTTGTGCTCCCTTTTGATTTTTCACAAATTTATTAAATAAAATTATTTTTTGTTTTTTTATCAAAATACGCTATATAATAGTTTCTCTAATTTTTTTTATATACCATTAAAATATTATTTTTTTATAAAATATAAGTTTTCAACCTACCTTCACCTTTTTTTTTCAAAATACCAATACAGTCCCAATAAAAAGCAAAAAAATGATACAGAATATAAAAATATTTTAAGTTAAAATAATGAATAGATAAGCTATAGGGGAGTAGCTTCCTATACACTGAATAGCACTATGGCATATCCAATGTCTACGGAACTTATAAAAAAGCTACTGCAATTGATTTTTTTTGAGTTTTTTTCACCTTTTTTTCTATATTTAAGAAAGAAAAACAATTATATGGTAATTGTTGTAAATGCTCTAAATTAAAGAAACATCAAATGAACCAAAAGTGGTACCCTAAATTTAGGATACCACTTTTTATTTCCTTAACATTGTTTTAATATACAAAAGTTTTCTTTTTCCTTTCTCTTTTTTTTTTTTTATCATTTATTGGAAACAATATCTAAATAGCTTTCTTTTCTCTCTCTTTCCCTTATATTTAATTTAAAAAATTATTTAACTGGTATAAGAAAATGATAAAGAAAGCTATTATGAATTTTATTTGAATAAAAAAATAAAAAGTAGTTTGATTCCTATATTTAAATAAAATATAAAAAAAAGTTGATATTAGTGCTCTAGCAACTTCCCATACTTTTTTCTTTAATAAAAACAACCAAAATACATTTTGCTTTCAAATAAAGAAAACCAACTAGGATTAGGAATTGCTTGTAATATAAAGTTTATAGTCGTAATACAATTTGCATCCTACAAATAGGATTCGTACTTGCTGGTACGCCACGCCAATGGCTCCAATGTCCTGGTCTGGACTCCCAAACGATCTTATAGAGATCATCTTTAGTCAGCAAAGAAATATCGTTCATATTTACCCCTACCGCGACGTGTGTCGTTCATGGCGGTCAGTTGTCGACAAGCTGTTAGCATCGTCACATCCATACCTACTTTTCTACAAAAAACGAAACAAAATTGTAGAAAGCATATTAGTATTTTCACTGGCGACTCGAGCAATTACGAAATTCCTATGTTCAAGACACACAATTACCGGAAACGGATCCTCTCAATTTCTTTAAAGAAATGAAGGGGAGCCGGTCCTTACCTTTAGAGGGGTAAAATTGTCTTTTTATATTTTTGGACAATTTTGCCCCTTTTGTATAAGGGACCAGATCCCTTCTCCGCGATTACCTCGGTTAGCCTACTTGTTATTGCCACTCCACTCCACTACCACCACGACGACAATTAACTATACCATCAATAGCTGAAGAGCAGCTACCTCAGCCTCTAAAAGTGTCAGAAACATATATTTGCTGGCAGAGTCCCGACTTTAATATGACAGATACTAATGATCATGATAACAATCATCAGAATACATAAAGCAATACATAATCGGAATGAAAGATGATCACAAGAATCAGATGAACCATGGGAATTGTTTGAATGCTATATACATGGCTGCAATGATCCATTAAAATTCAAATGGTTGGCTTGACATGCATGTTTAACTTCAGTTCGCATACAACAATACAAGAAGTACTCCACAAATGCACTTTTTGACCGCTACACTAACAGAAGCAGATGTACATCACTCGCCAACTCTTCCCATATATAATCCTCGTACAGTAATGATTCCATGTGATCTTGCATAATCACCCGACCAAGCAAAGTTCAATCAAGTGCTAACCTCAAAAGCAAATGCCTTCTTCCATTTTATTGCAACTCATATGACGAAAAACTGAAACCTGATCTTCCCTCATTAGTTGATTTTAGCTCGAGCTTCTGAAATGGGCTGCACATTGTTTCAAGCTACTTTTCATCAATCAGCTCACAGAAATGCAAATATATATATAGAAATTACTATATGAGCAAATGCACATTTCCTTTAGAAAGTGAAAATGCTGCATTCCATATTTTGAAGAAGAAGAATATTAGAGAAAAGTTCAACTAACAGGATGGGAGGAAATACCTGCTATTAGGATCATAATAGTAGCCACTGATGTAGCCATCACTACAAGAGAAACAAACATAGTAAAAGCCAGCTATAGTTAACCCACAGTCTGTCCCAACATTCACAAATTTTTGCTCTTTCCATCTCTGCGCCAGCAAATAAAAGAAACTGGCATGTTATTGGTTCACATATGGTGAGTTCTTTCACCAAATGATTAAAATAATTGCGACTAGGTTACCATAAATATGTATTTATAGTTACTCAGGTCCAAAGATTTTCCACCATCAACCTCCACTTTACTCTGAAAAAAACAGGATTAGTTAATACAGCAAATAGTGCGTATGAAAGAAAAGATTCCGACATTTACCAAAAGGGGAGCGAAGGATGGAAACTTGGTCCAGTGCCTTATATCAACATCTGGCCTGTAGCAAGAGATCATGCAAATCAGCATTGGATTGTTTAGTCCACCACCATCGTTATTTAAAGTTCACATGATACAGTGATTGAAAAAATAAAAGAACATACGTTGCATCCCACTTGCCAGTGAAGAAAGTATAATTCTTTGTGTCAATGATCTCCCCTTCCCAGAAGGTTACTACCTGAAGTAATAAAAAATGATACAAAAAAGTGTTCCATGACCAAACAAGGTAAATCGCAATATTCCAACTACAGCAAACAAGGTGGGCAAGAAACCTTGGCAGTTTTTTGAATGCAATCCAAGTTACATATTAAGCATGCTACTGGGCCTAGTTCCATTACATTGAGGAAATGTAAACAACCAATTTACAGCTAAAGGTTGGTTATATCATATATTCTGTTACAGATCATTCATGTGTATATCACACTGATAAATAGGATATAAAGCAAACAGTTAAGTTTGAAAATTCTGGGCACAGCTAATATTCATAGCTACTGCAAGCAAAGAAGATGAAGAATGTATGTATGATAACAATCCATTAGTTGAATATGGCCATGTAATATAATTTATTTTAGTAAGTTTTGGATTACAAAGAAACCCGCAACAATGAAAACATTGAAAAGGCTCATGGGGAAAGAAACCTCTTGATTAGGTGCCTCTTATCAAAGTAACATTAACCTATTCTGGCAATTATGCCAGCAGACAGAAGTTTCAACAAACCCAATAGCTGCCTCACTCTTTCAATGTGCTATAACATTTACAGGATACATTTTTTTCAGTATCCTCTATATATCAACACAGCACAGACAAAGAAAGGAAATATCCTAACCAACAAAAAAAAAAAAGGAACTGCTTACTGGTGTGTCTGCCATAGGGACATTGAGAGCTTCCATGGTTCCACATAGATACCCATGTTCAAGGTCACATCCCTGTATTCGAACATTAACTCTCCATGCTTCATCTTTCTGTAGGCTAGAAACATTCTGAGTACCAGAGAAGGCCTATGACAAAATTAACTGTGAGGATAAACCAAAACTTATCTACTACTGCAGAAAGGGTAATACAACCTCATATGATGCAAAATTATGAATATTCGATCGAGATCTTAAACCATTTCATCATAGTAGTTTCATTTAGTAGTAGAACATACAGCTTTATTTTTTCACTTCAAATGACCAAAGAAGGAAAACCTGAACATCTTTATCCAAAATTGTAAAGAGATATATGATCATCTAGCAATGACATTGAAGACTAAAATCTTAGCTTATGTGTTCAACTACATAACCCCATGTATGATACTCATTAGGCTCAATATCTATTAGGCAACTAATCATATGCAGCCATATATGTAGCAGGGTCACTAGCAAGCAATAGTTGTAAACAAAAATAACTACCTTTACAGAAATAACCAAAAAAAAAAGGGGGGTCGAAGACTAACCTGCCCAACACTCAAAAGTGAGCATGCTGGAGGTGTGTTTCCAGAATTCCCACCTTCAAAATTAAGCACGAACATATAGATTAGTGTTAGGATTCTCGATCAGCAAGAATTGGAGGCCCGATCCCCTCGAAGTGATCATATCCCTTCTCTTTCTCTCTTATTCTCGATTTAATTTCTGATAGATCCCTAGGATCCTATCAATTAGACCCACAAACAAAAACCAAAAAGACTTTTTTGACGAGGCCAACCTGCATAAATTTCCGGTATTTGCCAGGCAACAAACGAAGAAGCCATAACTCTGGCACTAAACATTATTCTATTGCAATTATTTTTGAAAGAAAGCGAAATACCTGAAACTTGGGAAGGTGCAGAGCTCTCCACCACTCTCACTGGCATTTCTTTGATGAATGATCGAATCCCAATTCCCAATCAAAAAAACCAAATGTTAAGCGGAAATATCAGAGTGAGTCTGTAATTTGGGTATTCGCACTTTCTCTACGGAACTCTGAAGGGAAAGGTCCAAGGGTTCGCCCAACCGACTGTAAAACGCAATTATCCGGGGCGGTCCGAGTGGATCCGGCTCGTTCTGTTGGATTATTCGTTTCTTTTTTCTTTTTTCTTTTTTCTGAGATAAATAGGGAAAGGGGGAATTCGTTTCTTGTTTTCATAGGAAAAATTATAATATCAGTATTCGGAGTAAAGGTCTTTCAACTCGTTTCCTAAGATATAAAATGATCAAATTGATCTTTTGAGTTAATCTCCGTTATTCAATTATTCAAATCGATCTTTGGTACAGATTTTTTATATTTTTCTGACGGAACTCCAACAAAATTATAACTATAATTCCAAATTAAAAAATTAAAAGGTTAAAAAAAGAAAAATAATATCAGATTTTTTAAGACCTCAATTTTCAATGTGATATATATACCTATTATAAATTTGAGATCTCTATTAGCATTTTTAGTTTAATTGATAGCAAATGTCTGTAAAAAGACAATTATGCCTATGAAATTAAATATTAAAAAAACAAAAATTGGCCCCCAGCCACCTCTTCTTTTAGAAACATCACCCCCGCTGCCACCCCCTCTTTTTGGAACAGGGCGTGACCACGAGCCACCCTTGCTGGGGGTGGTCTTTTGTCACACACGTCCATTGCACCCAACCCAACAATTATTGTTTTATTTTTATTTTTTTTTAGCAATTATACATGTCAACAATGTAGATGCTAAAATTTGATATAATTTTTAAAATTACAGTTAAATTTGTAATAGATTATTATTAGTATTTACTATAATTATAATTTTAAAAGTCTCATCAATTTTTTGTAGATACAAAGTGAACAATGAGCTAACATATATAATAATTGTTTTTTTTTTTTGTACTTTTTTTTTCAATTTGGTAATCTGAGGGGTATAATTATCTTTTTCACAATTTTTTCTTAATTAATTTGACAAAAATGCTAACATAACTCTCGAATTTAAAATGGGCCTCAACTAGCCTTAAAGTTAAAATGACAAAAAACACGAGGAAGTCTTGATTTGATTTTTCAAAAGGGTAATTCTATATATTCCTACCTTTTTCCTATTTTTCACATATTTTTAAGCGGCTTTTAAAATCTAATAAAGATAAATCTCAAATTCAATAATGATTTTAAAAGTCACTTAATAGTGTGTAAAAAAAGTGAAAATGTGTATCATTACACTTTCTAATAACTATTCAATTGTCTTGGGTAATCAACTAATTTTTTATTTTTGTGAGGGTAAGTAGTATAACGATGGTAATTTGTAGGAGAAAAAAATGGTATTTACTCTGATAGTCATCATATAAATAAACAAAGAACACTTCTTAGATACAATTATCATATTTTTTATAGTAATGTGACAGAGACCATATAAATGTAGCTTTATTATATATTCGCATAGGCAACATGTGTGTAAGACTTTTTTTGGAGCCTATAATAACTCTAGCAACCAACCATTGGACTACACCCATAAAAAAGATGCAATGGACAACATAGGCAGAATACTTGTGATGAAGATGATATGATTGCCTGAATGACGACCATCGAGCCACCTCAATGTATTTGGGGGTATTACACCAGTTGACGATGATGGGTATGAGTTGCTAGATCGATTATGGCTAGAATTGTGCTGCCCAGCCGGATCAATTATCGCTGGAGCTGACAGTGGTGGTTGTGAGCTGTTCTTGAACGGGTGCAACAAGCATGATCCAAATCACCGCCAGCTCACACAGAGCCACCTAGCGCCGATTTTCCTCTCTGTCTCTCAGTCCTCTTTGATTCTCAGTCTCTCTCTCTCCCCTATCTTATTTTCAGAGCATTTTCATTCAGCTCCTTATTTTTATCCTCAAAATAGAAAGTAAAATCAATTTTTCTTACTTTATAAAGCTACTTTTTTCTAAACACCTAAATCTGACTCCCTAAACTAGAGATCCACTTTAACTTTTTCATTTAAATATGAATATTTTTTAAAAAAGTTTATTCTTTCACCAATAAATAAAATTAGAAAAATTAAAAAGTTTGAGAGATAAATTAATATTTTATTATAAAAAAGAAGAGTAGAGAGTGAAATGGCTCCCTACATTTCATGCTCCCTATTTTTTTTTTTAATAAGTAGAAAGTCGGATAGAAGCAATAAAATAATCTAAAATCCACTTTGACTCTTTAAAGTAGGAAAATTCCTACAGTAAATAGTCGAATGAGAATGCTCTTAGTCTCTCTCGTATCATCTCTTTCTTAACCGAAGTATGAAAAAGAAGATGGAGGAGTATGTATAAAGAGAGGCGTTAGAGGAGAGATAACATTTTTTTCATTAAAATAATGGCAGGGTACCACTTTAGCTTCCATTTGCTTTCCATTGATTTAGGAAACACCAAAAGAGTTTACTGCATGTGGGTTTTTGAGAATTTTCTCTACATTTAAAGAAAAAAAAAAATGGGTTTAGGGAGTATGTTGTTAGGGTAGCACTATTACTCTCTTAACATTATTTTAATATACAAAGGTTTTCTCTTTCCTCTAATATTTATTTAAAATAATATTTAAATAATATAAAAAAAAAAGTGTAAGAGAAGCTACTGTGGAGTTTATTTAAATAAATAAGTAAAAAATAGTTTGGTTATCTAAATTTAAATAAAATCTAAAGAAAATTACTGCTAAGTCTCTTTTATCGCGGTATGAGATGGATTCTCAAGCTTTAAAAAAATAATATATATGTACTTTGCCTTTTGAATTTTGACAACTATACAAGTTTGCTTTGATAATTTTACATAAGGCTTTTATAATATGGGCTTTTTTTTTTTTTTTAAGGGTAGGTAAAAGAGGCGGGACGGGAGAGATGTTTCCCCCACTCGCCCCATTAGGCTACGTCATTGTTTCTAAATGAAAGCCCGATTAAAATATTCGCTTTTCTCTCTTACATCAAGATAAATAAATTTGAAAAAGAATAATGCTACATGTCCAACTTTTTCATATAACTCTATCCAACTTTATATATGTGGACAAAGATGGGCTCTGCAAATACAAAATTAAATTATTTAAAAAACTTTGTATATGGGGCCCATCTTTGGCCACATATACAAAGTTGGATGAAATTATACAAAAAAGTTGAAAATATAGCATTTTTCTTTGAAAAAACCTTGGGTTTTTTTTTTCGTCTAACTATTGAGACCTCATTGCTTTCCTGTAAATGCTGCTCAGGAGGAGCTATGATCTTCATTCTCCTCCCCTCTCCCTCTTCATCTTTTTGGTCTCTTCCCCTGTTGCTCTTTTTTTCTTTCCTCCCAAATAAACAATATCAACTCATCCTCCACCACAGTCATGCCGGCCTCCTCCACGACGTTCTTTGCAACCGTTATGCTCCCTCACAATGGCTTGCACTCAAAATCAAAAGTGGATTTTAGATCAGGTTTTTTCCAAGCCTCATATGTCACATTCCATCAGTCCCGACCACCGACACGCCTCACCACCATCTTCTCCAGCATCTCCGCTCCTCCATCTAGCCCCTACGCACCACGCGCATGGCTTCGACGCTCCACCATGCTACCACCTTCCTTCGTCAATGCTACTGTTTTAAGGTGTTTTGCAGTAATTTGTTGCGATTTGTCGTTTTTCTTGTGGGTTTTAGTCTCTTTGTGCCTTTGTGGTTTGATCTTGTTGTGAAAACTTTTGCTTCCAAAAATCGGTCATCCTCTTCAACATATTGTTACGAAAATAATTTCATAACGGGTAATAGGATAGATTGTTAAGTTTTAAGGGAACTCAAACCCTTTAAATTCGTTAAAAGGAACCTACAACATTTTCAAACACAAAGGTTGGAATAATTTTTTGATTGCTTTCTCATTGTTCCATTACACTTGAATAGAAAATATTACAACTGATAAAAGTGAAAATAAAAATAAATACGGTAATGAAATTATTGATTACCATCAATTACAATCAATCCTCTAAATGGTAATTATTCTATAAGGTAAGTACCCTATAATAACATATATTATAACCTAAGGAAAATACTCTACCATATTATATATTATAATATTAATATTTGCTCCGCATAAAATTCTATTCTCGTAACACATATTATGTTCATAAACCATCGATGCTTATCCTTTGCCGGCATCAGTTTGGTTTGCTTGCTAGTGTGTGTTTGGAAATGGTTAAGGAGCTCTCAAGGTTCGTACTCCTTTTCGTGTCTCTTGGCTTTGCTTTAGTTACTGCTTTATGCAGCCATTCTGAGATGGCTGGATCATCTTTTGGCTAATTTATTACTAATTTATTACTATTTGGTTGTATTTTTTGTTTGAGTTTATTATTAGGAAGCTCACTCATTTTTTAATATTTTTTTTTATCCCGATAACCCTTTCCCAATTTATTTATTTTTTTTAAAAAAAGGCCTTGTTAGAATTTGCACGTGGAATACCATTGCTTGTTGTGTAATGTAAAAGCTTAGAGAAAATTAGAAATAACTTGCTTTATTAATAAAAAGAGTGGTAAAAAGGGAGGAGGGGGAAAAAGAAAATGGTGTCGATCCAAAGACTTTTTTTTGGATATGTCAATGAATATCTTTGAGTGTACCATTTCACCTACTTTCATATGATTCAATTATTGGAAGCACTCTTTTTTCTTTTTATTTTTTCTAAATTTTAAGTAATTATTGAAACACTTGTACCTTGATAGAAGCTTTAAAATTAGATGATTATCTGGAAGAATAAAATAATTTAAGTTAAATATAGTTTGCGTTGCATTGACGCAGAGACAGCATCTTGATGGACCCCAACATAATTCATTACTCTTCAAATTAAAGTTGAGAAATGGCTTGAGAAAAGTATCCGAATTGGACACTATCAATCTCAATGTCAACGACGACCAACAAATATACGTCTATTATAGTATTAAATGTAAAAAGTACACCAGCTGAGCTCGCCAACTCAAGCCTTTTAGCCTTAGCTCCTCCTATATGCGGCGTCCCAACTTTGGAGGCTTTTTCGTCTTTTATGGATACTAGTTGGACAGTAGTACGTGCATATTATATATATATATATTCTAAAAATGAACAAGTATTGAACAAGTATATATTAAATTTTTTAAACGATAAAATATGATATACTAAAAATAATTATTATATTATAGATAAATTATTATTGAATTTTGAATCAAATAATACTTTTTAGTTTAGGTTAAAAAATGTGTACCTAAAAACGCGAAAGTAAAAATGAAGTATTTTTTTATTTATAATTGTAATGTGTATTATGTGTTGCTTTGTAACTTTGCAATCGTTATGTAACGATCTAGGGAAAAGCGCTAACCACATTTGCGGTATCACCCCAAAAGGACTAGTCAGTTTTGGAGTTTTCTTAAAATCACTTATAAAGCCCAGTTTCACTTAGTAACTAGGCGATGTGGGACTCAACACTCATGACTCTCTTTATAAATCACCCACTCTATGTGAGCTATTTCTCTTATTCCCAATATGGGACCGGGGTGTTACACGTTAACTTTAATTTTCAAAAAAAATTTGAGTGACACAATGACATAAAAAAAAAACAATTTTTTTTTTAAAAAAAAGAAATCGGTCGAAATAGGTCTAAACAACACATCACCAAATCAACAACCATTTCAAATCCTATCAATCTAATATTATTTTTGTAATTTATAATTAGTGGGTATAACAAAACTATAAAAGAAAAATGTAAAAATTTTACATTATTAAAACCCATGGCCGAAATCCCTTATTTGGTTCACCATATTATTCTTCTTCTTTTCTTCCTCATCATCTTCTAAAACTCTAAAGTCTTAAATATAACAAAACGTTCAAGAAAATCACTATCATTGTAAAAAGACATTCATAATGTTTGCATTTGCGAGAAGAGGTCAAACCTATTTTTCGAAAATGACAAAGACCAATAAAAAAAATAACAATGTAAATTATCTTTCTTCACATATAAATGCCTTGTTTTTCTCATAGAAGTTGTATAAAATTTCACATATATATTCAATTGAATCAAAAAGAAATTAAAATTAAGATTCTCAATTTTCCTAAAAACCAAATAGAGCCTAAGACTCACAATTGAAAAGGAGACTAAGAGAGAATAATCAAACATGAACAACACCTTCAATCTTAGACTCGACAAAGGCGTAGAGGCGAGCAAATGAATTGTTGCCTAAAAAAAAGTCTATTACATTCAAGAAAATTATTGCAATTACATATACAGTTCAAACATAAAAATTAATAAAAAAAAATTAATTAAGATAATATCACTTGACTGAACATGAAACCATACCACAAAATGAGATAGATTTGAGAAAATTGTAAACAAAAATGATGGTTAAAGAAGATAAACCAAACCTAAGGTTGCAGTTCAAAACAAAGTAAAGAAATTGTTATTTGCTCTTTACAATATTTGTAGTCGGTGGATAAGAAAATTGAACTTATGTTACATTGTCTACATTTCACTAAGTTTTATCTGATCTTAATTTAGTCTAATCAAACAAAAGTTGACAAATAAACCGTTTGTTTTTGTTCGTAATTTTTTAAGGCAGTTGTAAATATAACTGAACTCATATTTATCTAGTTTTAACTGTTTCTCTTTATATGGTTGTAAATAGTAATTTTACAATTTAAAGATTAAAAAAATTGTGAAAGACCAAAATAATCATACCTGACTTAACAATGAAAAAGAAAAATAAATGGCAAAAGCGTAAAACTATACATAAAATGTTGTATTAAGTAAAACTGCTCTGTATAATAATAAAAAAAAGTTTAAAGCATTTATTTATTTATTATTATTATTTTTACGTTTTTTGCTATAACAAGCCCAACAATGTATTTTGAGATAAACTTAAAAATGAGGATTTTTAAAAAAACATATTTTTAACCTTTTTTTAAAAATTTTATTTTTATACATGAAAACTCTATTTTATAACACAATCCCAAACAGACTCTAATAGCATTAACATTTGGTTTCACTTTTTTTTTTCTTTTCTATTTTAGTTAAAAACATCAAAAAAAAATTTTTTGTTTTTTTTTATTTAACTATTTACTTTTTCAAAGTACTTATATTATGCTCTATTTTTTCACTATCCAATTTTATTATTCCATTTAAATATATATTTTTTTAATTCTTTTATTTATTGAGAGGAGAAAATGTTACAAATTAAAACGCGTGCGCACACACATTATATATATATATATTTCACGAGAAATTTGGTGAGTACTGTAGCAGCTTAGATAGAGTTCCTCTTGCTCCCGTTTTAGCATTTAGACTAGCCAAAATAACATTTAGCTAGTAAGATGAGAACGTCTAGTCAAAATAAATGTTATTTTGGCTAACCAAGATGCTAAACACATGACCAAATGAATTCCATATCAACAAAATGATGAAACATTTGGTGAGCTGTTACAGTACTTATCAAAAAAAATTAAAACACAATTGATAAAAATATAATTTTTAAAAATGTAGTTAAATGCTTTGTAAAATCGCGATTTAACATTTAAAATTGCAGTTTGATTTATAAAATGATGCATTTTAAAAAAAATGCGTTATCTTATATGTGATTTGAAAACGTAATTTTTTTTACATTTTAAAATCATCATTTTTTAAAATTTTATTTAAAATTATATTTTTAACCTACAAAATTGCAAACTCAAATGCACCTTTACCCAAAAAAAAGATATCATACCAAAAAACCACAATTTGGAGTCAAAATAAGTCAGCCCCTTGTTTTTGTTGGAATACTCAGGTTGTTTTATGTCTTATATTGTCCGAGCCAAAAAGAGAAAAAGAAAGAAAAACTCACGACAAGCGACGTCGTTTCGTAATTCCGATCTTTAGCCGACTCCACTCCAGAGCGAGCCGACTCATACAATCCGTAGCGCCGCCGCCGCGCAATTGCGGAGACGGAGACCACTACCTATCGTACGCGTTGTAAACGTGGCGTCACACCATTGGTCCAACGGTATTCCACACGCTCGTATCGTAGTCTTATACCACGATACTAATCCTTCAGCACACAGCGATCCACCAAATTGCAAGTTATAAAAAGGGCTTCAGCGTATTTAGGAGAGAGCCTTCGTCGGAGGGGTCTCTTTGCATATTTCTTCTTCTTCTCCTCCTCCTTTTCTCCTCATTCTCGATCGTGCTTTCTATCCGGTGCGCCCAAAAGAGACGAACAAAATGGTCAGTCTTCTACTCTATCATCTTCAATTTGCTCCGCTAGGGTTTTGACTTCACTTATACACTCCCGTTTGGTTGCTTAGAAATCTAGGGAAATTAGAGAGAGAACTCTGCTTTCTATGATTTTATCTTCCGAGTCTTCTTTTTACTGTTCTCGCGGTTTCTTATCGACCAAACGGGTCTTCATATTTTCTTGCAAATTTTTTCGAATTCGGTGTTTGATCTGTGGTTGATCTGATTATCGGAACTGAATTGGTTCGAATTTTTGAAATCTTTGTGGATTTATACTTCGTCACCTGTTTGGTTGTGCTTCTTTAGCTTGCAGATCTGATTTGTTGCGATGTTTACGCTACGAATCGCGATTTCTGTCGCGGGTTGTGGATCTACTGTCATTAGCCAATGGATCGTGCTGACTTTGCTGTGCATTTTGTTTGTATATTCTTACTAGATTAGAGTCTTCTGTATTTTTTATCCTGGGACAAAGGACTGCGGCTGACTTTGATTGCGTGTTAGATTTTATTACTGTTCTTGGTTTTGGATGATTTAGAGTATTTTAGTGATTGTTATGGAAGTATATGCTTGTTTAATTTTAATTTTATGTCTGTTTCCGGTTTTTTGTACCTTAAGCGCAACTAGGCTGCGTAGGAAATGTAAAAGGGTAAGGAGGCCGATTTTGTTATTGTTGGTACTGTCCATTTCCGCATGGTTGAGCTATTTTTTTTTTCCTTGGGTTGAAAGAAAGGATGGATCAAGTTAGGCTAGAATTATTTGTATTGTGGTTTACCGTCCTCTGTCATCCCAACAATCAAGTGGTGGGTAATAGAATTTATTTCTTAATGCTTACTACAGTTGGGAATGCTAATTTTTGTTGTTTTATTTGAAAAAAATATGTTAATGTTCCACTTATATTGTTTGTGCCCCCAATGTGTTACAAAATTATGTTAACTATTTTATATCTATGATGGTCATGCAATTCGACAGGCCAATGCAGCTTCAGGCATGGCTGTGCATGACGAGTGCAAGTTGAAGTTTTTGGAGCTTAAGGCAAAAAGGACCTATCGGTTCATAGTTTTCAAGATTGAGGAGAAGCAAAAGCAAGTTATTGTGGAGAAGGTTGGTGAGCCAGCCCAAAGTTACGAGGATTTCACTGCAAGCCTTCCTGCTGATGAGTGTCGTTATGCTGTCTATGATTTTGATTTTGTCACGGCAGAGAATTGCCAAAAGAGCAGGATTTTCTTCATTGCTTGGTAGTCTTAATTATCTAGTCGTTAATTGATCTGTGATGCCATGTTGTTGGCTTTTATATGTACTTATGACTTTCATGTTCTATGAAGGTGTCCTGATGCATCAAGAGTTAGAAGCAAGATGATTTATGCAAGCTCCAAAGATAGATTTAAGAGGGAGCTTGATGGAATTCAGATCGAGTTGCAAGCAACTGATCCAACTGAGATGGGTCTCGATGTCATTAAGAGCCGCGCCACCTGAATTCAAATCATAGGCCTTGCAACAGGGAGTTCCTCCCTTCAGCCCTTCTTTACTTCAGTGAATTGTTTATAGTTTGTGGGAATGGTGAACTTGGCTAATTATGGTATCAATTTCCAAGTTTTGCCGCAGAGTCTTTTGTTCATCTTGGACAATGGTCTCTGGTTTCTGGTATATCATGCGATTTGTTATCTGTAGAACTTATGTACTGTTGAGTGGCTTTTCATTCTAGCCGCTGGTATGTAACTGCTTGTGGGGGGTCCTTTAACTTTGGAATGCTAAAGGGAAAATGGTTTTAAGACTTTTGAAGTTGATGATTTACTGGCTTGTTTTGTATCACATAGATAAATATATCAAGAGAACTGATATTTTGTTCTACATTCTACTTGGTAAATTTTCTTGTGAGTTATTGTGGTTTGCAAAACAGGTTTTGGTTACTTATACACACTTTATGAACTAAATATGTGCAAAGGTCAATGACAACTCATTGAGTTAATATGGTCCGCAGTCTCTCACTGTTTTCATTAAAGAGCTAGCATGTTTGTGTTCATGCACCTGTCAATTCTTAAATGATGGGGGTGCTTATCTGTTTCTCTCTGTGTCCACCATTTATGCTATTTTTGTAAGAGTAATGATATAAGTCACCCTCCATGTCTATCTTGTGTCAACCAAAAGTGACATGACTTTTAAAATTATCATTAGATCAAAAGTCAATAATCATCGATAATAAATTTAATGGTGATTTTAAAAGCCACATCACTTTTGGTTAACACAAAAAAGACATGTAGGGTGACATATATAATTACTCTTTTTGTAAACTTGGTCAACTTAAATAGGCAAAATAATGTTGATGATGACCCGGCTATGGTGAATAACAAATTTACCTCTGTTTTTTTCCTCCTTTGTAGGAGCATATCCTCGTCATCGTCTTTGGCTTATTGTATGCGTTTTGTTGTGTTGCACTAGTAATGTCGGTTTATTGTCTTTAGTCTTTCATGGTTTTTTCTCCATTTCAGTTTGTTGCCTCTTTCATGAGTTGTGCGTTAGTATTGGTGGTTGAGTTCTGTTGTCCCACAGCTTGGTGCGGCAGTGATTGCTTTGCCTAGGTAGGTGTTCATGACAATTGAGCTTTCATAGCCAATATTCAATTTCACTTTTATACTTGCCATTGTTTCAATGGATCAGAGTAGCGGTTGTGTATTTATATAGATGACATTTTAATAGTAGAGAATAAACCAATTGTCATGAAAACTTACATAATTTATGAAGCTGTGGAAGCCTCAAATAGAATGTGGTCTTTGAAAGCTAATGGAATTAGTCACGTTATTAGCAGTCTTCCCTTTAATGATCTGTATGCTTTAATTTATTGAAGTTACCGTATTCATGCTTCCCAGGGAGTTGAAAAACGAGAAGAAAACAAAAACAAGTGAGAAGTTTATTAGGATATTGAAGCGAATTAAGTTTCTTATGGAAATTGCAAGGCACTTTGCGTCTATGAGATGGACGCATGAAAATTTACGGTTACATTTGGCCTGGTCCAAACAACTGAAATAACTGCCAACCATAGTATCTTCTATTAAAATAAAATGGCAATTTTTTTTGTTGTGTGAAAATTATTGAAATTCCAAATAAAATAAAATGTTCGACAGCAAAGCAAGTTGACCACTACGTGGTTGGTGAGAAAATATACATTTTATAATAGTAGATACTATTGTTTATAGTATAACAATTCTTATAAAAATGGGAAATGCCCCTGCCTTTAATTTATTTTGTTTTATACTAATAGATAGGGCCTCATTGATAAGTGCTACAAGATCCCAAGTGAAATCTCCTGGCACATGAAAGAGTGAAAAAAATGCTAGTTGTAGAATAAAAAGCCTTCATAGTGCGCGTGTATTTAATTCATTGGAAGCTATTAGGGCGATATCTACTTTATGGAGAATACGAGTCTAAGCAATAACAATAATATTTCTAGCAGAACATCTTACATAATCTTTAAAGAGATAGTTCGAGAGATAAGTAATTCGACTCATTTTAAATCATAAATGTTTGGAATTCATATTATGCAAGGAAAAGCTCTATTTTTATAGAAGAAAAAGTTCTAATATCATAAAAAGATGATACATTCCTTAAGTACGAATTAGACACATTCTATTTTTTATTCAATTTTTTTAAAGAATCTTTATTAACTTAAGCATTAGAATATATTTCAAACCGGTAGACTTTTGATGACTATTTTTTCTATTTAATAAATGACTAGTTATCAATCCAAGTATCGAAAATTTTACTCCTATTTAATGGATAACTAGTCGCTGGTCTAGCCATCCAAAATTTTGCTTCAACATATTTTATATATACGAGGTTTTGTTGAGAAGTTTTATAAGATTTACATCATTAGAAGAAAAACGTATAAAAAGAAATTGGGCAATTCTTTTCGAAGGATACGGACAATAATTTCTTCCAATCCAGGTTAGAGGATATTTCATCCAGCCCACACTGATCAAGTATCATCTATCAATATTGGGTTCCTCAAAACTCAATAGTTATTAACTCTTATTCTATTACCTAAGAATCCAAATATTTTTAAAATTTTTTTTTAAAATGTTGAGTTTCATAATATTGAAAAACTCAATATTAATAGATGATACTTATCATGTATCAGTGTAAATTGAATAAAATATCCTCCAACATGAATTAGAAAAAATTTCTGCCCAAAAGATACGTGGTTTTGAATCATCGCGAACAGGGATGACAATCACTTTTGTTGCTGTTTCCTCTTTAAAAGCCGCGTGTCGCTTATGTCATCTTTGATAATCCGAGCTGTGGAAACGATGGGTCGTTTAATACCTACCTTTGTCAATCACAAGGAGTGGCCCTACTGCCGATTTCACTATACGAACTGAGTTCTTCCTCTCCAAAACGGTGAATCCTATCTACTCTTTCACCTGCCACTGAAAAACCCTATCGCACCTTCACATGTTTGTCAAAGTGCCCAAATGGCTTTCTCTTCCTGTCTGAAATGCTATCCTTACTCTCTCCCACATACCATAAACCACCACCACCACCACCCACTGCCCCTCTCTTTTTCTCACAAACCCACCTCCAATTTCTTCAAATCCTGCGCCTCCACGCAACGCCATGAGCAGCTCACAGCCGCATCTCCACTCTCCGAATCAACTCCAACCAATCAGCTCCTTCCAGACTTCACCACAAAGCAACTCCTCGACACCCTCCGTCGCCAGAACGACGAGTCTTCAGCGCTTCGATTATTCGAGTGGGCCTCGAAGCAGCCTAATTTCGTACCCAATTCGTCGATATACGAAGAAGTTCTTCGCAAGCTTGGAAAGGTGGGGTCTTTCGAATCGATGAGGAGTGTCTTGGAAGAGATGAAGCTCGCGGGGTGTGAGATTAGAACAGGTACTTTCTTGATTGTTATTGAGAGCTACGCCAAGTTTGAATTATATGATGAAGTCGTTAGTGTTGTGGAAACAATGCAAGATGGATTTGGTTTGAAACCCAACACGCATTTTTGTAATTTCTTGTTAAATGTTCTTGTTGATGGTAACAAGCTTAAACTTGTTGAAGACATGCATTCAAGTATGGTGAGTAGAGGAATTAAGCCGGACGTTTCGACGTTTAATATATTGATAAAGGCTCTCTGTAAAGCCCATCAAATTAGGCCGGCCATTTTGATGATGGAAGAGATGCCAAGCTATGATTTGTCGCCCGATGAGAAAACTTTCACTACGCTAATGCAAGGGTATATTGAGGAAGGTAATATGAGTGGTGCATTGAGAATTAGAGAACAGATGGTAGAATCTGGGTGCCCATGTACTAGTGTGACGGTTAATGTTTTGATTAATGGGTTTTGCAAAGAGGGTAGGATTGAAGAAGCATTGAGTTTTATACAGGAGATGTCCAATCAGGGATTCCGTCCTGATCAGTTTACGTTCAATACATTGGTGAACGGTTTGTGCAGGGCGGGGCATGTCAAGCATGCTTTAGAGATCATGGATGTAATGCTCCAGGAGGGGTTTGATCCGGATATATTTACATATAATTCTTTGATTTCTGGGTTGTGTAAATTGGGTGAAGCTGGAGAGGCAGTGGAAGTTCTCAATCAGATGGTTTCAAGGGATTGTTCCCCTAACACTGTCACTTACAACACTCTAATTAGCACCTTGTGTAAGGAGAACCAAATTGAAGAGGCCACTGAACTCACTCGTGTTCTGACGAGCAAGGGAATTCTACCTGATGTGTGTACGTTTAACTCTCTTATACAAGGTCTCTGCTTGACCAGTAATCATAGACTTGCAATGGAGTTGTTTGAGGAGATGAAGAAAAAAGGATGTGAACCTGATGAATTTACTTACAGTATGTTGATTGACAGCCTTTGTTCTAGAGGGAAACTTGAGAAAGCTTTGAGCCTGCTGAAAGAAATGGAATCGAGTGGCTGTGCACGGAATGTAGTTGTATACAATACTTTGATCCATGGGTTTTGCAAAAACAAGAGAATTGAGGATGCAGAGGAGATTTTTGATCAGATGGAACTCCTAGGGGTTTCAAGAAATTCGGTGACCTACAATAGCCTTATTGATGGTCTTTGTAAGAGCAGGAGGGTGGAAGAGGCTGCTCAGCTTATGGACCAGATGATAATGGAAGGACTGAAGCCTGACAAGTTCACGTACAATTCCCTGCTCACACACTTCTGCAGGGCAGGGGATATAAAAAAGGCAGCAGATATAGTTCAAAGTATGACTTCAAATGGGTGTGAACCAGACATTGTCACCTATGGGACTCTTATTGGGGGCCTTTGTAGGGCTGGTAGAGTTGAGGTTGCAAATAGGCTCCTCAGAACTGTTCAGATGAAAGGAATGGTCCTGACTCCTCAGGCTTATAATCCTGTACTTCAAGCACTATTTAAGCGAAAGAGAACAAAAGAAGGCATGATGCTTTTTAGAGAAATGATGGAGAAGGGCAATCCTCCAGATGCTATATCNTCATAAAATTGTTTGTCGTGGGCTTTGCAATGGCGGAGGACCAATTGGAGAAGCTGTTGATTTTATGGTTGAGATGATGGAGAGAGGATTTGTTCCGGAATTCTCGTCATTTGTATTTCTGGCTGAAGGACTTCGTTCTTTATCCATGGAGGACACCCTAATTAAGCTTGTTGATATGGCCATGGAGAAAGCTGGCTTCTCAGACAGTGAAGTTTCCATGGTAAGGGGTTTTCTCAAAATCCGTAAATTTCAAGATGCATTTGGCACTCTTGGTGATATCTTAGATAGCCAACAGCCCAGAAAATCCTATAGGTGAAGATGAAATTAGAACTCTATCGTGCTAATTGGCAGGAGGCTATAGGCCACGGTTCCTGGTTGCTAATCTGAAGCTTTTGGATCACCCTTCTGTCCAGCGGGTGATGCAGTGCAAAGTTGAGGAAGATTAGTAAGGGATTTTAGAAGGTGCTATGCTTGAGTCAATACTTCATAGTAATATTGGTTCTCTTTGGTTGGCCTTGTGCTGGAGATTCCCTCATACAATGTTTATGTCGGTGTCAATATTTGCAGAAGAAGAGTAGGGATTTTTGTTGTGGCAAGTTGGCATCTGTTTCGTTTGTTAACAGATGGCATTGTTTCTGGCATTGAATTTCTAGTAATGATGTATGAATGCATTCAGGCTGCAGGATTTACTTGGATTATTTTTCAACTAAACTGCC
The DNA here is from genome assembly GCA_900184695.1 of Betula pendula. Lineage (NCBI taxonomy): Eukaryota > Viridiplantae > Streptophyta > Magnoliopsida > Fagales > Betulaceae > Betula > Betula pendula. The sequence goes on from FXXK01000445.1 coordinate 284,828, forward strand.
CACCAACAGGGTCGAGCTTCTATTTACACCTCCATTAGGGTGTTTACATGCAAACTAGACAGGGAGAAAAAAATAGAATGAATTTAGCAATCTTTATAGGGGAAGACTCCCTAAGCATGTCGAATGTTTAAGGCATTAGTCCCTTGTCCTCTATGCATAAGTTGTAAGTTACTGACTTAATGGTTTGGTTTATATTTACGAAAAAATGCTCCAAAGGTCCCTAAGGTATGGGTTTTTATCAAATCAGTTCCCAAGATTTAAATTATAACGATTTATTCTTTAAGGTTTTAATTGTTTTGAAATAGATCTTTCTGTCCACCTTCACATTGAATGTGACCCTACGGATTCCAAGATGAAAGCTGTCGTAACTCTAAGAGCTCAGGTACCCAACACAGATTCCCACTGTCCGACTGGAGAACCTAGTCTGACATGGGAATAGGGGCAATTGATGTATCAATGTCCACTCGATTGGGCATGGGCTGGAGAGGCCTATTGAGGTCAAATACTTGGGCCTGAAAACACCAACCAAATTGGGTTTGATAGCTCGGTCAATCCCTCGATTAAGAGCATCTCCAACAACAATAGGCATTTTAGTTACTCAAAAAGCTCTATTTTCTATTTTATCTACTCATTTTTTAACACAAACTTCAGCAGATTATCTTTTTTACTCTTTATTTTCTTTAAATATTATTTTTTAATCTTTTTTTATTATTTTTTTTCACTTCTCTCTCACCTTCTCTCACTTCTCTCTCCGATTTTTTCCCCTTCTCTCTCTCTCTCGTCTCTCTCGTCTGCACCTCAAGCAATCCCCAACCCACAAAAAATCAAGATTCAACCCACACCAAAAACTCAGCAACCCACCCAGAATATAAGTCTTGAAGCATCGATCCACCAAAACCTTCCTAGCCTTCAGCATTTAGTGCACAAGCCAAATCATGAATTCAACATCTCCTTCATCAAAGCCGGACGTAAATCTTTTCCTAACGTTAAATCAAAGAAATTACTAGAAATTTTCCAAATTGATGATTTTTCTTCCCATCCCTTTCTCTGACTCGGTGTGATTCTTTCAAACTCTTGCTTCTTGGTTCGAATTGCAAAAGAATTCATCCAAAAAAAAAAAATTTGTAGAAGAGAATGGGGAAGAGAGGAATGGCAAGGTGAGGAGGAGGAAGATTGTGAACAGCGACTGCGGGGAGAGGAGAGAGGAAAGAGAGAAGAGAGAGAAAAAATAATAAATATTTTTTGAAGTGTAAACAGTAAATAGGCATGCCTATTTACTTTGCATATTATAAGAAAATAGGTTAAATGATTATCTATTGGAGACAAAAAAAGCTAATAATAATCAAATTTAACTATTTTTAGTGATTTGCCTCTCTTGCTGGATGTTTCTTAGCAAGAAATGCTCTTAAGAAGCGAGGAAGGGCGTGTACTGTGTAGTAAAGGATTATCCCTCAAGGCTCATGTCACCTTAGTGAACTGCCCCCATATTCTCGGCAAGAAATCAGGGAACATCCATAATACAGCCGAAGGGTATGTGGCACTGCCCGACGCCCAATAATGAGCACAGGGTCAAGGAACGCGGTTCTACTATTCTGCCACACTCGTACCTCACTAGAAGTCACTAAACGAATGCCATGCCATAATAGGTTCCTACCATATGGTTGAACGACACGTGGCCAAATCCATGCAAAGGGAGAGGATCCTCCATGTATGTAAGGTCAAGATGGCCATCCCAGATACATTCATTCCACTCGTTCTCCATTATAGTCTATAGCTCTTATCCTTATCTCATAATCTTTTGTTGACTTAGGCATCATAGGCATTCATCACTAGCACACCTGACAAATGTCCGCGCTAACCTCTTTATTTCCTTTTGCAGGCCCTCTTGCCCTGAAGTTGTATAAGAGTCTTCTTCCTTTCAAGGAAATAGAGATGAGACATTTAATGATTAAGATTTTATTTTGTTTTATTTAATATTGTATATGATGTTATATCAATTAAAATTTATAAGATTCTAAGAAAAAAAAAATTAAAATTTATAAGAAAAATTTTATTTAATATATTTGAACTTTTATCTTTTTTGTAATTATTCAAAAATTTTCAAATTTTAAAAAGTTTGTAATGTGACAATTCTCGTTAGAGTTTGTGGTTAAATCAAATGGAGTATAGTGAAATATTCCTTATACCTATGTAATTAAATAATTAAAAATTATTTAAAAAATGGTTAATTACTTTTTTAGTACTTGGGTTTTAACTTTTTTTTTATTTTTTTTTTATCTTTTTCGCCTTGGTTTCATTTTGGGATGTAAAATATTTTGGGTTATAGGTAAAGATACATACATACCTCCGTTAACTTTTCAAAAAAAAAATTAAAAAAAATTAAAAAAATTAACAGCAATCCACGAGTTTACACCAAAACCTCCCACTTTGTCATTAAAGTTTTTCTTAAAAATAAAAATTCAAAAATAATAAAAAAATAAAACATAAAACATAAAATTAAAAATTATTATTATTATTATTTTGAAAAAAATAGAATACATACCGCAAGGGGTGGCTTGAACCATAGGCCAAAATGGGGGTGTTTGGCCACCCTTATTTTGGTTAATGGGATGGTCGGCCACCCTCATAGGCTAAAATGGAGGTGTTCGGCTATCCTCATAGCTGGTTTGAGAGTGGTCGAAAATAGGGGTGTCTAGCTATTCCCATTTGGCCTGGTAGTGGTTTCGGCCACACCTAGAGGACAAAATGGGGGTGGCTGAAATCACCCCAAGGGGGTATGGGGGTGGTTCAACCACCCCCATGGCTCTTGGGGTGGATCGGCCACCTCCAAGGACCCAAACCTACAAAAAATTTGGTCCATTAGGGGGTGGCCGATCCACCTCCTCAAGGGCCTTGAGCCACCATCGTTTGACTTGGGTGTGGCCAAAGCCGATCTAGGTGCCGAGCCACCCTCAAGGCTCTTGGGAAGTGGTTTTGACTACCACCATTTTGTCCTATGGGGGTGACCGAACCACCCCAAGGGCCATGGGGTGTTCGGCCACCTCAACCGGAGGAGTAGAGGGTGGCTGAAAACCACCCCAAAGTCAAATAGGATGGTGGCTTAGCCACCCCTAAGGCCTTTGGTGAATGGTTTCGGCTACCCTCATTTGGTTATTGGGGGTGTTGCCCACTTCCTTGCAACCTGTTTTATTTTATTTTATTTTTAATTTTATATTTTGATTTTTCTTTATTTTTAAATTTTAATTTTTAAGAAAAATTTTAGTGACACGTGACAGATTTTGGTGTAAATACGTGGATTGTCGTTAATTTTTTTTTTTAAAAAAAAGTTAATTACTTATAACCCAGGTTATTCTACATCCTAAAATGAAACTAAGGTAACATTTTATTTTATTTTTTTAAAAAAAAGGGTTAAAACCCAAGTACTAAAAAAGTAATTAACCCTAAAAAAAAACATGGAACCTATGGCTTGGTCGTTGGTCAGCTCAAAAATCACCCGTTTGATCAAATATGCTACCAATCAGTTTTTACCTCTTATTTTAGTGTGTGCTTTTGAAGGAGCACGCATGCAATAAGGAAGTCTAAGATTGATACAAATGGCTAAAATAACTTGCACTAAATATGATTATCAAGTAAATAAAAAATTATTTTATGTATCAATCTTTACATATATTTACAATTGGTGGGTAACAGCTAGTTTTTGTATTTAAACAAGAATATTTTTTTATCTTTTGGTGTCCTTCATTAGATTTAACAATAAATCTTAACGGATGAGTGACATTACAAGTTTTTTAAAATTGAATACATTAAATTAAAAAATTTTAAACTTTAAAAATGATTATAAAAACAATAAAAATTCAAAAAATTGAATAAAATTTTTTCAAATTTTTAAATAGCGTGTCAACATATTCACAATATAACATTATATCCACCATTAAATCAAGTTAATAAATTTTTTACCTTGAAATGACTTTTTTCGATTTCATTTTACATTGAGAGAATCTTGTTTTTGTTTCCCTGAAGTTGGACGTGGTACAAGTTCATCGATAAGGATTATTAAATGTCTTTTCGGAGATGATACAAGCGAAGTGTCAAGCCTTGTATTATTACGATGTCTTTTCAAATTGCGTTTGCAATAAGGCATTTATTATTAAGTACTCTTTTTGTAACAAAATTTCAACTTGACCTAAAACTTTGTAATGTTTTTTTTTTTTTAATTAAAAAAATTATATTACCAAAAATTAATATCATATTTTGTTCACCAATAAAAAAGCTCTTCATTCAATTTATTCATGAACGACATGAAAATAGAAATAAATACGAGAGAAAATAACTAAAATGTTTTCAATTAGTCCAACAATAATTTTTTATTCAAGATGGTAAACTAAGATAGAAAATTGCTGTTAGGAATTAAAGATATTATTTTTTGTTTTGCCATCTGTTTTCTTCATATAATCAAACGAAGGAAACTAATGAAACTTTATCGGCCACTCAAAAAAGAAAAGTGGACCAATTGGTGATACAATAACTTACCAATAGGCACATTAGGCAACCCATTAGAATATCTCCAATAACACTATTTAAAATAGCTATTAAAAAAGTATAAATTTTTATTTAAACCTTTTTTTTTTTTATTTTTATAAACACTCCAACAGACATTTTAAATTATACCATCTATTTATTTAAATATTAACTTTAATACTTTTTTTATTATTTTCTTTTATTTCTCTTTTTCTCTCTCTTCAGTCTTTCTCTCCAACTCACACCTTCTTCTTCTTCTCTCTCTCTCTCNTCTTTTATTTCTCTTTTTCTCTCTCTTCAATCTTTCTCTCCAACCCATACCTTCTTCTTCTTCTCTCTCTCTCTCGGCACCAGACCAACAGATCAACAGTAGAAATCAAGGTTTGAGGTTTTGAAGGTGTTTAGCGTGATGGGTTAAAGATATGGGCTACAAAATCAAGTATTCATCTATCTTAGAGCACCATTTTCATGTTCAAGGGAATTTCGGTTTGGTGGTGGAGATGGAAAAGGGGTGGCAGCAGAGTGGATTTGGTGGTGGAGGTGGTGCTGCAACGATGGTGGGTGGGGTGCCATACTCAAGGCTTGGTGGTTTCATGTTCAAGATAATTTTGGTTGGTGGTGGAGATGGAGAAGAGGCGGCAAAGTGGGTTTAGTGGTGGAGGTGATGCGGCGGCGATAGTGGGTGTGGTGGATGGGCACAGCAGCAATGGGTGTGTTGGGTGGGTGCCATATCCATGGCTTGGTGGGTATGGTGAAGGTAAAGGGGGAAAGGGAAAGGGAGAGGGGTGGGTACGGTGAAGTTGCAGGTGAAGGTAAAGGGGGAGAGGGAAAGGGAGAGGGAGAGAGAAATAATAAAAAATAATAAAATAAGTCTGAAAGTTGTTATAGTAAACTTTCATATTTGAAAGTTTACTGTAACAAGTTTTAACAAAACTTATATTTTAAATGGTCTATTGGAGTTTGAAAAATGTTCATAGTAGTTAAATTTAACAAAAATAAGCCTTTTAAAAAGTCTCTTGGAAATGCGCTTAGGCCATTACATGAAAATTAATCAGGCAACTAGAGTCTCTACGTAGTAAGCATTCAGGACCACTTTTAAGGAGCCACATATTTTCAAAATTAGTCACATTATCTTTTTCTCCTCGCTCACTCAATTCAATGTTTTTCTAAAAATTTATTGAGTAATTATATATGTCACACTCTATATCTATTTTGTGTCAACCAAAAGTGATGTGACTTTTAAAATTACCATTGAATTTATTATCGATGATTATTGACTTTTGATCTAATAGTGATTTTAAAAGTCACGTTACTTTTGGTTGATACAATTAGATAGAAGGATGACTTGTATCATTATTCAAATTTATTTATTGACTTAAGCATTCAAATCAAGAAGAAATCAGAATTTTGAGTGAGGGGAGAAACTAAAAAAAGGAATAAATTTTGAAGGGGAGAATATTAATTTGAAGGTCTATCTCATAATTTTTTATGAAAGTTTTAGGGCTTGTTTGGGATCAATTTTTTTGGTTTAACTCAATTTTTCTAAAATTCTTTTCAAAAGTCAATTATATTTAACAACTCAAATTTTTTCAACTCAACTCAAATTTATTCACAAACTAAATAAATAATATAAAATAATATTTTTATTTTAAAAAAACTGAGTTTTTTTTTTTTTTTAGGATGGCGAGCCACCTCGAGCAATTTTGGGGGTGGCCAAACGTTTTAGCCACCCTAGGGTGGTTTCAAACACCCATCAGCTTTTCTTTTTCTTCTTTTTTTTTTTTTAAAAAAAATATTTTAAGAATTAATATATATATATGTTATTATATTTTTTCAAATATATTCACCTACTTAATTATTTTTTCTAAACCATCCAAATATAATTCTAAAATTTTTTTTTATCATATCTGTAAAGTCAATAAAAATAAATAAAATTTTAACTCCAAATGAGCCTTAAAATTTTGGGAGCTCAAGCCCCAAGCCATTTGTTCGGTCAGCCCATGAGAGAAATTGTTCATACATATTAAGAGAGGAAATAGACTTTTTTTACAATAAAACTTGTACAGTGTAAAAAAGAAGTTTTTCTTTCTTATTAGATTTTTTATATTTATTAACTATTTTACTATTGCGGGTAAAAAATAAAAAAAGCATTGTTACTCCATTTCTTTTCACACTGCATAAGATGTGTGTTTGTACAGTGTGAAAAAAGTCATGTTCAATGTTTCATCATGGAAATGATTTGATTTAAGAGTAGACCTGCCTCAGTTTGTTAAACTCTTTTTTTTTTTTTTTCTTTTTATTCTCTCTCAAAATTTAATATATTTATAATATTTTATCAATTATTTTTTAATAATTTTTATTATTTTTTATATCACATCACTTATTTTTTATTATTATTTAAATAAAAAATTCACTAAAAAAATATATATATTTTTTATTTTTCCATACAAAAAATTTAAAATATTATTCCTATTTTATGTCACATCATTCACTTCCATTATTATTTACATCACAAAATAATACCAAAAGATTTAACAAACACAACCCTTAAATACTTGTCCTTTGAGAGGTAAAGAAGTCATTTGGGCGGACGAAAAGTGAACTATAAGGGAATAATAGTGGACTTAATAGTGTTTTTGAAGAAGTTTTAAAAATCATTGGGGGGACACTCGTCCCCCCAATTCAAACATGAGTCCGCTTATGATTATAACTCTATTAGGTTATGTTTGATATGTGAAATGACTATTTATTGAAATAATTTTTATTAAGAATGAAAGACGTAGAATGAATTAGTTTTGTAATAGTCATTGTCATGGTCATAAGGGAATGACTATTCCTCTCAAATTTTAGAAAAATAACTATTCATTTAATTGAAGGAATATGCATTCCCTCATAATTATCGGAATGATTATTCAAAAGCTAGTCTATTCCACTTATTATATTTTTAATAAAAGCTATTATTTGAAATAGCTATTTCGCGTACCAAATATGTCTTTTAATCTCTCATAGATGGGCAGTTTTCATAAACTTTTCCTTTCATTTTGTAGGTGGCTAATTTTGCACCAATAGTTTCAATAACTCATTTTTTCTTGTTTTGCAAGTGACTTGTCGTTGGTTCGGCCGTCCGAAATTTTACAAAAAAAAAAAAAAAAAGAATTTCATAATTAGAAAGAGATGATTAACCTTAATCGGGCGAACGTTAGTCCAAGAAAACTAGAAATAATCTGTGAGTTGTGTGAGAGCCAAGGTGGAGCCATGAATGAAAATTAGTATTAGAATATTTGTGCCGTATTCGATATTACACAATTTTGGGGGTCATAATAGAAATAAAAAGGAAGAATTATTTATTATTTCAGTTGCGCCCCTGGCTTGAACTCTTGTCCGAGTATGATTTGGGATACAGATTATTTATAAGTAAGATTCAAGCGCTCCATTCATTTCGTCATCTTCGGTTTCTAGGGCAACCTCGGCTGACAGATCCTGTGCTCAACGAACAGCGTAAGTCCAGGTCTCTCTCTTTATCTCTCTCTCTGTTTGTCTGTCTTTCTGTCTCTGAAGAATTAACGCGAATGAGCAGATCCGATGGCTATGAAAGAAAATTTTAAAAAATCGTACGCAATTGGAGGCTTCGATTATATCTCTGCAATATCCTAATCGATACGTATTTCGAATTTGTAGGAATTGAAATTTTGTGTAGAATCTGAGTCTGCGAAACCCAACATAGGCTAATCGCAATTGATAAGAGGAGAAGAGATATTGGTTTTTGTTTTCTAACTACGTTAAAGTTGTGAACTTTCTATTTCGTGTTGAACGTTAAGTTACAGTTCTTTGGAAAAGGATTTTGTTTCTGTCTTGTTTGTTAATTAATTTATTTTTCAAGTTTCTTCACAATTGCTTCCTAATTACTTAGCGAGTTGAGCTCCTAGTTTACGAATTTTAGGTATATTTACTTACAATCTGCACTATCTGAAGCTATGATTTGATTCCGGATAGGGACCCAAGTACTGGAGTGCAAGGGGCACTCATAATAGAAACGGACTTAATAATACGATTATATACCTCATAAACTACAGTGTGGGTGATGATATAAGATTTGAAGTCAGGCTTTTCTTGGATGTGCTAATGGTTTTTCAAGCTGCAGCCATCGTGTGGCAGTGGCATTGTGCATAAGTGATATGTAACTTGTTTTTGGTGCACAACATACCATCTGGGGTTTGCCTACTGCAGGCTTTGAAAATGTGGCCTTCCTCCGGGCTTAATGCAATGCTCTATGATCGTTACTGCAACTAGCTGGACAGAGTCAATTCTCTATGTACTTATTTGTTAGTTTTATGACACTTCAAAAAAGTAATGGTTTGTTTTACTTTTGGGGGCAATCATTGTGGTGGGTACGGGTTTTCTGCACTTTAGCCCTCTATTGACCCTGAATTTTCCTGTGTCCGGGCTGGCCTATGTACAATGCTTTCTGCAGAAATCTTCTATATGGATTCTTTCTTATCTCTATATTAGCCCTTTACTTAGGATCCTGAGTTTTTACGACTTATTTTTACTTTGGCTGACGATTTTTTTTTTAAAAGAAACCAAGAAGAGATACACTCCAATTACAATCATTTTCCAAACTATGCTTAGCCAGCAATCAAGAAGTTTTTCATTGACACTGACGTAGTCTCATTGCTTCACTGGTTTTAGTTAAAGCAATAGTTTTATCCTTTCATATCAAAGAAGGGAGTAAATGGGCCTCATAAATCAATTATCTTAGTGAATTGTGTTTCAGTTGATATTGAGAACGCTTTCTTCCTTTTTCTTGGATGTGAATATGCATCAACTTGACCTATGTAACTAAGAATTTCTTTCCTTTCTCTGGGTAATACAGTACACCTGCTCTTGTTTTATGTTTTTCTTTGTTTGGTTTAGGCCGAGAAGTAATACTACTTCATAAATAATATAGATGTCTTATTAATTTGACATTTCATTTTGAGCAGGCAAGGGTCTGATTTGGTCGAATTGGTTGATATGGCGAGTTTTGCCAAGCCAGAAAATGCTTTGAAACGAGCTGAAGGTAAGTGACATATTTTTCTGCTTTTTGCTGTTGGTTGGTACCTTCGTTTGAGCTAGTTGCTTAAAATGGTAGACCTATATCTTGAAGCATTACCGCGTTTCTTGAAACTATGGTTAAATACTTGAGGTCAATGAAATGAGAATATAATCGTTATAATTTTTTATGATTTTATTCATGGGAGGTCATATTTTTATCCGTAGAACATTTATATACTTGTTCTTTTGGCTTGACAAGAAATTTCGAGTTGTTTGAGGCTTAAAATCACTGTTCCTTGTGGTTCTGAATACCAGATGGGTTGACGTGCTCTCTTATTTAGTTGATAGGTTCTTTGGCTCTCTTTTGTCATGTGGCTGTAGATTGACATTGGAGATATGCGTCTTTGTTCTTCTCTAGTGCTTGAATTCTTCAGCCTTATTTATTTTAGCTATTTCATTCAACTTGTTTTGCCTGAATTTGACTTGGTCATATATTATGTTCTCAAACTAACACACTGGGTCATTCGTGATGCAGAGTTGATTAATGTTGGACAGAAGCAAGATGCTTTGCAAACCCTTCATGACCTTTTCACCTCAAGGAGACACAGAGCATGGCAAAAGGCACTTGAGAGGAGTATGTTTAAGTATATAGAGTTGTGTGTGGACTTGCGGAGAGGTCGGTATGCCAAGGATGGACTCATTCAGTATCGTATCATATGTCAGCAAGTAAATGTTAGTTCTTTGGAGGAGGTGATCAAGCACTTCATGCATCTATCAACCGAGCGAGCCGAACAAGCTCGTAGCCAGGCACAAGCCTTAGAAGAAGCTCTTGATGTTGAAGATCTGGAAGCAGATAAAAGGCCAGAAGACTTAATGCTAAGCTATGTGAGTGGAGAGAAAGGAAAAGATAGATCTGATCGGGAGCTTGTTACCCCGTGGTTTAAATTTCTATGGGAAACATATAGAACAGTGCTTGAAATCTTACGGAACAACTCAAAATTGGAAGCACTATATGCGGTTAGTAAATAAAATCTTTCCTTTTTGTCAGTGTTGCTGCTGGTAGTTGCGTTTCGGCTCAATATATTTGTAACTAACTTATGTGGATTATCATATCTTGCATATTATCTTGTATCTATGGTCTTGCTTTGTTGTGAACTTGTGAATATGAATATATGATTATTGATGCTATCTTTGTTGCTATAGTTCTTCTTCTTCTTTTTTTTTTTTCCCCCCTTTTTATTGTAACTATCAAAGTTGTGTTCGTGATATGGTTATTTATCGCAGCCCAAAGTAGATAATAATAATAATAATAATTGAACTTTTTAAAGTATCTTTAGTACATGCAATGTTGGTCTTGTTTGTTGTATTCTAAACATTTTGTTTACATTGGCTTAAGGAATAATGCTTTTCAAGTGATGAATTTTACAGCCTTAAGGGCAGTCTAAGTGGAGTATGATTACTTATTATTTTTTATTTGGTTCTTCTGATTATATTGTTTAGGCATTAGACAAGGTAATGGTCTTATGGTCTTGTGTGTGTTACATCTTACATTCACAAAAAAGGTCTTCTTGATTTGGCGAAAACACTTAAAAGAAACGGCTGGTTAACAGTGAGTAAAACATGGGAGTCCCCATTGATTGGTTCTTTCTAGAAAATGTGTTTTGGAAGTTGCTATAGCGTACTAATATCAGTAATCTTGAACTATGTTTGTTCAAATTATTTTTCTTTTTTGATATATAATTCATAACATTGTAAATTGCAGTGGGGCGCAATCCTAGTATGAAGAATGTATACAAAGAGAATCCCCATCAAATACTACAAGAAGAACAAAAAGTCACAAATTCAGAAAAGTTAGAAACATGAGAAATATTATACGCCTCAGTCCAAGTAAAAAGCGATTTGACCAAAATGTTCTTAAGCTCTTCCATCGACTTCTCCTGATCTTCAAAACATCTTGCATTCCGTTCTCGCCGTATGCTCCACATCAAGCACAACAGGACTATCCTCTAAACAACTCGAAATGAACGACTTTTCCCTTGACCTTGCCAACAATCTTGCAGCTTTATCACCCTTTCAAACATAACCTATTTCACTTCATAGAGGGTAAAAGTCGCACACCATAATTTTCTTGCTACTTCACAATAAAGGAGAATATGATTTATAGATTCCTCATTTCTCTTACACATGCAATACCACTCCACTACTATTACTCTTTTTTTTTTTAGATTATCCATAGTTAGAATCTTACCAAGAGCCTCCATCCATACAAAAAACCACCTTGAAAGGAGCATTGACTCTCTAAATACTCCTCAAATGAAAAAGAAGAATACTTGAGTTAGATAACTTGTGAAAAAATGACCTCACCTCAAACTTCTTCCTATTTGAAGGAATCCACTGAATACGATCCTCACCACCTTGTCTCCATCTGAGGAAACATAACAAACCGAAAAAAAAAAACAATCACCAAATCTACCTCTCAATCCTGTGCAGATCGTAAAAAAGGTACATTCCACTGAATAACCCCATTGGAGAATTGCATATTATCCGCAACTCATGCCTCCTTACCACAAGCAATACTAATCTGTTCCAGGAAAGCTTCCTTCAATGGTTAATCCTCATACCGAACATCATGCCAAAACCTAATCCTACATCCATCTCCCACTTCATATTTGACAAAATTCGAGAAAACTCCCCACCCCCACCTAATATGTTTCCACACTCCAACCCCAAAAGGCCCCTCTACCTCCTTAGAAAACCAACCTCCGCAAATTCTAGAAAGAGGAAGTGATTAATATACTTGATAAGATGGCCAATTTCCTCCTTGTCCCTTATGTGGAAAATAAAATTTGATATTTGAATGAAGTACTGTGGTTTTTCTATCACAAACTATAATTATTGCATTGGTATATATGAAGCCTTATTTAACTGCAAATATTATGTGTAGATGACAGCACATCGAGCTTTCCAGTTTTGTAAACAATACAAACGAACAACAGAGTTTCGCAGGCTGTGTGAGATCATACGGAATCATTTGGCAAATCTCAACAAATATCGTGACCAGAGGGACCGGCCTGATCTGTCTACTCCTGAAAGCTTGCAACTGTATCTTGACACAAGATTTGAGCAACTAAAAGTTGCCACTGAACTCGAACTCTGGCAGGTTTGCTGTTTTTTATTTTCTACCATTCTGTGTATTTATTCAGGTTGTTTAAATGTAAACAAACAAGTGAGAGCACAGATTGTCTATTTGCGATGGTCAAAATCGCATATCCTTTTTTAATAACTTCTCTGGTTATTTTCTGCAGGAAGCCTTTCGATCAATTGAAGATATCCATGGACTGATGTGCATGGTTAAGAAGACGCCCAAGTCATCCTTGATGGCTGTTTATTATGCTAAGCTAACTGAAATATTTTGGATTTCTGGTAGCCATCTATATCATGCTTATGCATGGTTCAAGCTTTTCTTGTTACAGAAAAGTTTCAATAAGAATCTGAGCCAGAAGGATTTGCAATTGATAGCATCATCTGTAGTTTTGGCTGCACTTTCAGTGACCCCTTATGATCATACCCACGGTGCATCTCATTTGGATCAAGAGAATGAGAAAGAAAGAAACTTGAGGATGGCTAATCTCATAGGATTTAATCTTGAGTCTAAACTTGAGAGCAAAGAAGTGGTAATCTAAATTGTTGAACTGGATCTTGTCTCATGTTAGTTGATGCATTCAGTTTTACAGTTCTGACTTCTTGCTTTCTACTCCTTTGTACTTTTTTTCCTCCAGCTTTCGAGGTCATCCCTTCTCTCTGAACTGGTAGGAATTCTTCTTTGCTAAGCTAAGCTTCTCTTTGTTCCTTTTTAATAATTAGTTGTCATGATTGTGGTAAATATTGCATACTTTCTGATGTGGATGAAGTATATAATATATGCTTGTACATTGTGGACTAGACTATTTTGTATGAGATTATTGACATTCAGCTTTATTGTGTCTGGTTGGTACTGTTTAGTATTATTATTTTGGGTTTCTTTCTCTTTTTTTTTTTTTTCTTTTTTTTTGTCTTTTTCTTGGGGGTGGGGGATCGGGTGAGGGTTTTGGGATTCAGACCTCCCTTCTTGTTATCAATCGATGCCCTGTTGTTGTAGAGTGTAATAAATTAGCTTTTTATTTTATTCTTTTTCCATGGCTGTAGTTCCTCTCCATAGAGATGTGGACAAAGCTCTTGACCACAAAGTTAGTCAGAAAAGTTTATAATTAACCAAATTTACTTTGGAAGTGTGGCAATGAGAGCTCCAGCTGACCTTGATAAAGAAATAGCTATCCAAATTATCTTTCTTGGTTTTTGGAATAAGTAGCCAAATTATATTATACTTCTTGATCCTCTATAGGAGTCCTATTTTTTGATCTTTATTTCTTTTTTCAGTGGGTTGGACATACTTGTACTTGCCAATATGGCCACGTGATCATGCAGGAATATAACATATGATATGATGTTCGCATTAGTTGTGTCCTCTAATATCACTTCTCTGACCATCTCTTTTTCTTTAGAATTGTTTACTCCAGTACATCCTTTTAGTTGTAAAGACTTAATCTATAATTTTATAGGGAAAAGATCTAGGCTGTAAATTACTAATATCAACTTTCTATGCATACTTTTTCAATTATTATTCAAGGTTTGCGCCCCTCTGATTATATGATATGAATTATTTATCAAAAAAATAAAAAAAAAATTTCACATTATTTTGTCCTAAATTAAATTTTTTATTCTGGGTGGTGCAGGTGGCCAAAGGTGTAATGTCTTGTGTAACTCAAGAAGTGAAAGATATTTACCATCTTTTAGAACATGAGTTTTTCCCTCTAGATCTTGCAGCAAAAGTTCAGCCCTTGTTAACCAAAATTTCAAAGTGTGGGGGAAAACTTTCTTCAGCTCCTTCTGTCCCAGAAGTGCAGTTGTCTCAATATGTTACTTCCCTGGAAAACCTTACTACCTTGAGATTGTTGCAGCAGGTTCATTTTTGCATTTGCCTTGATTATTATTGTTTTTTGGATATAAGTTTTTCACTTAGTGCATTTCATCTTGTTGTTCAATTTGCTGCTGTTTTGCTTTCCAGGTTTCCCAGGTCTACCAGACAATGAAGATTGAGAGTTTATCTAGGATGGTCCCCTTTTTTGATTTTTCTGTTGTGGAAAAGATATCTGTGGATGCAGTCAAGCATAATTTTGTGGGCTTGAAAGTTGACCATATGAAGGGTGTTGTTATTTTTGGTAATATGGTAAGCTTATACTTGTGACTTTGAATTTTGTGCTTATGAATGCCTCCCCAAACAGTTGAATACAAAATTTTATTTTGTGATAATAGGAAAAAATGACGAATTTATTAGTGTGGCTGGGCTGAGATTTCTTAAAATGGTACAAATAAAAATGTTTGATAGTGGTATTTTGGGTAAATTTATTCATTTTCGTTTTTCCTAAACTTGAATCTCTGCTGGGAAAATTGATGCTGATCAATCTTTTCTGAAGTGTATAGGACTTGGTCAAACCATTGCTGGGGGGCCTGTACTTAATGGCATAGTTCACCAAAAGTTTTGGTTCATTTGGGAACTCGGTGTGATTTTGTAAGAAATATTTTGGATGAGATGGGTTTGCTAATATTTTTAGGACCACATTCCTATCTTTTTTTGGTCTCCCCCCACCCACTTCACGGTTGGTTTTGTATTTTCTTGCTCATAGTATGGGGCTGCATGTATAACTTGTGTTAAGTTGTATAATCGGGAGTAATGTTCAAATCGGATTTTCCTCAATTGGACTATTTCACGTTAGGCATTTACCTAAAGTAGTTTTACCGTCCTAATATGTAAAGCATGTTAGTTAGGTCATGTCAAGTTTAATTGTTGATTATGTCATGAGATGCCTCAATTCACAGGTCATTGCTGTATCAAATGCATCTATTTAAGCCCTTTTTGGTCGAGCTCTTCTGTTGAGCCACTTCCAGGGGTGCTTCAGCTTTTAAAAAACAGTAGCCCTTGGCATTTCTTTTGGTTAACCAAAGGAGCTTCTGCTTTTTGCCATTTTCGCAAAGTGGCTTGTGCTTTTTTAGGTGGCTTTTGAAGAGCAGCCCAAAGGTTGCTTCTCAAAGCAGCTGAATTTCTTATATTTTTGAAGAGCTGTAATCTCCCACCTGGCATTTGGTCTTGAGTTTGACATGGATCTCTTCTGAAGTCCAATAATTGGTCTGGTGGGTCAACGAGTATGGAATTCTTGAAAAACTGATGTTGAACCCTATGCTTTTGAATGCATAAGTTTCAACATTCAGACCACGTCTGGCATCTGTATCTACATCTTCAATGAGCTACTCCAGCTATTTTGCTATGCCTTTTTTTTTTTGTCTTTGTGTCGGGATGGATTTTGTTCTGCAATCTGATCATGTTTCCCAACCATTGTTTGAGCCTCAATCTGAGCTATGGTCCTCCTGGCTTTGATTGACCTGAGAAAAAACTGATTCTATTTACTGAAGAAAATCAATTTTACTCAAGTAATTAACATTCTGGATTTTTGATTGACATAAATTTTTGTCATGCCCATCAAAATCCCTTCTAGGTGAATCATTCACTAGGAAAAATAGATAAGCTTAACACAAAGGCGGAAAAAATATTAGTCTGTTGGTCATGGATCTACTGTTAGGTATGTTACGATTGGCATTGCTGAAGGTACTAAACTGATAAACAGGGTGTGCTCCCTAATGAACAGATTTGAAGGTTATGGAAGAAGTGAAATGGAAACAATGTTTAAACAATTGTTCTTCAATCAGAGGTTTCAGGCCCCTCTAGAAGAGATGATACAAAAATTTCTACTTTCACTTCCTTAAATGAAGGTGGCTTTGCATTGTTCATAATGTGGATGCAGCTTACATGTGGTTGTTTTTGTTTCAGGGCCTTGAGTCTGAGATTTTGAGGGATCACTTGACCACCCTTGCAGAAAATTTGAATAAAGCTAGAGCAATGATTTATCCTCCTGCTAGAAATGCCTCAAAACTTGATGAATTGCTTCCCAGTTTAGCTGAGGTTGTGGATAAGGAACATAAGAGGCTGCTTGCTCGGAAATCCATAATTGAGAAACGCAAAGAAGAAGAGGAGCGCAAGCTTCTGGAGAGGGTACTTTGTAGACTAATATTCTGGCATATGGCATGCAACTTGATGTTTTAGTAATCTTTTAGGTGAATAATTTTTTCCTGTTGAACTGTTCTTTTTTTCTTTGAAGGAACGCCTGGAAGAGTCAAGGAGGATAGAACTACAGAAGATAACTGAGGAAGCAGAAAGAAAAAGACTGGCTTCTGAGTATGAGGAGAGGAAGAATGAAAGGATTCGTAGGGAAATAGAGGAACGTGAGCTTGCAGAAGCCCAAGCTTTGCTTCAGGAAGCTGCACAACGTATTAAATGGAAAGGAAAGAAGCCCATAGAGGGAGTGAGTTGAAGAATTTTTTTGTTTTGTCATATTTCATTAGGATAGGAAAGGAAGTATTGACAGTTTCTATATGCAGGAAAAACTTACCAAGCAAAGTGTGATGGAGTTGACTTTGAGTGAGCAACTCCGAGAAAGGCAGGAAAGGGAAAAGAAATTACAGAAACTTTCAAAAACTATGGATTATTTGGAGAGAGCAAAAAGAGAAGAGGCTGCTCCACTGGTTGAAGCTGCATATCAACAGCGTTTAGTAGAAGAGAGGGCCCTCCATGAGCGCGAGCAACAGGTATTTTTAAGAATTGACTGACCTGTTTTTGTTCAAAGTTTACTTGCCCCGCTTTCCACCTCTCCCCCTTCCAAATTTTATATTGAACCTGAGATGTATGCACACTATGCTTACTGGGTGTACCATGCCACTCGGCAGCAAGAGATTGAGCTTAGCAGACTGCGCCATGACACAGAGCTAAAGGAGAAGGAGAGGCTGGTCCGGATTAAGAACAATAAGGTCAGTACCCAGTTTGGTCTGTATTTGATTTAGGTCTGTTTTGTTGTCAGAAATTTTAGTGTTTTGTTGTAACTTGTAGTCATTGGCCAAATTCATGAGTGCATTAAGCTGATGGTTATCAGACAAAACCTAGAGGGAAATGACACATCTGGGGAACATTAGACATTCAAAGTCTGCTCAACATATTGATTATAAATCAAGTGGGTCTTGGAAGTGATTTTCAGAATTCATACTGTTCTGCTCTCTTAATTTACTATGGTGTTCCTTTTCCAGATCATTCTTCTGATTTCTTACTTGATGTTCTGTTTTATGACTTGGCCCACAATGGGCATGTTTGGGAAAGGAGAGGATTGCACTGTTGAAGGATTTAGATTTTTTCAAGAAAAAAACATTCTCACTTTTTATATCACATCAACTACTTTTTAACACTTTTTTTACTTTTTATATCGAGTAATTATAATACTCATCAGCCTGGGCTGAATGAACAGTCATTCAGCCCATGGCTTTTTTTCTGTTTTTGTGAACCCCACATGATTAAAAAAATAATTTTTTTTTTTTTTTTAATTCCCATACAGCCTGGCTGAATGACTGTTCATTCAGCCCAGGCTAATGTAAATCACGGCTCTTTTATATCACATCAAACATTTTTTATTACCATTCAAATAAAATATTTACTAAAAAACAAAAAATAACACTTTTCCATACAAAAAATTTTCAACATTCCTTTTACTTTATATCACATCAAAAGTCAAAATCCCCTAACCCCTGATCCCCTCCTTTGCCAAACACCCCCAATGTGTCTGGACATGATGACTTTTTCGTGGCTTTTTGCTGTACCTTGACAAACTATGGATTTCTTGATTTGTTTGTGCAGGAAATATTTCAAGAAAGGGTTGTCAGCCGTCGGCAAGAAGAATTTACCAGATTGAGAAAGGAGAGAGAGGAGAGAATCTCACAAATGTTGCAGTCCAGGAGGCAAGAAAGGGAGAAGATGAGGAAGTTGAAGTTTTATTTGAGTTTAGAAGAGGAGAAGCAGAGAAAATTGCACGAGCAGGAGGAAGCACGGAAACTAGAAGGTATATTTTTTATCTTTCCAGTTATAAGCTTTAAAAAAAAAAATGCTTCATCATTGTCCCATCAGCTACCATGAATTAGGGGTGTACATGCGGATGCAGATCCGGTTATTTGCAATATCTGTAGCTGCATCCGCAAAATACGGATTTCACTTTTAGATATTCGCATCTGTATCAAGTTTTTACTAACCACATCCACACGGTTATTATCCGCTATCTGCATATTAGATAATGGTCATTGTGGACATATTTTATTTTTTTGGGCCATCTTTGGGTCTCTATTAAGATCTATTTTAAACGATTTTAAAAATAATTTGACCCGATTTTTAGTGTTTTGAACTTGTTTTAATTTTTTTTAAAGCCCTAATGTTTTGAATATATTGATTTGATATTACTTTTTCCTTTTTACCCAAGTGTTACACAAGAAAACAACACGGCCAATCAAACCATCTACAACACATGCTGCACAATATAAAATATAATATATATATAAAAAAATTACATATAAAGGGCATGCGGATGCGGTTATTAACTGCATCCGTATACCTTAAAACTGCTACCTGCATCCGCATACACGATTAATGGTTTTTGCTAACTGCATTCGCATGTGCGGATAGTTGCGGATGCGGGCAGTTAATATCTGCCGCATATACACCCCTACATAAATTGCTACATTTGTTCCTTTTTGATGTTGTAATTACTTTTTGAGTACTCATTTTCTGATGCAAAAGTTTATTGGATCCTGCATTTGCTTCTTTTGTGCAAAAGCGAGTTGTCTTTCTTAGTCTATTTTAAATTTTTAATGGTTATATATCTTGTGGTTTTGGAACTTGCAGAAGCTGAGAGGCAAAGGAAAGAGCAGGCTGAACGGAAAGCAAAACTGGACGAGATTGCTGAAAAGCAGAGGCAAAGAGAACGAGAACTGGAAGAAAAAGAGAGGCTGAGGAGAGAGGCGCTTTTGGGGAGATCCACCGAGGTATCTTTAAAGCCTTCTGAACCTCCTGCTGTGGCCCGCCCATTGGAGTCAGGATCTGCTGTTCCAGTTGCTGCTGCTGCAGCTCCAGCTGCCGCCGCTGCTGCACCAGGAGCTGCAGCAGCACCTGGAAAATATGTCCCGAGGTTCAGGCGGGGGGAGAGAACTGAGAGCTCAGGGCAGGCTCCACCTCCAGAATCTGATCGATGGGTTAGCAGCAGACAGGATGATCGAATGTCCCAACCACCCGGTGACAGGTGGCGTAGTGATGACCGTAGATCCTCTGGTGGGTCCTCATTTGGTGGTGGTGCTTCAAGGTCGGCTTCAACATGGTCTTCATCCAGGATCCCTTCTCGTGGGTCTGAACGTTGATTTTAAATTAAAGTAGCCAGCTTTGGAGGTTTGGCAGGCTAGGCCTTTGCTGCCAAAATGTGGTTGTGGTTTTTTGCCGGATTTGCTTCTTATTTATTCTGCTTCCTTTTCCTGACTTTTTGATTGGTTTTTCTGTTTGTTCCCTTCCCATCGGTTCTATATTTTGGATTTATTTATTTTAATAAAGACTTCACTTGATCCCATCATTCTCAATGCATCTGTGATCTTTTTCTTTTTTTCCAGTGGCTAGTTTTGAGAATTGAAGTAGGCTCTCAAGTGTTCAGGGTGCCCAATAGTTTTGCACTGTAATTTTCGTTTTGGTCTTGTTGGAGAGCCCACCTATTTTTTGGTGTTTTCATTTCATACAACTTTTTTCCAATTTGCTTAGAAAGGAAAAAAAAGGGGGAAATTTAGAAAGAAAAAGTTGAAAGGCAACAGTTCTTGTAAACATTGATTGGTTAACTGTTAAAATTTTGAGAAAATAACAATTGGATAATTGAAACTTAAGTGGATATGATTTATTGCAAAATTCATATTAGATTTTACATATTTAATGGTGTATATATGTTACTACATGGTGAAAATGTTGCAATGTTATTTAAAATATTTAAATGTTGTGGTGTTTATGTATATGGTTAAATGCAACAAAACAAAATCTTAAATTACTTGTTTCTTGTTGGGGTATAAAGTGAAAAAAAAAAAAGAAAGAAAAAAAAGGGAAGTATAGGGCATTAAGCTTTTTATTTTGGGGTGATTTAATGTTAAATAACAATTTTATTCCATCACTATTTTAAATGATAATACTATTTAATAAATTGTTATAAATGTTGATCTTATAGTTAAAATTTATTACGACATCGTTTCAAATGTACGATTGTCGCAGTCTCATAATAGTTTATTAAATATTGTCATTCTACTATGTCAATGGCTACGTTTGGCAATGGTTTTTACTATACACTGGTTTTCACTATTCATCACTTTTCCTAAAAAAAAAAAAAAACATTCCCACTTTTTATATCACATCAACAACTTTTTAACAACCTTTTTTATTTTTTTATTACTATTAAAATAAAAAATTCACTAAAAAACAAAAATTTTCACTTTTCCATACAAAAAATTTACAACATTCCCCATACTTTATATCACATCAAAAGTCAACAACCCATAACCCATAACCTTTCCCAAACACACCCAATGAGCCATTATTAATAAAATAAAATAAAATAAAAAATTTACAGGCTGATGTGGCACTGTGCAGAGTGAAAGAATAACAGGCTAGCGTTGGCATAAAAATTACTCGAAGTTGTTGCCTTGACGACACAAAATTGCCTCTCAACTCCTGACCGAGAGTTACCCCACTCCTGACTCCTCTTCCTTTCCCCAACGTCAGCAACGAATCGAAAAATGAGATTCCATTCACTAAACTAATCGAAACTCAGAACTCTTTCTTATGTCTTGTCATGGTGGATTCGAAGCCGGCACTCGTCGTGTTTTACCTCACTCTTTTGTGACAGACTCTCTCTCTCACACATTTCTGGGCTTTTATACAGCGCTCTGATTCAGCGGTCAATTGGGTCGACAATTCCAAGGCCACGATGGATTCCCACAACGAGGAGTCGCCGTTGGTTGTGGATAGCTCGCCGGTTCAAAACCACGCCAGAGATGTTCATATTCTCAGCTCTGCCTTCCTCTTGATCTTTCTTGCCTACGGAGCTGCTCAGAATTTGGAGAGTACCCTCAACACGGTGAGTCTCCGTCCTGTGTTTTGCATTACCCAGTTCAAATTTTTGTTATTCTATGTTTGGTTTGGCAGTTTGCTGAGAAAACAGAGGAAAAGAGAGGAGGTTTGAAAATTCTGTGTCTCGTTCTTGTATCTTGTCTCTATTTATTTTAGCTGAGTTTGATGGTTTTTGAGTATGAATTTCAAATCAGGAAGAGGATTTGGGGACGACGTCGCTTGGGATATTGTATTTGTCCTTCACATTTTTCTCATTAGTGGCTTCTGTGGTGGTTCGGAGACTGGGGACAAAGAATGCTTTGGTTCTTGGGACTACTGGTTACTGGTTGTTCATAGCTGCAAATTTGAAGCCAACATGGTAATTCTTATTTATGGATTAAGATCAAAGAAAGTGTAGATTCTCAAATTATGTGAATTCTTGCCTTTTTTTCATTCAATGTCGTAAAAAAGTTTTGAGAAAAAACTATTTTTTACTTTACGGAATCTCTTCAAAAGTGAAGAAAAAAAACCTTTTGAATTTGCTGCCTCGGAAACATGCACATTTTTAACATGTAGCATTTTTTAAGTTGTTCAATGCAAAGAACGGCCTAAATTCACATAATTTGAGAATCTACACTTTCAATGAAATTGTAGTAGATCTTGATCCTATTAAATTGGTGCTTGCATATTTGGACCATTAATGCTTTGATTTTGTGGATTTTTCTGTGCTTAAATTAGCCTATACACTGCGTTGTAGTGGCTGAAAAATCATGGAAATAATGAATCGTGTTGAATAAATGGCTATGCCTATATGGGCTGTGAAGTTGTAAATGGTATTGAGAATTGAATGATTGATAAAAATGAGTTGCTTCTCCCGTAGGTATACAATGGTTCCAGCATCTTTATACCTTGGCTTTTCTGCTTCAATTATATGGGTTGGGCAGGTGAAATTCCATGCTTCAGAATTTTACGTTTTTGGATATATTACACCAATAGTTTGTACTGCCAAAAGATCTTTTTTAACCTTCATATGGCCTATTAGGGCACGTATCTCACTTCCACTGCCCGCAGTCATGCAAGAGATTACAACTTACATGAAGGGACAGTAATTGGTCACTTCAATGGAGAATTTTGGGGAATGTTTGCAAGTCACCAGGTGAACGATATAGTCTTTTTGTAACGAATCTATTCATGTGCTGTTTTGATAAGAATAAACTTCTTTTATCAGTTAATTTTAATTCGCTGATGTGAAGTTTCAATCTGTGATATGTTTTTTGTTCGTCATTTCTGCAGTTTGTTGGAAATCTTATCTCACTTGCAATGTTGAGTGATGGAACGGTACGCATTGTCCTCATGGTTGAATTCGGCTGTTGTGGTCCGTCATTTTGGTTTTACCGTTAACTCACTATATCTTTTTGGCTGTTAAAGATTACTTAATCCTTCCATCCACCAGCCCCTAGAGTTTTTTTCTTTTTTCATATCATTTGTCTCCAATCAGATATTAGATAGTATTCAAATGTAACAAGAAAAAAAGAACTTGAAATATATAGAATTAACCTTTTATTTTCTGTTAACGTGCCTATTTTTTTTTTTAAAAGAAAAAAGTTATGAGAAAGAATTGGTCCTTCGACAGACTGGTCATAGAATAGTCAAGTAAATAATACAAGATCATGTCCATAAATAAGAATCACACAGATGTAACATATTTTGTGCATATTTTCCAATGATAGCACAGCAGAATGCTTATTTTGCTTTGCCTCTTCGGCTTATTGATTAATATACTGTGATGCTAGTTTTTTTTCAATTTTTTTTCCTTTTCCATTATTTTAATTTTATTTATATATTTGCCTGAGAAGCAAATTTTAGTATGTGTAGTACGGATAAATTTTAAAGTCATTAAGGACATATGCATGCAAGCATGGCCTGAGTTTCAATCCCCACCTATGACGGCCCATAGGAAAACATTCCCTAGGCAGGCGTCATCCATGTATATACATTCTCTTGATTTGGGAAATTTTCTGGCATATGCATAGCCTGTATAATTTATAGTTTTCAATTTTTATTTTTTCATTCAATGGTTTTATTTTGTTTTACATCACTGCAGGAGGGAAGTACCAGTAGCACAACTTGGTTGTTTGTTGTGTTTCTTTGCAGTATGACCTTAGGTACTATACTGATGTGCTTCTTAACAAAAAGGAACCATAACGGAGAGGATGGGTCACTAGATTCTTCCGTCAGCTTATATTCTACCATGGTTTCTCTGTCAAAGTCTTTAATCACTCTTTTGTTTGATGCACGGATGCTATTGACCATCCCCCTTATTGCGTATTCAGGATTACAACAGGCGTTTGTATGGTAATTACTGGATGAGTTTGTGAAGAATAGTTTCTTACTGCCATCCCAGTATCAATTCATATCTTTCCAAGTTCTCAATACCCTTACAATTTCTCTTATTAACATGGAATATGATTGCAATCTTAGGGCTGAATTCACCAAGGATATTGTAACTCCAGCACTCGGTGTGTCTGGTGTGGGTGGTGCAATGGCAGTGTATGGAGCTTTTGATGCAATAGTAAGTATGAGAATGCAGAAATGAGGAGTTGCTTACCTTTCAATCTGCTTCAACTGAAACAGCTTGCGGAAATAGTAAATCAGTTGTTTCACATTTTTCATATTATCACAGCTTTGCCTATTATTCATGGATGAAACTTCAAACATAAGGAAACAGTTTTGTCCCCACCGGCCCTTTTCCTCAAGAAAAAATAAGAGAGGGAAAGATCCTCCTGATTTTGTAATTCTTCTTAATGCCTCAGCAGCAGTGGCAAGGGATAAGAGCTTGTATCTTGTGCATTTTCCTGTGGTCTGACTTTTATCATGATGTGCAACCCAGTTGTTATAACAAGATTTTACTTGCAACCTCTGTTACAATTGTCAGATTTATCTTTCTTAAAGCAAGCTGAATTTTTTTTTTGTTTCATATGCAAAAGCTCAATTCTGGTGTTAAAGTGGAATTAAATTGAAGTTCTAATATTCCATGCTGGAAGTGCAGGATTGTGAATATTATATATCGTTTAATTGAATCATTTCTCTAAATTTGTTGTTGGAACTTGTGCTAGTGTTCGCTGGCAGCTGGTCGACTAACCTCCGGTCTCACTTCAATCACTTGGATAGTTTCTGGTGGAGCTTTTATTCAGGCTGTCGTATTCATCTGGCTCCTGCTAATATACAGGTACTAAGCACTTTCTTGTTCTAAATTTTCTTCAAACCTGAGTTTTTATTCTAATGATTAATTTGAAGCCATATTTATTTTGCCATGTCATCATTCAGGTTAACTAGCGGAGTACTTGGAATTATGTACCCACTTCTCATGGCTGCCATGTTGGGTATTGGTGATGGAGTACTTAATACACAACTTAATGCTTTGCTTGGGATACTCTTCAAGAACGATACGGTACTAATTAAACATATTAATAATATACCTTTGATGTTTAACGACATATCTAGATATTCATATCTTGGTATTCTCAATGTACACAGCAAATGGTAAGATACTCACTTTCTGGATAAATATTTCCATATTTTCTCAATGGTTTATGCATAATTTCACATTACAAATTCTTCTCTATCACATTAATATTCCACATACCAAACATGTCAGTGGACTGTAGCATTTGGCTTGCAATGTCTTCCAAATCATTCAACAGCTGAGAATTTTTTTGCCTGATCTTGTTCCCATAAAGACAAGTTGGCCTTTGTCATCTCGATTAATTTCTTGTTATTGCACCTGAAGTTCTAACCAGGTGTTATGATCTTGAAACAGGAAGGCGCATTTGCACAGCTCAAGGTCTGGCAGAGCGGTTCCATCGCAGTCGTGTTTTTCTTGAGTCCATATATCTCATTAACGGCAATGCTGGTGGTTATGCTCGCTGCACTCTGCCTCTCATATGCCGGGTTTCTGCTTTTAACTCTCAAGGTAGAGAAAGCATTCTCCTTCAGTTCCTGAAATCAATGTCTGCTCATAGGAGGATAGTTATTCATGTCATGCATGCCAATATGTTCTGTTGTAACTGCCTGTAATATATATATATCCTATCACAAATCATTTTGTGAAATGTTCATATGCTTCAAGGCAATAAATTCTTTTTTGAAGAATTATGAGCACAAGTGTCTTGTTCCATCATATCCCATGTCTTTAGGGTGATAATCTGTATACCAGCCTCTCTTGTATTACTTAAAAAAGTCAGAGAGATGATGAAGTAGTTTTGCATTGTCAAAGTTGTTGGCCCTCCCAAAGTGGGGAAAGTAGGTGTTAAGCAAAGTCCTTCTGATGTGGATCTTTTAACTTTTCTTTAGACGTGAATAGAAATGTGAAGGGATTCAGAATGATGAACTGAATTGACGACTTCGAGGGTAGTCAAGAATGCATTAATTGGGTTGTGGACTATGAACAATTACAAGATTGAGGGTTTTTATACAATGAAATTATGAAAGGGGCTACCGACCCTTGTTTTACTTCAACGAACTCACTCAATCTCTGATAAGGAAAATCAGAACGAAAAATGCTAGATTTACAATTTTTTTATAACTTGTTGATACATGTCACTATGTGATTGGAGAGTATTAAATTTTTGGAGAAACTTCACAAAAGCTCTTTGAACTTCCACGCGATTTGAAGAACCCCCAAATCTTTGATTTTTTTCAGTTTCACCCCTCGAATTTCTAATTTCTATTAGAAAACTCTCTTCCGTCTGTTTTCACAGTTAATTTTTTTTGAAATTTTCAAAATACTCCTCATTCCACTCATTTTAGATTTTTTTATAATATTTTTTGTTTAAAATACAAGGGTATTTTGGAAATTTTAAAAAAATTTAACAGTGAAAATAGACGGAATAAGGTCTTTTGATAGAAATTGAAAGTTCGATGGGTGAAATTGAGAAAAATCAAAGATTTAGTGAAGTTATTCAAATTGTATGAAAATTCAAGGAGCCTTTGTGAAGTTTCTCCTAAATTTTTTTAATGGCTAACGTAGCTCTAATCACGTATTAATATATGTCAGCAATTTATAAAAGAGTTGTAGCTTTGGCATTTCTGGTTTTCCCGTAAAAGAAATTTTTACCCTACACCCAAATTTAAAAGGATGTTTAACTTCATTGAGCTTACTACCATGATTTTTGATTTTCCAGTTAGGTAAGACTATCACCTCTCTTTTTTTTTTTTTTCTAATTTGTAAGACTATCACCTTATAAAAGAAAATAACAGATTTACTAGAAGTCGTTTAGCACTTTTAAAAGTCTTATAATTCTTTAGTATTCGAATTTGGTAACATTTTGAAAACACTTTTCTTAAAATCATAAACAAATTTAAAATACAAAACACNAGTTGTAGCTTTGGCATTTCTTGTTTTCCCCAAAAAGAAAATTTTACCCTACACCCAAATTTAAAAGGATGTTTAACTTCATTGAGCTTACTAACATGATTTTTGATATTCCAGTTAGGTAAGACTATCACCTTCTTTTTTTCTTTTTTCTTTTTTTTTTTTTTTTTTTTTTTTTCTAATTTGTAAGACTATCACCTTATAAAAGAAAATAACAGATTTACTAGAAGTCTCTAGTCGTTTAGCACTTTTAAAAGTTTTATAATTCTTTAGCATTCGAATTTGGTAACGTTTTGAAAACACTTTTCTTAAAATCATAAACAAATTTTAAATAAAAACACTTCTCAAACTGAACATGTAAAACAACACTTGTCCAACCGTTCAACCAATCAAAATTCCTCCCTCCAAACGTTTCAACAACTGTCATTGGTTTTGGTCTCACCATCACCACCAAATCGGTCCCATCGAATACATCAACAACTTGAATAAAAGAATGGCAAAGATCACCCGAAGGAAAAGGGAGAAAGAAGAGAACCCCTCGTCAGACATATCTTCCTGAGGAGATTAATATGATTCACACGTTATACAAGAGTTTTATTTCAATTTAATTAAACATTATGTTAAGGATAATAGAAAAAAAGTTATTTACTTTAAGGGTAAATATTCATTTTTATCATGTTTTTAGGATTGAGATTTCTTATTATTAAGCTGTCCAAATTTCACGGAAATTGGGATAGCTTAAGAAAGAGAGTTACGAAGCCCACCTATCTCAAGTAGATAGGTCTTGCATTTTAGGTTATTTGGATAAGTGGATCCTGCAATCCTCTTTTTTAAGCTGTCTGAACTTCATAGAAATTTGAACAGCTTAAAAGAGGGAGTTGCGAAGCTCACCTGTCCTAAGTAGATAGGTAAGTCCTGCATCCTAGATTGTTTGGGACAAATAAATTTTACTGTCCATTTTCTTAAGCTGTTTAAATTTCTATAAAATTTAAACAATCTAATAAAAAGATTGTCATTCATAATTCTTATAATGATAGTTGATTGAAATTATATTCCTCAATAGAGAAAACGTAATAAAGGAATTGATATTAAGAAGGGGTCTTTAACCTAGTTTCAGTAATATATATGTGTAATAATTCTATCTACAAAAGCTAATTAAATGGTATAAACAAACAAAAATCTCTTTAACAAGAAGTTATGAGTATGTGTTTCTATTCAAATTCATTCGAACATGCATAATTTAGCATTTTCGACCGCTCATTTAATGTGATTCATAAATCACATAAAAGTTCTATTTTAATTTAATAATTATCAGACTATGAATGATAGATAAGAACTAATTAATATAAAAAAAGATAATTATCTATTATTTCTGGATTCTTATAAGAATACTTTATTGAAATTATATTCTTTGATTAAAGGATTTGGCTTAGGTGCCTTTTTAACAGTTTAAATTTAATTTTAAATTTAATTTTTTTTTAGAAAGTAAAAAAAAGGTAAAAATTAAATTTAGACCATTGAAAAAATTATAACACATATGCATGTTAAAAGTTAGAAGGGCCACCCTAATTTATTTATTTATTTATAGGTAAAAAGTTAGCTCCATACTTGTTTGTTCAAAATCAGCATTGTTAAGTTTGATTCTTTGAAACACAAAACAATTTTTTTTAAGTGGACTGCACAAAAAACTATATATATATATATTATTTAAAATGTGGACCTCACCAAAAATACTTCTCAATTTTAAATCACATTTATAAAATTTTACAAAAAAAAAAATCTAAAAACCATTAATAAACGTGTAAACCTCATAACATAAGATATGGCTAATTAAGTTCTGAGTTTTTTTTTTATTAAAAAAACAAAAATTATTGCCATCTATGATTGAGATGGTTTGCGTTTTGATCTTGAGTTTATCCTTAACAAAAAGGCTATAAATAAATAAAATAAAAGTTAAACCCAAGACATGGTGCTTGATTTGACGTTATCGAGTCCCGTATGTGACACGTATATAATTCCAAACTCAAAAGCTCTAAAACTTCTTGTCAATGGAGTCGCTCTCCTGTCTAACCGAACCCAAACCCAACCCAACGCACTCTTCCAAACCTCCACCAGTCAACATGCATATCATTCACTCCATTTATGGTCACCTAAACTACTCATTTTCCTTACCAAAAAACTAATTTCCTATGAAGCACTTCCGATTATCTCCACTCCATCATCACCTCCATATATATGCCAATCGCCGAAAGCCAACCTCATCTGTCTTCAGCTCACTATTCCAACGTTACCCACTATGTTTTTCACCTCCATACTCACCCGCCTTACCTCCCGGTGGCCAGTCCTCGTCTATGCCGCCACCTGGACGACCATTCTAACGGTGACTGTAGCGATGGCGTCCTTCGCGCCAGAGGTTGCCTTCGTTTCGGCGATATCCTCCTCCTCTTCGTTCTCCAAAGCGTGCGTGACGGAAGGGTCCGTTAGACTGCCGTTAGACTTGCCGGGAGAGATCTTCTGCGCCCCGGCTCACCTCTTCAGCAAGTCTAAGATTGATCTAATTGTCCCTCCGATCTTTGCTGCGGTTGTGGTGGCTGGGTCTGCTTGCGTGGTTCGGGCCGTGGGCCTTTGGGAGGCCGACCCGGCCTTTTAGATTTTTTTTTTCTCTTTCAACTAGTATATAATTAAGAAAAGAGGAATTTTATTATTTTTGTGATTAAGTTTTTTGAAGCAATCTTCTGGTACCACAGGTTTGGAATTTGCCAAAATTTGTATGAATTTTGAGGACAAGTATCTCTTACAATTTCTTTAAAATTTTCGATTCTGAAATTATGTTATTTTAAGCTATTTCTTACATCGAACGGCTTGAAAAATGTTACTTATTATAAAAGTGGTATGTTACTGTTGAAAATTGAGTATATTTTCATTAGATTTTTGCTCTTTAGGTTGTAAAAAAGTTTTGAGCCAAAAAATTCATTTTGATTTTAAAAAAAAAAAAAATCTCTTAAAAAATGAAAAAGAATCATTTTGAGAGAGAAATTATTTTGATAGCCTTGGTAACATGTCTACTTATTAATAGGTTGTATTTTATACGCTATTTAATGCAAAGAAATGTTGAAATAGCGTAATTTAAAAATCTAAAATTTTAAAGAAATTGTTAGAAGATCTCAATCTGAATTTTAATGCGTTCTAAAATCCAATGGTGAGGTGGTCGGTCATACACGGGATTGGGATAGGATTAAAAGAAAAAAAAATCCCTCAATCCCAACCGGTGGAGAGCAATGAACCACCCCCTCAAGGTCAAATGTAGTCCAACCACCCTTAAAACATGGTGTTAAGAGTGGTCAACCACTACTCTTTACCGATTCTTTTTAAAGTAATCAAATCATTTTAGCATGTTTTGAGATGGCCGACTAGTTAATGTGATGTGTTTTATGTATTTTTTTATTTATTTATTTTTAAGTGACTGATATGATAAATTATTTAAAACATTTTATATCTATAGGTGTAAAATAAATATAAAGAATAACATTTCTCTACTTTCATATCAAATATTGAAAAAGCAGTCAATTTGGTACGGCCCTTGAAATCCAAATTAAAGCGGTAAATGCATCCATTTACATTTTGGCAACAGAGTAAGGGAAAGTCCAAATCCATAAATAAAAAAGGCATAAAATTCATAGGAAGAAAGTGCAAATTCTTCACAAATATCAAAGCAACAATCAATCGATTGCTTAAATCAGCATAAATGAGTAATATTGGAGCTGATTTTCCATATAAGAAGAGAGCTTCAGGCTTTTTATATGAACCACAAATCAAGCAGCTAATTTTTGAGGTTTTGAAGCTGAATCAATCAACTTGTTGCTGAAATCCCAGAGCTTTTTAGCCAACTCTGCATCTTTTGCAAACTCACTTGGTTGCATCTCATTGCAGTCCACGTAGTACTTTCCACCCACACCTTTCAGACTTGGGTGCAGTGCAACATAGCACGTCGTAGCTGCTCCCTGAAATAGATATATTTCCGTTATTCTTGTTTTCTATTTCTTTTTTTTTTTTTGACAAATTATCAGTAATGTAAGAATTTAAATTTTTTTTTTAAAAAAAAACGAAATAAATTACATTAAACCGTGTTAATTTACCTGAGGTACGTTCTTCCATATGAAATAGGTAAACACCTGCAAACTCCCTGCTTATAAAGAAAACCAAATTATGAAAAAGAAAGGTTTGGATTGAAGTTCGGAAATTTTGAAAAGAAATTTTAAAAAATTAAAAAATTAAGAATTAATCTGATGAAGGCCAACTTTCAAAAAAAGTATTATACTTGAAAAATACAGAGACAAAAATTTCTTCTAATTTAGTCTGTAAAAGTGTTATGTATTTTTTAGTATGTGAAAAATTGTTCAAATAATATATAGCATTTTAAAAGACTGAACTAAAAAATTGTATTCTGGAAGATTGAGCGTACTCATAAGAATGGCAGAATGTCTCATGAGTGGAGTCATTATCAATCCTGGGTGGACTGAATTCGCTCTAATGTTTACACCTTCTTCCTGCATTTAGTTTGAGAAATATGATCAATTAATTAGCATAATAGAGGGGACGAAACTAAAATTTAACTTTAGGCTGACCGAATTGAATTAAAAAATCTTTTAGGGACCGAAGTAAAAGGGAATTTTTTTATTTTTTTAACACATGATGATGCTATATGTGATTGAAAGAAATTTTTGGGTATGACCTGCCTGCTCTAATCACCTTGCATTTATCCTCCCCCAAAATAAAATTTTAAAAAAGAAAAGAAAAGAAAATCACCATACGAGTTTACAACTATGATTTAATGATTAGAGTAGGATGGATAAGGATCTCTTATAATTTCAAATAAATTGTAAACTCTTAGATTATCTGAATTCAGTTTGTTTTTTATATCGAACGAAATGAAAAATGTTATTTATTAAAAATGTGACATGTTATCCATGATGATTGAATATATTTTTATTAGATTCTGTGCTTTATGTCGTAAAAAAGCTTTGAACAAAAAACTGTCTTTTACTTTACTAAAGAATAAGCATTTCTTTAAAAGTGAAAAAAAAAAAAAAAGGTCATAAATTCATATAATCTGAAAATCTATAATTTTTTTTTTTGAAATTATAGCAGATCATGATACAGAGTAGGGTTACCTGCAAACGACGAGACAGCTCAGAAGCATGTAATATGTTTGATAATTTGGATTGCCCATATGCCCTTTTGTCTGAATAACTGACGCAAAGATAATGAAATTGAAGGGCAACATCCCTAATTTGTCGCTCATGAATTAATGTTACTGATATTTCTATCTAAAATTTACTCTGCATTGTCATCAGTGAGGCCGCTGTTCGCCAATTAGGCCCGACTAGAATAAGACTCTCAAATATGAATAGTATAATTAAAGCCCTTTCATCAAAAAAAATATTTAAGACTTCAATTATGGAAAAAAAGTTTAAAATTTACAATCTAAGTAGAAAACGCATAATTTTAAATGATAAAAATCATAATTTTATCAAATATTTAATTAAATTTTAAAAATTCACACTTCCAAATTGAATGTTTTAAGACCACAAAACTAAACTTTGGGGGGAAAAAAAGACAAAAGGAGAGAAAGATAGAAACTTGAAATGTCACGTTCATGAAAATTCAATGAATAAGATACAACAATAACATACGGCACCGTTTTACACTTATATTGCATAAGTCGTGAATTAAATGCTTAAAAGAGAGATTAGAAGATGGAAACTTTTTGAAAATTCTAAAAGAGGCCCCCATCTCATTCAATTATAAATACCTTTTTCATTTCGGGAAAGACATATGGCCTTCCTGCTTTAATCATCTTGCCAAAAAAATCAAAAAAGTCTTTGGATTATAATTGTCAATAATTGTCAAATGTGACAACTGACAATTATAGTCCGGAGACGATCCTGGTCCTCTAAACATGATATTTATTTTGATGCTGATGGTTTAGAGTTATTTTCAAAACATTAAGTTTTAATTTTTTACTTTAATTGATGTACTAAATTATATAAAAAATCCTTGAATTTTTTTTTAAAAAAATATATGTGAACTTCACATGTTAGTTTAAACACCGACACGTGATTCCGTCATAATAAAAATAAAAGATAAAAAATAAATTGAAAGAGATAAAAAAATAAATAAAACAAAAGGAAAGAGCCGACCCCCTCCATTTTGGCCATGAGCGAAGCCACCCCCTTGACTAGTATGGGGGTGGCTGAACCACCCCTAAAGAGGAAAAAGGGGTAGCCGAGCCATTGGGGGTGGCCGAGCCACCCCCATACCGGTCTTGAGATGGTTTCGACCACCCCAGGTCGGTTGGTCTAGGGGTGGCCAAACCACCCCAAAGGGTAAAACCCTAGGTTTTTTTTTTTTTTTTTTTTTTTTTTTAAAGCTTTGTAAAGGTAGTCAAACCACCCCAAAGGCCATGAAGGTGTTCAACCACCCCAGATCTGTCGGTCTAATGTGGCTGAAACCACATAGACCAAACAGGGGTGACCGAGCCCCCCCAAGAGTTTTTGGGTGTACTCGGCTACTCCATTTTTTCTCTTTTAGGGGTAGCTGAACCATCGATTCATGAGGGAGGGTGTTCGACCACCCAGATCGGCTGGCCTGGGGTGGCCAACCACCCCCAAGAGCTTTTGGGAGTAGTTCAGCCACCCCTACAAAGCCTAAAAAATATTTAAAAATAAATAAATAATCCCTAGGGTTTGGCCCTTAGGGGTGGTTTGGCACCCCCGGACAAGTCACCTAGAGTGGCCGAAACTACTCCAAGCCAAACGGGGGTGACGAAGCTACTCCCAAGGGCTACCCCCTTTCCTCCTTTGGGGGTGGCCGAACCACCCCATAGTCCATGGGGGTGTTCAGCCACCCCGATACCGGCCAAGGGAGCCACCCTTTTTGTTTTTGTTTTTTTCAATTTTTTTTTTTTTTAAAGTTAGTTTTTGTGTTTTTTTTTTTAAAAAATATTTTAAGATTTTAAGATTTATTAATTTTAATTAAGGCGGAGCCACGTTTCAATGTCTAAATATTGACACGTGGAGTTTCATTAAATAATTTAACGAAAAATGGATGGAGGTACCATCTCCGTCTTTATCGAAAATTGAGATATCCTCTGTGATAAAAGATAAAATTGAGGTAACTTTGAATAAAACCTTTAAATCACAGGGGGTTTAAAGATATTATCCCTATTTTAAAATTAAAATTGATAAAGTTCAACTTAAGATCAATAATGTCACAAGAAAGATTATCAATTAAAAATGGTATTTTAGAAAAACTTGAATATAAAAATTTAATTAGTAATTTTTCATTCCAAAAGTGCAAGAAGAAGTATTTTTAAATATAAATAAAAATTAATATTTATTATTTTTTTTTAAAAAAAATGTATCACTTAAATTTTGTCGCTTTATGCTCTTAATTTTCATCAAGTAAAATTTTCTATTTTCAAAACCAAAAACATGTTGTTTTAAAATATTATTAACAAGCTATTCAAAACATAAAATACTTTTTAATCACAAAGGACTTTTCAAATGTGAACTCTACTTTCAAAATAAAAAATAAAAAATTCAAAACCATTATCAAACTAACCTTATGAGTAATCATAGGCTGGAATGTCACCTAAAAAAAGAAAAAGAAAAAGAAATAGAAATAGAAAAATAGGACATACCCAATTCTATCATTGATCTTATCAAATCGGATTCCATGTTCGTAAGTGTGGGCGTGGGCTATTGATGACAAGTTGACAATCCTGCCCTCGATACCCGTTGTTCTCGCTGTGTGCTTCATCTTCTCAAGAAGAAGATTTGTCAAGAGAAAATGCCCTGGACATGACCAATTAATTAGTGGCAGATCTGAATTTGTTAACCAGCACTTATTGAGGCACACATTAATTAATTAACTTTACTACCCCACCTATATGATTTGTTGCAAATTGCATCTCTATTCCATCCCCTGAAAGCTGAAAGGGGCAAAACATGACCCCGGCATTGTTTCTGCAGGGCAATTCATTTATTAGTTTTGGTAAAGCTAACGGAGAGAGACGCAGAGAGAGAGAGAGAGAGATCACATCAAGATGTTAAGGGGAACGTCAAGCGCGTTAAAGCTATCAACAAATGCTTTGATGGACTTCATCGAGCACAGATCCAGCTTTAGAACGTCCACGCGCGCAGTTTTGTTGTCTTTAAGAATATGCTGTTTCGCCGCATTTGCAGATTCCACGTTCCTCGCAGCGATGATGACGTGAGCTTTCCGAAGAGCCAACACTCTTGCTGTCTCCAACCCAATTCCGCTGGCCCCTCCTGCATTTCAATGTCGTTGTAAGTGCTTGCGTGGCGGTAATTAAGATTTTTCATTAAATTTTGAACGGAATAATCTTTATATTTCACGTCAAGAAAGAAGACACGTTTCAATTTCTGCCCCCCAAAAGCAGATTAAAGTCACCGTCCATTTATTTTTTTTCCTCAAGAAGTTCACAAACTAACGGTTTTCAATCTAAAAAAAGACAAAAAAAAAATCGCTCAGTTGGGGGGAACACAAACGACATGAGTTAACTCCCGTAGGTTGTAGGCTACAAAAAAGATCTTACAAAAAGACAGAAAGAATCATTAAAAAATATAGACACAAAGGGTCAAATTTTTTTTTTTTTAAAAAAAAATCAATGGAGGAAAATTTCAGAGATTAAAATGATCACCCAACAAAAAAAAAAAACAATTGATCAACTTGTCGATAAGTTCAGAGATTAACAGCTTTTCTGGTCGGTGAAAAAAGAAAAGAAACAAACGACGACGACAATAACGTACAAACAATAAACACGGCCAGTTGTACAAGGTTGATTTTATTGACTTATGAGCATTCGATCAAGTACCGGAATTAATTGTTTAATAGGTTCCATTTTGTAGATTAGATGCGTAAAATTCAATTAAAATGACATTGATAGGTTCCATCCATCATGGGATTATGGGATCGATATTCATACTCACTCCTTAAAACAATAAAAAAAAAAAAAAGGAAAAAAAGAATAAAGAAAAAGAAATGAACAGCTGACCGGTGACAATGGCAGTGAGGTTACTTGCATCAATCCCTGCAGTAACCTGTTCAGCCGTTGAAGCGGATCCAAACCCACTTGGGCCTGCCCTCCCCGTGATCAGTGAGAAGATACCCATTTCCTTTGAATCGCACAAAAAACACAGAGCCAAACAAGGCGCACAGGAACCTCAAAACTTATCCTTCTGTCGCCCCACTATTTGATCATATGTCTGAGACACAAAACGAGCAATCGAAAGCGAGAGAGACAGAATTTTTCTTCTATTTTCTTTTTTGGTTTTCTTTAGGAAAAAGTAGAGCAGGGGGGCTTGGACAGAGAAAGAGGAAGCATATGCATGACAATAAATATGGAGTTTTTTAGAGTGTTGTAGTTGGTAAATTCGTTTCATTTAGACCGAAAGAGAGGTGTGCAATAAATGCTCGCCGGTGAGGGCTGTTAATACCCTCAACGTTCTTTCTACTTTTTTTTTTTAATAAATTTTTCTACTATTTTTTTTATCTTTCTTCCTTCTTCATCTTTCTTAATTTTTGGGAGAAATTTTACTTAACCCCCATAAACTGTCATGTTTTTTGCAATCACTCCCTTAAACTTTAAAATCTCTCAATTTAGTGTATTTAAGTTTTAATTTTTTACAATCTCTCCCCTCTGTTAGGATTTTTCGTTAAATCCTAACCGAAGGATGTTAAATTACCTCACTACCCTTAATTTTTAAAATTTTTAATTTATTTTTTTTTAAAAAAGTGACCCATGTGGGTCAGCCGTGGGTCACCAAACCCACAGCGGGGTCTGGTGGTGACCCTGCCATGGGTCGCCAACCCACCAACCCACAGCTGGGTCACGACGTGACCCAGCCATGGTCGTAGGTCTGGTGGTGACCCCGCCGTGGGTTTGGCGACACACAGTTAGGTCACGGCGTGACCCAAACAAAAATTTTTTAAAATAATTTTTTATTCAAAAATAAGGATAAATTTGTAATTTTTTAAAAAAGTTAGAAGCATAAAAGTCATTTTACCCATTTGACCGTCTGACTTAATAGAATTGACTAATGAAAGGGAGAGATTGTAAAAAATTAAAACTTAAATACACTAAATTGAGAAGTTTTAAAGTTTAAAAGGGTAATTGCAAAAGACATGACAGTTCAAAAAATTTAAGTAAAATTTTTCCTAATTTTTTTTTGTACGACTTCTTATCTTTATTATTTTGTCATAAAACTCTTCACTACTTTTAGTAGGAATCCATGCTGTCCAAGGGCAGTCTGGGAATGAAGCTAGTGAATTTGACCTATAATTTGTGTAGCTTTTTTGGTCAGCTCGATAAGTTCAAACAATTAAGAGAAATGATTGGTGTACAAAATAATTGGGTAATTCAAAATTTAAATTTTTCTCCTACTCAATCATTTAGTGCCACCTCATTTTGTAAAAGCTTTTTGTACAAAATTTTTTGTACACCTAGCATTCCTCAACAATTAAAGACGTTTTGAGGTGGATTTTGAATTGGACAAGTAGGTGGTAAGGGTTATTAACCCGCCCACCCAGCCGGCTCTACGCTCCTTTGGGCAATTGGGCCCATCTCATTGCTCAATTATCCCGTATTTTAGTAGGTTGATAATTTTTTAAACGATAAGTGAGCTCAATATAAAATTAACCAGATGAATTTTAGTAAAATAAAATTTAGATCAATTTTATTTAATTTTATATATGTGATTTTTTTTAAAAAAAAGTTTGATTTTATATTTGTGGGATCCATCTTTGTCTACATATACAAAGTTATAAAGAGTTAGACAAAAAAATTGAAAATGTAGCATTACTCACAAAAAAAAAAAAAAAAGTAATTTTTGTTGTCTATATTTTTTCTTTATTTTTGTCAATCTTGCCATATATGGACAAAGGTGAGCCCCACATATATAAAAGAAAAGCTCTTAAAAAAAAAAGGGCAACATATACAAATGGCACACCGACTTCAAAAAAAAAAAAAAAAAAAAGACTACGATATATAGGAACTATTTCACATAATATTACGTGTATATAACAAAACAAAATTAAGGAACATGAAAAGAAAAACAACGTGAGAACAAAAAAAGAGAATTTGTCTACCGGAACTGAGAGGGTTAGTACTTAGTAGCGCTTGGAATTGGGTTATCAGCTATAATAAGCAATGCATTCTATCTTGTTGTCCAACTTTGCATTTGAGTTAACAAGTTCTAATAGATTTTTAACAATTTTAGGTACATTATTTTAGACACGTATTTTTTATTTTATTTTATTTTAATTATTTTTTTATACTAGTGCCTATATGTTAACTAACTGATATATAAATTATGACATATTTTATAAAGTCTGATAAATATACTTTTTATGGTTGGAAAAGATTCCAAGCAGTATTTGTAATATTGTTTTGTTTGAGTAATTTGCTCTATTTTCATGATTTATTAATGAAATCAAATGATTATTTTTTTAAAAAAAATAATTTATGTTTTGAATTTTGTTTACCTTAATTTTGTATATTATAATAAAGATATATTATATAAAGAGAACCAAAAAAAAAAAAAAATCGTATCATTGCATCTGTTTTATTTTAATTCTGCCCCTACCAGAACAAATTTATGGCTCCACCACTACAAATGGTTTTGCATAAGAGTGTATAAGTGGGCGGTTATTAATTACTTAATAACCGTTAACCATATAATCGCATAACCGCTTTTATAGGTGGTTGGGAAAAAAAAAATTGTTAACTGCATAAAGCGAAGCGGTTAGCGATTTTAGGGGTGGGCGAAGGCGGTTAATAACCGCCTACCCTTATATATATTATGTATAAAATAACAATAATATACAAAATGACGTCATTTTGATGCGTTTGAAATGGATTTTTTGTTTTGAGTTTAATGAAATTGATTTTTATCCATAAATAATAATAATAATAATATTCTTGAGTTTTATTATATTTTGAAGCCTTCTACTTATTTAAAAAATGCAAAAAAAAAATAAAAAATCTAAAATAAGCCCTAAAGAGAGCCTCAAAGAAGGCCTAAAACACCAAAATATGCCCATTTTTAGAAAGCGGTTATGCAGTGCAGTTATAAGTTTCAATAACGGCTAACCGCCTAAGGTAGAGTTGTGCGGTTACGAAAATTTGATAACCACATAAGGCAATTACGGTTGATAGTTAGAGGCAATAACCATTTGTACACTCGTAGTTTTGCAGCTTGCTTCTACCAAAAAAGTTGGGCTACAATGGGAAATGAGGTATGTAATGTTGTCCTAAGTATTCTAAACTCAGGTCATATGAATAAAGATTTGAATTCTACTTATATTGCTTTAACTCCAAAAGTTAAAAATCCCTTTAGAGTAAGTGAATTTCAGCCTATTAGCCTGTACAATGTATTATATAAAATTGTTTGGGGTGACTACATTTTTCTCCTATGAACTATCACCCTACATCAATATGATCTCATAAACTAACACTCTCACCACTCGTACACCATGAACTACCACACTTGACAAC